>OX578138.1:77883548-78483548 GCA_951213105.1 Amaurobius ferox | reverse complement strand
AATCGTTCCTTGTTAACGTAAAAATAATTTGATTTGACTTATAATTTCTCAGATTGCTTAAAAAGAATATATTTTGGGGGGGGGGGGGGGGGAATTCAATTATGCTTTTCTTTATTCCGCATCGGTTGAATTTTTAATTTCTCTAGGAATAAAATCTGATGTTAGCAGCGTACGACGTTCTTTTCAGATTCAAATTTATATTTCTCTTTTTTTTTTTTTATTATTTATTTTATAGAAATGTTAAAATAAATATTCGTTTTAACAGCGAAATTTATTAAAAAAAATAAATATTTAGCATCGATTTTTCAATTTAAAATAATTTTAGTTTGTCTTTGGGGTGACTGTGTACTTTTAATGACATTAACTTGCCAATATAGTCAACAGCAATGTTTTTATAATTGATTTTCCCAGAATTGTGGGACTTGTTGTATTCCTTTTAAAATTAATAATTACACAGATTTTCTGGAAAAGTCCTTAAGAACCCCCCAAAAAGTAAAGGTCCTTGAGTATGCACCTTAGGACTATCTACATGGTGTCTAGGAAAGTCCGTATCAGGGAAAATTTGTCGAGGACGAGGATAATTATCGATATTTTTTTTATACAGCTGCATAGGAAACACTATGGCGGTACACGACGAGAAAACGTTTGGGAAGCTAAACCCGTTTTTATGGGGGGTAGCTATATCACTCCCCCTTTTAAAGGCAGAAATAAAAGTCAATTACAAATCTGTAGGGTTTAACGAATTAGTACAAAAATACGTTTGTCCGACAGAAAAAACTGAAAAAAAAGAAAAAAACCTGAAAACTAGGAAATAAATTCTACCCCCCCCCCCCCCCTCCAAATAAGACAACATTAAACTGTTCTTATGATCGTTCGGCTGCACTGGCATTCCGGTTACATTCATCAAAAATGAGAATTCTTTCACAATATTCTTCATTAGTAAACATATTAGACATGGCTCATGAAATCGAAATAAAAATAGGACGTGGCAAACACATAGTATAAGGATGCAATGCAATACTGCAGATGGAATGTTTTTTCAACCTCAGATTAGTTTATTTATTTTTCTGGATTCGATTACGATGATATTTACCTACAAACCGTGTGTTAAATAAGACAGTTAGCATCCAAACTAAATTTATTAAATCGTTTGTTTCAGAACTGTCGCCAGACGATTTTGCAATTTAAATAGCATCCAAACTAAATTTATTAAATCGTTTGTTTCACAACTGTCGCCAGACGATTTTGCAGTTTAAATAATCGCATGATTTTAGAAATATTTTTGGACAATTATTTACAGCTTTTTCTGTCGGACAAACGCATTTTTGTACTAATTTGGCAACGCTCTACAACTTTGACTCTTCCCTCTATCTCTAAGAGGGGGCGAGATAGCCCCCACCCCCGTTCTGTCTTGCCGTGTAGTGCCATAAGAGTGTCCTGCATTAAAAAAAAAATAACGATAACTATTTTCGTTCTCGAAAAGATACGGATTTTTCTAGACACCCTGTTAAAGAGATCATGCCCGATCGAATAAAAATGATTGCAGCTCCCCTAGTGGTGAATTCAAAAAGTTGGGATTACGATCTCAGCAACAAAGGGAGATAGAAAAAAAATATCAATTACAAAAATATAGAGCATCGTCTAATGGGTTGGCATCTGTTACAGAAGACATTTATTTGACACAATATGGTTGCAGAAAGTATTTATATGGCACAATACGGTTACAGAAGGCATTTATTTAATTCAATATGGTTGCAGAAGGCATTTATTTGGCGCAATATGGTTACAGAAGCTATTTATTTGACACAATATGGTTACAAAATGCATTTGACATAATATGGTTATAAACAAATAGCTGTCCCATTTGGGACTGATGCAATAAACAGGATTTACATAAACAGAAATGCAATGTAGAGCCTGTTTATAATACCCTCCGGACATGAACAATACACATTTGAATTCCATAAAGATTATTACCGCGTACTTTGACAAGAATTACATGTGTCGCTGTGTTACTAGCCTTGATATTGCCTTCCATATACGCGTTTCGTCCGTTCCTGGTGTCGATTTCTACTCATTAAAAATGTTCTACAACTTTATAATTGGACTTTTTCTTCACTATCACGTTGTTGTCGAGTTCATTAACCTAACTTCTTAAATTCTCCGCTAGGGGTGCTGACATGAAATCCCTTTTATTTGATCGAGCATAGTCTCTTTACTATAAATAGACCTTTCATTACAAAGTTATTAGATGAATGTTATATGATGAAAGTTATATGATGAAAACTCAAACTGTTGTATTTCGAAGAATTTCCATGTTTAAACATGCATAAATACAAATCAACCATTTTATCAACAAATTCTGTATTTTGGGGCATGATGTCTCTAGAACAAATGGAGTTATTCAAGTGAAATGTGGAATGATCGATTCAAGTGGTAAACGACGGCAAAATAAAAAGGGGTGATTCTTTTTTCTTTTTCTCCCGCAGCTGTTCAATCGAGTATCTACCCCCTATAAACGAGCTATCTTATGAACTGCTTACTACTCTACAAAATACGGGGAATATTGATGCTCTGCTTAAGCAGTTGCGTAAAAATTAAACCACGAGAATAACAAACTTGCCGTTAGAGGGCGTATTAATCCGAAGACATTTCTCTCGTGATCAGAAAAAAAAATGTTTCTTTACATAAAGATCGTCAAAAAAACATTACGAAAAGCAGAAGAATCGAGTGTGGGTGGTGGTGGGGAGGGGATCTTTATCTTTGTATGGAATAGTTTTTTTAACATTAAAAGAAAAATAATCAAAAAATATCTTTAACAATTTCTAGACGCTAAAATTCAATCAAACCTCTCTTAGAAAGAGAAAGCACTGTCACTGTTTATATATGTTCACGACTTGCGCTACGTGAAGGATTTTGGAGAGATAACTTTCATAACATAGACGAGCATATTATTGCATTTATGTGCAATAAAATTAAAGTAATAGTAAAGTAATAAAATTAAAGTAATAGCACACTATTACTTTTATGTGCTATAGTCAATATTGGGAAATCCGAGTAGTTTAAAAAAAAAAAATTCAAAATAAGTATTTTGTAGTTTTGCATTTTCAAAAGTATTTTGTATTTTTTTAATTTTTTCAAAAGTATTTTAAAGTAAAATAAAGGGAAAGAAACAGTAAAAACTAAATGACGTAAATTCTTTACATGATTTTTTTTTTTAATAAAAAGTGCAATGTATGTTTAACAAACAAAAAATATTTATTACATGTGAAATAACTTAAAAATGGTAACTAGTATTTAGAAGACCTACTGCTAAGCATTGGTCTTTTTTGCCAGATGGTTGAGATAACAATTTTACTGCTGCTGCTTTTAGGATCTTGTCGGCTTCCATCCTACGCTTGTTACAGCAATTGTTTCTATGTATAACAATCACATCAGAGTTTTAACCATGAAGGAGAGGTTAGTATTATCACCTTTCTAAGGTTTCTACTCACCCAGTCTGTGTGGTGTTTTGTTACACGAAACAAATGAATTTTTCTGTTGCATTCACTATTAAAACCCAACTATTATTACACATAAGCATTCAATTTAATCTCATTGTGCGTAGGTATGTGCGTAAACTACAGCTTCTGTTAAAACTTCATTTGCCGAATGAAATTTGGTTGTTAACTTTCCAAAAATTTTAATGTATTTTCCATTACTGATTTTGGAAATTTTAGTATTTTGTATTTTCTTTTCTATGGAAGCCAAATATTTAGTGTTTTGTATTTTTTACGAACGTTTATTTCAAAAGTTGTTTTGTATTTTGTTAAAAAATTTCCATCCCAAGTTTGGCTATGGTTATGTTTTACTTTGTAAATTTATTTTTAACTATCTTATAGTAGTAATTGTGATCTGAGCATGACGCAGAAAATTTACTCGTTTGTGATTTAAACTGATCATATATTATACGATAGATTTCTATTTTTTCATACTTTTGAATATAAAAAAAAAAAAATGTTTTCTCAAAAAAATTTCAAATTTGAGATTTTGACAGACTTGTTGCCAACTTACATCTTTATATAAAGAATTAAGATAATTTCTAAAAGAACGAATTGCACATTAAATCTCTCAATATATATATTATTTTTCACTCTGATACTGATTGTGAGGTAAAAAAAAAATATGAAAATGAATGTATTAGGAAATGTAGTGGGGACACCCTCCAGATTTTTCATAAGTCGTTTTCAGAATTTGGCTCAGTAAATATTACCACAAAAAATTTCATTTATAAAAAAAAAAATTGCGTCTATCCATTAAGAAAAGAAAGTACTTATTCTATCGAAGAGAAAATGAATAAAAAATAAAACTTCTATAATTAATCAATGAGCTATTAAATTTCATGAATTTTACTCTTTGGGTTTTATTTTTTACTTCATTTTCCCCCCATCTGCATCGGATTGCTTTTACCATTTTTCACACTTCCACATTTCGCGTGTGGTCGAAATAAACATTGTTTTGTTGAGAGGAATAAAACAATGCTTTATTGCTCTCAAAACATCGTTTGCCTAAAAAATTTATCGAATTCAATATTTTTACCAACCTGCTGCCAACTTATAATTTTGTTTAAGATTTAAAACAATTTAAAAAAAATTAAAGATGCTTTGTCAAATCTTCACTCAGTAAATGTTACAGCACCGATATATATATATATATATATAAATAAATTGCTTCAATGCATATTTTTATCAATAAATGAATTATTGATAAAAATAAGCATTTTATTCTATCGAAAAAAATATAAATGAGACTTTTATAATTAATTGATGTGCGATTAGATTTTATGGATTCCCCCCCCCCCCCTCCTAGGATTTTCTTCATTTTCCCCCATCTTCTACAATTTCCCCCTCATCTTCGAATGACATTTTTTATTCTTCACGCTTCCACATTTCGCTCGCTGTTAACAATGTTTAATCGCTCCCCTATTTTCATTCTTTTAAAAGCAAAATTCCAATAACTAAAACTAATCTAACGGTTATTTATCACGTGCTGCTGCTTTATGTACCCATCAAACCCCAGGACGTCCATTACATTTCACGTTCCTGAAATGAAAAAAAAAAAAATAGTCTGCGCTATGATTCCGCGTACTATGCGTCTCTGAGCGAACTCATAAAAAGTTATGCAGGCCATTTATTCATTTTTATTTATTTCTCCATTTTCGCACAACTGATGTGAAATGGCTCTCATATTGCAAAGCCCTTTTTCGGAGATTTCAATGAGAGCGTATAAAAGATAAGATATATTATGGGGATTGTGTTTATTTGGATGGGTTGTTGGAATATTTTGTTATTTGTTTGATAAGCACGTCACACGGATTCTGAGTCTTTATAGGCTTTCATTTGGATGTGTTTTCCCAATAATAAAGAAAGAGTAGAATTTTATGGTTAGGGTTTTATGAAAATCCGAATAGTATAAAAGGAGGATTTATTTTTTATTTTTATTTTTTTTTACCTTTTCGTATGAACTATAAACTGTAATATGTATAAGTTTGCTTTTATTCTTATAATTGTCAAAACCGCATTTCATTATTTCTTATTTCAATATTTTATTTTATCCAAACTTTCCATTTATGTTAAATTCAAAGTTAAATTTCCTGTTTCTGTATATTTATTGATTGTTGTTAATATTAAAAATGTAATACTATTAAATCCCCTAAGGAATTTGCTTCATCGTCAACATTTTTAACATGTAAACTTGTCTCACTTATTCTAGAACATTCAGAACTCTTTTCTCAGAACTCTTATGTAGATTAAATCCCCTAAGAAATTTGATTCATCGTCAACATTTTTTACATGTAAACTTCACTCATTTCCATACTTGTTCAGGACTTTTTTTTTTCACAACTCTTATGTAGAATAACGTTTTCTAATATTTTTCAATTAGAGATAAGATAAATGAAAGTGTGCAGTATACTACATTTGAAAATTTTCCACGGCGTTATTATTATTGGTGAAAATTATAATAATAATTTTATATAAAGTATAAATGTGATTTATAGTAGCTCATTTACTTAAAATGCAACTATGTAAAGAATATAATAAAATACATTTATAATGTACAGAAGATTACGATAATAATGTTGCAATATATATGCGTTCTGATTTAAAAAATAATTTTGCCTTCTATAAAATTTATCAGCAGTGATTTAGAATTCCTTGTTGAAGCAAAAGATTATCAGACTGAACATTCGCATTAATTTTAATAATTTATTTTTAAAAGCAGCTGTTTTTCAAATCTGTGTTATAAATTAAATCTGTGCATTTTTACTTTCCCTGCAATACATGGTAATGTATAGGGAAAGTATTGGAATCATGCCGAAAATCGCAACTTGAATTTTCGACGGATCTACACGTTTCTAGAGATCTAGAATACGATAAAACCATTTTTAGCGTGACGTCTGTGTGTGTGTCCGTCTGTGCAGATTTTGATCCACTCTAACTAAAAAACAACCGAAATAGGTAAGTTACTTGTGGGCGACTCTGGTGCTGATTAGTTTTGGGTACAATTCGGAATAAAAGAACCCACCTTTTTTTGCGAAATGGCCCGCAAAAATTGTTTTATCCACTCTAGTTAAAAAATTTTGGACCGATATTCACAAAAATCGGTTGATACATCGCTTGTGGGGTTAACCTGGTGTTGATTAGATTTTGGTGCGATTCGGAAAAAAATAACCTGCCTTTTTTTTGGCGAAATGGCTTGCAAAAATCGTCAAAATGTCAACTAAAAAACTACGTATGCTCATATATATCCATTAAATGCTTGTTTTGTTCGTAATTTTAACGAAGAAAAGAATAAGATCAACTCCATTACACTAGGACTAGCCGTTCTCGAGATATTTTAGTTTCTTCGTACATTTTCTCTACACCACCTTTGAAAATAAGCCCAGTTACCAAATAAGAGCGGAAATTAAATTAAAAGTGAATTAAATTTAATTAAAATAAAGGAAACGTAGAGAGATATAAGTCTGCAGGGAAAGTCATGTGCTGCCCACATCATATTTTTTTATAAATGATTTTCTTTATTACATTCATATTTTTCTTTGAAGACATAAAATATAAATGTTATTCGCTGTTTATATCGCTATTATTCGCATATTTATTCACTTTTTTTTTTTTTTTTTTTTTTTTTTTAGTATTCCAGAATATATATGAAAACTATCTTTTGAAAGTGAAAATTATATAAACCAAATTAATTTCATTATCATATAAATCATCTTTCGGAAATAATTATATTTCTCACACTGAAATGGCAATGGAATATTTAAATATTTCTAGGTATAGTCAAATTCGAACTATGGACGATAGATGGCAGCACTAAACTTTTAAAGCTTCAGTTTATTCATTCGCAAGAATAATCAATGTTCTCTACATTTCATCAGGGCCTGACTATTGCAGGGATATGCAGAGTCTCCACAGTCCCCCGTGTCAAAAGAACCCCATATTAAACAATTGCAACATCGAAAAATTAACCCCCGTTTTCTGAAAAAAGAAAGTTTTTCAATCGGAATCAAAAAGATTCATTTTGGAGATATATGAATTATGGCACTAATGTAGCATGTCAGAATCTTGCTGCTCCGGGCCCCTAGTTAAGCTAAGTCGGGCCCTTCATTTCATTTTCTTTTTCTAATTTTAAAATTAGATTTTCAATTATTAGCAACAGCAAAGTAGGCAAAAACGTATGTGACGAAAATGAAGTAATGCATATTGATTTTGAAACGCGTTTACCCAGTAACGTCGTCAGAAAAAAAAAATTGGTTGGAGTTTTGCTAACTAAATATATTTTTTTCTATTTCTCCAAATATCATTTCTACGAACTTCAATAGGTTCCGATGGATCCCTAGGAGAGCGACCCCCAAATCCCCACCCTTGGCGACGTTACTGACTTTAGAAAAGATATCCAGGAAAAATTCCTGCGGCCCTTGCAGCCTGTAGGGCCCGGATCCTGATTAATAAAGAACAATTTCAATCTTCAGAGTCTGCCCCCCCCCCCCCCCCTTGTTATTGAACCGGATTTATTGTTTTTCCTGTGTTCGGATCCACTACCGGCGGCCTTACATAGGGTGCATAAACAGATTTTTGTGCTCGATATATAAATTATACGTAATTAGAGAAACTCAAAATTAATTAGATACATATTAGCGAATCTACCACTAAATTCCAATTAATTTGCTTTTCAAAATAACTCACGTGAGATTTAAAGATTCTACAACATAGTAAAGTTTTTTTAAAAATATCCTACAGCGTAATCATCACGACACGCACCAATGCAGAGCTAGCTACCTGTAGCTGGTGCAAATCGCTCACTTATTTGCTTAGTCAGGAATGTTTTAATATAAGCTAATCTCATGCATAAAATATCTATTGGACGAGTATTAGAAGAGAGTTTTCGTTCTCTATTGAATGGCTTTTGAATGCATTTAAATGACTAGAAGAAATAGGAACGTTGGTGATTAAATAATGTTAAAAATTACTAAAAAATTAAGTTAATATAGAATATTGAAAGTCATTAAAAACGCTATTTGAACTAAGCAATAATATATACCCAAAGAAAACTGTCACAGTTTAGAGTTGACACAGTTATCTCTAAAAGAATGCAAAAAGTAATTTTTGTTTCGGTACTTCACGTTGTTGATTCCGAGAGATTTTCCGTATTTTAACTCGGAAACTTCTAATGCAAGCTGTATTTTCTCAACAACTTATAATAGTAATTTTTTTTGTCTTTGAAACTGATTGATACTTTGAATCAACTACTGATGCTGTTTCTGACAGCAGTTTTACTTTCACATATAATTTGTTGTATTTATTGTGCGTTAAGACATTGACACAATGCGTCGCTTAATATATATTCATTACGACAAAATTAGAGTTAATATCAATTCTTTAAGAAATAATGACATTTTACTTTTACTTTTCATTGATTATTCGCTGAAAACTAATCATGACATTTTCAAATCAGATAGCTCTATTAGTTTCTGACGATTCATCTATGTTTGCTTTTATGTATATTCTAAGCTAATACTTGGCCTAGAACCTCGCGATTTTTTTTCCCTATTGATTTAAATAGTTGCATAAAACTGTCAACAAATCGAAAAAAAAAATTGTACCCCTTTAATATATACAAGTGAAAATTCTTAAATGTGCTTCCAAAAGTATCTCCTAAAATACGTGACCGATTAATTTTTTCTTCCAATAAATAAAACTCACTCAAGGAAGTTTGATTTGAATTTTATCCTCCTATACCCGCCCCCCAGAACAAAGGAAATTAAAATGCCTTTTTAAAAAACTGTAATGACCTGTTATATAACTGGGAAGCGGTATAACGAATTTACATATTATTTTCGCTGATTCACTAAGCTTATTGAGAGCTAGCTGGTTTACGGTTAAAATATTACACATTTCGCATCTTTTTAGTTTAATTTTAATATTATTCCAGACAACGGCACGGTATTTTTGCTAGTCTAAAATAAACTATACATAGAATTCGTATACTATATATGATAACTCATAGTTACATCACTAATATTTCGTATACCGATAATTCGTATACCGAGAAATACCGACCTAGTGAATTTGGTCATGATTATCGTCGCAGTCTTTTAAAATCTTTACAAAATTAGAAATTTCTCAATAAATAAGACTCTAATGAAAGAAACCCAAGCAAATGCCCTCTGGAGTAATTAACAAAAAAAGATAAAAACAAATACTGTGAAGAATAAAAAAAAAACCCACCATAAATCACGAAATTCCGTGATTTATGGATTACGTGTTCCCCAATTTAGTTAACAAGGTAATTTCTTTACACCTTCCTGCGTTCTACTCGTGATTTTTTATGCATCGTCACGACTTAATGGGCATCCTTCCCTATTTTTTTAGGAAAGTCACGAACAGAAAGCTAATAAGCTTTGTTCAGCACACTAAGTTTACTTAGTCAATTTGTGTATGCAGAAACACGTTCATACGTATATTACGTTGAAATCTGCGTAAAATAGAATCTGCTCAAAACGCTGTTTCTCTCGCATTCTGATATCAGATTAAAGCAATTTCGATTAAATTCCTATAATTAGTCAAATTATAGTCAAAAGTATATTAATTTGCTCATAAAAACCAATAAAAAAAAATCTTCAACCATTTTTTCCCTTCTTCCCCCCCCCCCCCCCTACTGTTTACATCCTTGGTTTTCAACCGGAAATTCATGTCTATTATTTATATTTAAAACATAAATTGGTATTTTATTTAGATAACTTGAAACATTACGTTTTTATATGAATTTCTATTAAATCTCATTCCATTCGCAGTTGAACTTTTCTCTTGGTGTTAAAACTATTTTCAATATGCCAACACAAAACCTAATTATAACGAAAAAAGTGGAAATCGTTTTCTTTTTCTTCCTTTCGATAATAGATCACACTATTTTAGAAGGTTATTTTTATGTATTTGTGGTCTCTCATCTGCTATATTGCAGCTCAATCGCATATCCAGTGTTTTAACTCTTCGTTTATTTCAGAATAGTCACATATTATGATTTGTGTAAAATACTTGAAAATTATGTGTAAATAATTCTGTTACGCGGGTAATGCTATAATTGTAAACTAGAAGGCTAAACATTCACACCAAAGGAGTCACAACTTTTGCGCAGTCTATAAAGACTTTACAGCCCTCTACCCTATCCTTTTTTGCCAACTTCTGAAGCAGAAATCGAAAATTCCAATTCGGTTAAGTTCTGTTACGTAGTTAATACATTTTTTTTTCCGACCCAGACCACCCGGCCTACCCAAAAATGTAAGGTTTCTGTTTGAACGCCCGGGAAGTGCCACCTAATTTATTTATTTTATTTTATTTATTTGAAAAATATTGCAAGCTACAGGACGTAGTCCCAGTTACAGCGTGCAGGAATAAAAATACATTAAAAAAAATACAGATTAAAATATTATAAAATACATTAAAAAGAAAAGCAAAGCAAACACATTAACAACAAATGATCTTCATAAACAGATGCACATGAATAAATACAATAAAATACAAGATGTTTACAACAAATTCTTTTTCAAATCCATCTCCGATGAATAAAAAATATCCAGATTATCAGGGAAATTGTTGTATAATTTACAAAAACTAGTAATTGCACAATTACATCCAATAGTCGAATTAAAATTCTTTACGGCAAATAAATTAATGCTCCTGGTAGTATACTGAGATTTAGACCGAAACCCATTGGGGGGGGCATCCACAGGAAGCTGCTCTCCTTCCCCTCCTACCAACTTCTCGGAAGGACTTACGGACACACATATTTAACGTGCCCGTATTCTGCGTGGACAGTTTGAGCAGATCCGGGAATTGAACTCGAATCGTCCGAGTGCAGTCCGTCTCGAATCGTCCGAGTGCCTCGCGCTAACCACTAGGCTTCCCCACCCCTACGTAGATAATACTATAATTACGCAAATGTTTAGCCTAGGTCAACTATAGGAGTCGTCTTGAAGATCTGGAGTGGCGTTTCGATAAACCCCATTTTACCCAACCCCTCCTCCAGGAAGGAAAATCGAAAATTCGATTCCGTTAAGTTCAGTCTCTTGGTCGAAGCTATAAATGCGCAAAAGTTCAGTCTTCTATACACCAGGGGAGCTTCTGGATGGTCTGGAAAGACCGAAACACGTTAGATAATTACTCTGTAGATTATAAATTACATGTCATAAAAAAATTATACTTCTGTCAAAGAAAAATGTGAACATTTTTCGGGTCTCTAGACAAGACTTTGTAGTATATTTCTAATATTTAGTTTTATGACTAATATTTGCCGACATGACGGACAGAACATCCACTCCCATTTTGTCACTGTCGACCCGTTTTCAACTCCATCTCTCACGATGAAGATAAATGGATGGAATCACCCAAGTAGGGGGGGAGGGGTGCGCATTCTCACTCAAGCTTGTATTTCTCACCAGAATTTTCGCAGGGATTGCGTCCTAAACTCCTTGAGTGCATTTTCAGAGCACGAAAATCGTGATTTATGATGGTTCCCATGCCGAAAACGTCCACAGTAGCAAATTGTCGATATGCGTTGGATTTGCAAGGACATTTTCGGAAAAATTAGATAATAAAAGTTGGAATAATAATAATAAAATATTATCTTTAAAAAAATCTTTCAAAATAACCTCTTGATCTCTAAGCAAGAGGTCTACTGTGCTATTTCGGTGCGTGGAAATTTTTATGTTATTTAATTTTTATTTATTTTTTTTTTCTTTGCGAAAAATTATATGCAAAAAAAAAAAAATATGCTTAATATAGTTTTGCATATTTATTCTTTAATTTCAGTATTTTATTATTATTATTTTTACTAGTCATTTCATTTTCTATTTTATTTCCTATTTAGACAAAAACTCTAATCGACAACAGGATAACACGCGACTACCAAATTTCATAAAAATTAGATGAATGATTTTGAACTTGAATAGTTACATGTATTGCACAGGCGGAATAAATTAAAAAGAACAGAACTTAAATAATCTCTTCATCGGATATGAACGATTTAACCACATACCATTTAACCATCTTTAACTATTGTAACCCTTTGATTGGTATATTTTAACCCTTCGACTGGTATTAAAGTAAATGTACGTTCGTTCCAATCAAAGGCCTATTAAAGATCCTCATAAACCAGTGCGGATGAAAATAATCAGCCGTATAACAACATAAAACAAAAAGTAAAGGTATGACACAGAAACAGATATTTCCCTGCTTTACTGAAGTAACCGCTCTGTTTTTCTTATCTTGAAGAAGGGGGCTCGTTTTATCCCCGAAACTAGATGATACCTTTATGTTCTATTTTGTGCTGTTTTGCAATAAAATTGTTTATCTAACGGTAATATTTTGACAGTAGTTTGAACATGTTATTGAATTATGCTCACATATATGTTAAAAAATTTCCTGATTTTTTTTTTTTTTTTATTATTATCATTATTATTATTATTTTCCAGAAATGGAAAAGTCAGTCTGTTTTTTTTTTCTTTTAGCAAACGTATTGCTTTCTGAGCCAAGAAATATTTTAATAAGATATTTCTTAGAGTTTCAAACACATATATTCTACTCATAGGGTACTTTCCGCGCTTTATAAGACCCACCTGTGAAGGGAGGTTTATTCTGATCATCAGATCCATAGAAATCGGATTTGAATCTTGAGTATAGTTAAAGCCCTGTGAAAGCATTGCTCATGGCAGTTCGCAATACACTTTTAACTGTATGTTGAAGTTGATGCACTGTGCATAGAAATAACAGTATAGCTCATAAAAGATCATAAAAAAAAATTCCAATGGTGAGTTTGCCTATTTAACAAGAAAACTCTTTGCTTTCTACAGAACAGCTAGATTTATTTCTTCATTCATTATACGGGTCAACTACGTGCATATTTTTCAACCTTTTATTTCACTACTTTATCTGTTGTTCGTTTGCCAGTTTCTTGGAGACAACCAGGTTCCATTAATCATAGTAACGTGAAATTTGGAATGTAATTCTCTTTTGTGGTGCATTTGATTTTGAATCTTATCCGACTAGCCCGTTCTGGGCCCGCCATAGGAATGTACTCGTTTAGGGGAATACCTAAAACGTCTCCATTTGGTCTTTCATACATTTAAGTGAAAAACATTTTAATAAATACATTTTTCTTACATTTGAGTTAAATACATTTTAATAAATGCAGTTTTCATACATCTTAAGTTATATACATTTTAATAAATACATTTTTCATACATTTAAGTTATATACATTTTAATAAATGCATTTTTTATGCATTTTAAGTGACATACATGTTTTGTACATTTAAGTTTTATACATTTTAATAAATATATTTTTCATACATTTAAGTTATATAGATTTTAATAAATACATTTTTTATACATGTAAGTGACATTGTAGTAAATAATACATTTGTTATATATATTCAAATTACAAACCTTTTAATAAATAATACATTTTTTATACATTTAAGTAACATACATTTTAATAAATGCATTTTTCATACAATTAAGTTTTATATATTTTAATAATACATTTCACATGCATTTAAGTTGTATACATTTCAATAAATGCATTTTTATACATTTAAGTGACATGCAATTAAATAAATACATTTTTCGTACATTTAAGTGACATACATTTTAATAAATATATTTTTCATACATTTAAATTATATACATTTTTCATATATTTAATTTACATACAAATAAGAAGAGGGGGGGGGGGTACTTTAAATAATTCCTTTTTATACTTTTACTTGTTACTGTATACTTTTCTATAAAATATATCTCAAATAAACTGAAGCATATTTAGATATGCACCTTTTAAAATCGAATTTTACTAAAATTCATCTTCTCCCTTCACTTCTCTTAATTCAGTTGCAAATTCCACATAAAATTACTGCTTTCTTCGGCCCTTCACTGCTTGATCTCCCCCAACCACTTAAATAATTATTCCATTCCGGAATGTCCCTCCTCTCCTCTTCCTCGAATTAAATGTTCTAGAATGTTTCTCGGAGAGGGTTGACAGAGGCGTGCGACACACCTCTCTTATGATTGATGTTCCTCCTCTGTTATACGAATCCCTGTTCCAGAAATTAAATTACGAGATGGGGATAAATGCAGAGTCAGATATTCAAATTGGCAGATATGTGGTGGAGGAGCTCCATTTACACATTGTAGTCAGTGACGAACTTCTCAATAAGCCCACTACGGTTGGGCCTAGCGAGGCAAATTCTGTAACAAGTCAAATTTTAATATGACGAATTGTATGTATTTTAATGTATATATGATTTAATGTATGTATGAATTGCATGTACTGTAATGTATGTATGAATTGTATGTATTTTAATGTATGATTTAATATATGTATGCATTGTAATGTATGTATGAACTGTACGTATTGTAATGCATGTATTTTAATGTATATGATACATTATATGTATGTATGTATTGTAATGTATGTATTTTAATGTATGTATGAATGATAAAAATCTATTTTAATCCAAATGAGAAAATAAGCTTAATAAGATGTCAAATAAAATAAATCCTAAATAGCAGCAAGCATTATCAAACATTATCTTGCAAAAATTGTATATAGAATTTCATATACAAGTGTGTTATGAACAAATATTAATATGCCCTGTTTAAAACACGAAACATTATTCAAAGCTTCCATGTCTGTCTCAAAAAGCATATTAGCAAAATTATGCACTCTATTACTTAGGGCCACCCATGAAAATTGTGGGCCCTCCTACAAACATTTATCATGCTTTTTTCCATATTTTATTTTCACTTCTTTGTACATTTTTAATATCTTCTTCTCTCTCAAAAACGTACTGGGGACCGAACCCCATCTGGAGCCCCCCCCCCCCCCCTAGAATTGTGTCCCCTCTTTTCCCTATGGACGATCCTGCATTTATTCTATTACAATTATTGTTAATACTGAACTTCAAGTATAATTTCTGTAGCAGAGAAAATTAATAATTTCTAAGGGTGTAAAGAACCTTGCTGCCCCAACCGGGAATCGAACCTTAGATTTTCGAACTGGCCAACCGAAGCTTTACAGTTGAACTACTGGTACAGCAGTGCAAGCTTTTGCCTTTGAAGTGTACTCTGCAAGAGCCATAAATTAATTAGTATAATGGGGTGACAAATATATTACAACTTATATATTCGTAGTCGTTAACGGTTTATCTGGCGCTTTTTTCTTTTTTATAGAAAAAAGACTTGGAATACCCGGTTGCTACTTCGGGTCGATAGTCCGACCGTAGCTCAACTCAACTTCCAGGCAACTGAAAATCTGCACGAGTTGAATTATTTTATAATTCCTTTTACCTGGATGAGCCTTAAAACAGCAGACCTCCAAACCCGACCCCAGCCAAGTGATAATCCGCGTTTCGACCCGGACTGCGGACCAAACCGCTGTTTCAAAAATTTCTAAAATCATGAATGTACGCCATTGCATTAGCCTGATTAATGTAAAACTGTTTTTCAAAAAATATTCCTGAGATTAACAATATTTTTTTTTCCCCATTCATTCCATGTTAACGTTTATATAAGAGATAAACATTGGCCGACCGTAAAATTTTTCCAAACTCAGCCAGTTCCCGACTCGATTCGACCCGGAACAACAACCTGACTCGATCCGGTCTGTGGGCCATATCGATTTTAGGCTTGAACGTCATAGGCTTGAGTCGGTACAGATTTTTACAACCAATATATTTTACTTACCGTATAAGCGGACTGTTTGTTCACTAAACACTCCCAGAAAATAAAAATCTGACGTGGACAGCGCATGACTTTCCTTGAGGACTCATATTCACGGTCACTTTATTTCTCCAATAATTCATTATATTGAGTTTAATGGCACAAAATAATGCCTATAATTATTTAAAATGACACTAAATTTGCATTTTTAATTCAATTTTCGTTCTCATTTGGTAACTGGACTTATTTTCAAAAGTGGCGTATTGAAAATGCGAAGAACTAAAATGTCTCGAGAACAGCTAGTCCTAGTGTAATGGGGTTGGTCCTATTCTTTTCACCGTTAAACATTACATATGAAACAAACATTTAATGGATATATTTCAGCATACGCAGTTTTTTATTTTAGATTTTGGCGATTTTTGCAGGCCATTTCGCAAGAAAGGCATGGGTTTTTTTTTCCCGAATCGTATCTGATCAAAATCTGATCAGCATCAGGGTAATCCACAAGTGACTTACCTACCAAATTTTATGAAATTGAGTCCATTAGTTTTTCAGATAGAGTGGATACATACATTGCACAGACAGACGTCACGCTAAAAATAGTTGTTTCGTATTCTAGATGTCCCAAAACGTGTAGATCCGTCGAAAACTCGAGTTAGATTTTCGGCATGATTCCATCCCTATACATTACCGTGTATTGCAGGGAAAGTAAAAACTGTACTACCTACCTATCTCAGATAGGGAAGAGTTTTCTCCCCCCCCCCTCCCCCCCCCCACCACCACTTAGTGACAGAGAAATAAATTTAAAAGATAACTAAATAAAAACTACTGGACAAAATTACGTCCATTTTTGAGAGTTTCCTCATAGTAACAAAATATTTAGTGAATTAAGTATTTAAAAAAACAGGGGTAAATTTCATAAAAATGTATAAATACGGAAACAGAAGCCCACTGCTGTGATAAATATTTCGAAATGAAGACGCGAAAGTTGTCTACGAATTGTTTCCTTTATATCACCTACATAATATGTTTAAAAAAATTTTCACTTATTAGTTTAGACTGTTTTTTCAATCAATTTTCATGAAACAAATGCTCGTTAAATTGAATCCTTTCCCTTGATCCAGTTTCTTTAAAAATCAATAAACCTTTTATGTCCAACGATTGAAATGCCGATACTAATATTCATTTAAATCGCCCAATTTGTACGAGAGATATCGGGTCCACATAATGGCACGCATAATCTATAAAACGGTTGATTCGTCTTACCGGATGCTCAAAACAAGTATATCCACACTAGTCGGATTTTCGACCTCGTCAATACTTTCCCTTTACAAATGCTATGCATTGTAAAGAAAGTCACGATTCCAGACGTACTATATTAATCAAAACTCATTAAGTAATGAAACGTTCATTAAATTACGTGAATTCATTAATTCCTTTCATTAGCCTCGAATGAAAAATTCTCTTTTATCGTGGCATTCTATATCGTACAATCGACAACGCCCATCTTTCGAACGTTCCTAAAAATATTCCTCATGTCGGTGTAGGGTTTATTAATGACGCAAGACCTACCGCGATAATGGAGAGAGTGATATTAGGTATTGCAGAGAACTCTCTCTCTCTCTTCTCCCTTAAAAGGCAGAAGATAGCCCTTCAGATTGGAAGTTATGCCGCCAAAGATAAAGAATTCTCATCCATAACCCTCGTTCGAATGATAGATTGGGGGAACTTTCTTCGGGCTGCTTACAAAGTAGGATTTCTCTCTCTCTCTCTTTTTTTTATGTTATTAATTTACGATCCTTTTGACCTTTCTTGGATTGAGATTTAAGACCTAAATAGAACTTATTTTACTGATGTGTATTTTCCCTTGGAACAGGCACATATTTGCCTAAAAATTAAATTGATTACCGATTAAAGGGGAGGATTACAACCTTTTTCTCTATAGCGACTTAATTAGTAGTATTTTATTTATTTATTTATTTTTAATTTGTTTAAAAATTTGAGGACCTTCTCGTGATCAGACATCTTTGAGACGGAATAGATCTTTCTTGTTTACCAATTCGAATAATAGTAATACCAAACTTCGTTTGACTCGGTTTAATTTGTTCAAAAATATTGCACACGGAAACTCGCATAGGTCTGCACGATCTCAGACCATGCTCGCCCCGGCGTACGAACCGGGTTGAACCGCTGTCAAATATGATGCCAAGTCAAACTTGATAAGTTTTACGTATCAAAAAGTTATTAATGAATATTACAAAAAAATAAATAAATTATACATATATATATATATATATATATATATATATATATATATATAAGTGAATATTCAAAAGTATGAAATTGTACAATATACAAATAAAAACAAGTGGCCCAGCATAAAGGCTCAAAGCTGCTCACGAATGCCGGGTATATATAAGAAAGTCAAAAGTATAAGATGGGAAAGTGCCAACAGGTAAGATACTAATAGATCAAGGGGGATTGTGACCCCTTGTTCCCGGTTATAGCCAGCTAATTACTCCTAGGAAACACTCCCGGAGCCGATACCTTCCTGTGGCCTAATCTCCATGAAACGTCCAAACAAAAGGCGTAATCCAGGAATGGAAACAAAGACCACGTTTAAATTTAAAAGGATAAAAATGGAAAGAGGAATGTTGATTAAAGAGAGGGAAAGCAATTCCCGATGACAGTGAAGGTAAAATAATAATACCTTCACTGTCATGAAGGTATTACAGTGAAGTACCATCACTGTCATCGGGAATTGCTTTCCCTCTATTTAATCAACATTCCTCTTACCATTTTCATCCTTTTAAATTTAAACGTGGTCTTTGCTTCCATTCCTGGATTACGCCTTTTGTTTGGACGTTTCATGGAGATTAGGCCACAGGAAGGTATCGGCTCCGGGAGTGTTTCCTAGGAGTAATTTAGCAGGCTATAACCGGGAACAAGGGGTCACAATCCCCCTTGGCCTATTAGTATCTTACCTGTTGGCCCTTTCCCATCTTATACTTTTGACTTTCTTATATATATATATATATATATATATATATATATGTCTTGTATCCAAATGTCCAATTATATCCAATAGGTCTTGTATCCAAATCCTTGTATCCAATACGTCTTGTATCCAAATTTTTAAATTTAACCACTCTGGCTTGGACTTCAAACATTAGTTTTGAATGTATTGATATTGGGGTATTAAATGGCCACGAGTGAAGTAATTTCATACATTAGTATTTTTAATTAATTGTTAAAAAAATTTTATAGTGTGCTTTTTGGTTTGTTTTAGCGTAGAATAGTAAACTTTTAAAGATTTACATGTTATTGAAAGTGTATATGTATGTATGTATGTAATTTTTACGGTTTTATAAGAGTCATGAAGTTAATAGGGTAGGGAGTATTGGCTACCGGGGCGTTTGCCATGGCGGAAAAAAGCTTTAACCGAAGTGTTGGGGGTCGCAACTCCCCCCGGCCGTTACTCCTGTCACTCTTCTAGAAATTTACGAGTACATTGCTACTTGTCCTTTTTGGGAATTTATATTAGTAGAGGCGTAGATGATGATGGCCAGGATTTTTAAATTAAAAAAAAAAAATGCTCGGATCGGGCTGAGACTCAAAGAATTTTCGATCGAGTCAGTGAACCTTTTCGACTCGAGCCGAACTATTTTACTGCCACATCGAGTAAAAGCCTAAAATGTCGGTCCGTTAAGACTTCCAATTCTCATACACAATTCAGTTTCGTGATCAAGTATTCCCAAAACGTGCAAATCTGTCAAATTTGAGAGTTACATTTGCAACTTTCATCGCAGTACTTACTACTTGCATATACTAAATATTGTTAAGTAAAAACGAACAAAGCTGTTTTAATTGCTTTAAAAAATCTGACATACCACCAACAAAAATTTTGATAGTTGAACATAAAGATAGCAAATACCCTTTAATAGTACAGATTGCCAACCCATATTCTAAGAGGTGATATAATACCACAAGGCAAAGATTATAAGTTTGAAGTTATATTCACCTTTAGAAATGACTAGCACATGTTCTTGTACCGCAGCTGATTCGATTTTTAATTTTTCAAGGCAGATGTTCATGTAGCAAATAAAGCAGATGGCATGTTAGGAATTTATAACTATTTTTTTCTACCGCACCTTCTACTTTATATGTTCACTAACCCCAGTTCCATGTGAATCTCAAAACGAGTTCTGATAAAGACGGCATAAGATAAAATTTGCATAAATACCTTATTACGTAAATATACTATCAGGGTGTCCCAAAAACGTTGACCTCGGCTTTTATTCCTTAAATATTGATCTTAGACATATATATAATAAATTACAAAGTTGCGTAAAAAAGGTACAGAATTTTATGAAATCGATTAAAATTTTTAAGGGAATTAAATTTTAAAAAATACAAAATTTAAATTTTTATACGACCCCGTGCAAAAACATTTCCAGTGAGTAAAATGTGCTCTATACACTAATAAGATGATGTACAAAATTTCAGCATTTTATCATAAAAAGTCCCAGAGATATGAAAAGATAAAACTGCTGACTTAAACTACATTTCGATGCATCGACATGGGTTGGTTCTCAGAGGGGAAAAATCATGTCGGCAGATCGCGTTTCAGGGGTCATACACAAATTACGAAAGAAAGCACTGATTACATAAATAATAATTTTGCTATTTATTGGTACAAAAGTATCTACACTGTGTAGAAATAATAACTTTACACAAAGATTACAAAGCTTGTTCAAAATGTTTTCCATCCATGCCAAAGATCCGTTAAAGATAAGATGCAGATATTATTTGCCTATGATGCATTTCTGCGTTGCGTCATTTGCACTCTTGCTGTAAACATATACATTTTAATTTGTGATTAATCCCTCACTAACTTTGTTTAAACATATCTCTAAGACTTTTTATGATAAAATGCTGAAATTTTGTACATCACCTTATTAGTGTATAGGACACATTTTACTCATTGGAACTGTGTTGTACGGGCCGTATAAAAATTTAAATTTTGTATTTCTTCAAATTTAATCCCTTGAAAATTTTTATCGATTTCATAAAATTCTGTACCTTTTTTTACGCAACTTAGTAAATTACTATGTCTAAGATCAATATTTAAGGAATAAAAGCCGAGGTCAATGTTTTTGGTGCACCCTGTATATATAAGTAGTTTTTTAATGGCTCAAAATGTTCACCTTACATGAACTGAAATGTTGTATTAGACTTATATATATACACCACCAATTTTTTTTTTCTTTCTTTCAAAGACACAACAATATTTTTCTCTTTCAAAAGATGTGTAAAATCTTTGATTTATGTTCAAAATAAATTATTTGTGAACTCGGTTATATGTATTTTAAGACTATGTAATGGTTGAAATCAGTTCTTATGTTATATTCGTAATCAATTTTACTCTCCTTTCAATGCAGAGTATACAGAGTATACATTAACATCTCATTACCTTTTGACTGAATATTCTTGAGTTAATGGACAGAAACAGGGTCTTCTAATAGGAAATCGATTATGTGCTATCAATAAAGAAAGTTTGTAGCGCCTCTAGCGGCGAATATAAGAATATAAAATTCCTATCTCGAAAACGAAGCAGACGAAAATTTTCAATTATAAAGTTGTATAGCTTTATTTAATATGAAAAGACGTGCGGTTCGCACATAACATGTACACACACGGTAAAAAAATCTGATGTGGGCAGTACACTACTTTCCCTATATAATACAATTTACTTCTTTCATGTTGAACAAATTTTGTATAATATCCACGGCCCAGTGTTTTTTACTGTTGAATTGTACATTTAGCGCTTTTCCAGATGATGTAAAAGTATTTCGAAGTACCAATTAACTTACATTTCGCGTAACTCTAAATTGATAGTTATCAATGTTGACAGCCGCCGCAATAAGAAATATAGTTTATATACTGTTAAAATATTTCAATAATTAATACGTCAATTTGACGTCATTTCCGTTAATTTTTCGTCAATTTTGCAATTTCGACTATGTTGTCGTCAATCTGAGGCGACATATCCCAGTTGGCAATATTTCGCCGAATGAGACGCCGAGTTCGCCAAATTGATCGCCGAGCGCTACATACAGACGAAGAGAAGAGCATTTCTTACATATGAATGACTATTCGCGAATTATTGGTAGTAAAAGTGCAAAACTATTACACAAACATTTTATGTCGTGAATGAAACGAACTGGATACCCATAAACTCTTAAAACTAATAAACCAAATTTCACAAAATTTGATTGACTAATCACTTGTAAGTTAGCCTGATGCTGATTAGATTTGGGTAAGATTTGGGGGGGAAAAAAACCTGCCTTTTTTTTTTTTTTTTTTTTTTTTTTTTTTTTTTTTTTTTGCGAAATGGCCGACAAAAATCGTTAAATCTAAAAGTAAAAACACTACGTATGCTCAAATATAACAATTAAATGCTTATTTAATGCGTATTTTTTAACGATGAAAAGAATAACAACAACCCTATATTACTCTAGGACTAGCCGTTCTCGAAATATTTTAGTATTTTCGCTACGCCTAGTTTGAAAATAAGTCCAGTTACCAAATGAAAATGGAAATTGAATGAAAAGTGCAAATTCGGTGAAATTAAAAAAAAAATTATACCTATTATTTTGTACAATTAAACTCAATTTAATGAATTATTGAACAAATAAAGAAAAATAATTTGAGTCTGTAGTGAAAGTCATGTGCTGCCCACATCAGATTTTTTTACTTTACCTGGAGAATACATGGTACTGCATAGGAAAAGTATTGGAACCATTTCGAAAATCGTAACTCAAGTTTTCGACTGATTTACACGTTTCGAGCACTCTGGAACACGAAAAAACTATTTTTAGCGTGATGTTCATGGGCGTGTCTGTCTGTCTATTTATTTGTGTGTTTGTGTGTGCGTGTGTTCTGTTTCATGTATGTATCCACTCTAACTCAATGACTGATTGACCAAATTTCATAAAATTTTATACGTAAGTCGCTTGTGGGCTACCGTGGTGCTGATTAAATTTGGTACGATTTGGGACAAAAAAGCCTTTTTTTAGAAATGGCTTGCAAAAATCGTATATATCTACTCTAGATAAAAAAAATAACTGTTGACCAAATTTTGTGAAATTTGGTAGATAAGTCATTTGTAGGTTACCCTGATGCTGATTGGATTTTGGTACGATTCGGGATAAAAAGAACCTGGCTTTTTTTGCGAAATGCCCATCCAAAAATTGTCAAAATCTAATATAAAAAAATTCATATACTCAAATATACAAATTAAATGCTTGTTTTATACGTAATTTTTAACAATGAAAAGAATAAGATCAGCCCCATTATACTAGGACCAGTCGTTCTCGAGATATTTTAATTGTTTCGCATTTTCGCTGCGCCACCTTTGAAAATAAGTCCAGTTACCAAGCGAGAACGAAGATTGAATTAAAAGTGCAAATTCAGTGTAATTTTAAATAATTGTGGGTGTTATTTTGTACAATTAAACTCAAAATAATGAATTATTGAAGAAATAAAGAGAACGTGAATATAGGTCTGTAGGGAAAGTCAGGTGATGCCCACATCAAATTTTGTCAATGATGGCTGTGTGCCAGCCCGTGATTTTGTGAGAGAATATCTCTCGAAAAAACTGGGAGCTTTCAATTGAAATTTTAGTACTATAGGTTTCAATCTGTAAAAAACATAGAAATTTTCAGAGTAATTATTCCTGATTAACCTAGTATCTTAGCCACTAAATTTCATGAAATTTCGCTGAATAGTTTTGAGCTAGGGTAAATACATACATTTCGCGCTTGCCCACACACACACAAGCATAATATAAAAAGTAGTTTTTCGTATTCTAAACAGCTCATAATTTAAAATTCGAATGTCAATTTTCGATCACATTCCAATTATATATTATCGTGTATAAACGAGAAATTAATAATAATGCTCCTTTAATACTTTTAATACTTCTATTCAATCATACCATGTTTTAATTAAAATATTCTTTGCTTCACTTGATTCGTTAATCCGGTTTTTGACTCCATGGCTTATGAAATATTTATTAAATGTCAAATCTTTAACTTATTAATAACTTTCTTCTTCTTCTTAATCTCAAGTATATTTCATAAATAATAAGAGAGAATGAAATATTATTTCCAGTGTCTTGCTGACATAATAAACAAAACCAACAAGATTCTGTCTATTTGTAATTTGATCTTTTCTCTGATATCTGTTGTTTTCATCTTTATCGTATCCCTTTGGAGAAAAAAAAAATTTCACTTTGGGATTGTTATTATTTGGGAGATGAATATTTATAACTTGCGTCATTTTTTATTGCATTGCATTTTAATGTTATTAATTTTAGCTACTGTATCCATCACTTGTTGAATATTTCGTTGTATTTTTGTTCGTATTTGTCATATAACGAATTTCATTATCACATTTGTCACATTCATTGTCACAGTACTTTCCCTAGATACGTAGTATAATGCATAATGAAAGTAGAGGTAGGGTTTTGAACGAAATTTGATTTAGAGTTTTCTACAAAAGAGCATGTATCAAGCATTCCTGAACTCGAATCAAAAAGAGTTTTTGATATGCCGTTGTATGTCCTCGCACGTGCGTGTGTACGTGTGTGTGTACGTGTACGTGTACGTTTGTGTGCGTGCGGCATTGAATTCAAGCAAGCGTAATCGAACATTCGAAAAACCTTCATATTTTCGAATTAGTTTTTGAAAGAACCGTAAAAAAATCAGGACAGTAATGGTTGATAAATAATCATTTTATACACAATTTTTCATCACAAAACGAATGACACAAACTTTAGAACGTTAACTTGACCCGTTCTCGAGATATTGCAAGTTTTTCAAATGAATTCTTTACAAAAATTACATAAAATTAAAAAATTTGCAAGTATTTTAAAATACAGTCGTTTTCCATCATATGCAATGTTAGCATCATTCTCGTGAATCTAGTTTGTTCCATTCACGAGAGAAGTTACTTTTTGTAGTAGTTTTATATCTCAACACCAAAGAATACGTCATTAGTCATTCATTTTACGCGATATTAATTATATGCCAATTGCATGTTGATGATGATTTTGTACATAAATCACTCGGTTTGGACTGATAAATAAGTTGCCAAAAGCATCCAATACTAATTTACGTGGTGTTAATTCAATGCCAAAAACATTAGGCCGTGGATCTTGTACACCATTATTTTGATGTGAAAGAAGTAAACTCGTGGCATTATGTAGATAAAATCATATGCACACATTAGATTTAATCTTACGTACGTGAATTTTTACCTGTAGTATCTAGACTAAAAATTAAAAAATCATCAATTGATCACCTGATCATCTGACATCCATCAAAAGCGTATGCAAGGTATTTGGGGCTACCTCAGATCAGAATTTTTTAGAATAAACAAATTAGATTGAATTTTGAAAAGAACCGGGGTTAAAAAAGTCAGGTGCAGGTGTTGAGCCTCCCCTAAAGTCAATACACGGATTTTGAAGCTTAAAAGTTCTAGTAAAGACGGGAGCCCCCACCATGATCTCAAGTGTACACTCTCCACTAAATCATTTCGTACACTGTGCTTGCCATGTATGCACGTTTACATCAAAGCTGAAATGAAAGAAATGGAACGCTTAGATTGGAAGGTAGAACCTTAAAATTTTTATAGCAATGGAGTCTAAACTACGGGACAAAACCCGAAATAAAAAGTTCAAATCATGAAAATTGAAATATGGACCGGACATTTTAAACTATATCATATAATTCAGTCAATTTTCACATGCATTAGGACGGCCCTTATTGGGGAGGGGTGTGTGTGTGGGGGGGGGGGGGGGAGCAGGGAAGGACATCAGAGAAAGGACGGCCTAAATGTTTGTAAGGGGACCCCACAATTTTCATTAGAGACCCTATTTCTGCCAGAAACTAAGACGGGCAAGGTCAAGGATTTCATAACTTTGATTTGCATCCCTATCTAAAAGTCAAATAAATAGATTAAAAGTGGTGTTTAAGTATCTGATGTGACCAACACAGAACTTTCTCTATGTACTATATATATATATATATATATATATATATATATATATATATATATATATATATATATGTATATGTATGTATATGTATGTATATGTATGTATATGTATGTATATGTATGTATATATATATGTATATGTATGTATATGTATATATATATATATGTATATATGTATGTATATGTATATATATATATATATGTATATATATATATATGTATATGTATATATATATATATGTATATATATATATATGTATATGTATATATATATATATGTATATATATGTATATGTATATATATATGTATATGTATATGTATATATATATATATATATATATATATATATAAAAATTGAAAGATTTTAATCGAAAATTACGCATAAACTACTGTATGTACAAAAAAACCCATCACTAGCATATCTGTTACAAATGAGTAACTATAGACCAAGACTAAGGATGAAGATTAAGGATAAAGATAACATACCACTACAATGGTAAAGGGGGATGAGAAGAATATTATATATATATATATATATATATTTAGCTCTTTTATTTTATTTGAGAGATTTTATTTGAAGAAAATGACATCATATTGCTTAGCAGTGGAATTTAAACAAATGTGTTTATACGGCGAACGATGTTTCGTCAATTTATACGATTTAAATAATGAAGAAATGGATATAAAATATTTTTATAAATGAGCATTAATATTTTTTTAATTGGGTTTTATAGCAGCTAAGGAATATAAAATTTTAAAAAAAATATTAATATTTGCATTTGCAAGTAACATGTTTTATTTTGCCAAAGATTTTGCAAACTCACATATTTTCAATTGTATTTAACTGATTGTTAAAACAGAAAAAAAAAAGATATGGTTTATATCTTTTACAATTTTAGCACCTTCATTTTGGTGTATGGTTGTTGTTGATGTTGAGACCCAGACCGTCCGACCTACCAGAAAGGGTTTTGGTGTATGGTGTAAATGTGTATACAAACGGTAAATTTATGTACAAACGGTACAGGTACATTTTGTTCTTCGATCTTCAAGATCAGAGTTTCTTTTGCTCCCTTTCTAGGGGAATTAAATTGAATATTTTGATAGAATTTTTTGAATAACAATATCATTTAGAATACTACTAGAATCTGCACATATTTTAATTCACGATAAACTCTGGTTGTATCTGCTAGTGTTTCTATAAATTCAAACAGAGAATATATTCATTATCCGCAGATTTATTACAACTTTTCTAATAGAATTTTGATTCACGACATTATGAAAACACTTTGAATTATGAAATTTTGATTCATGGCACTTTCTGGAGCAAATTACTCAAGTTATGAGCGTTTCCTGTGCAATGCTCTTTGATTAAGCACGTCGCATTCTCTCATACCCTTCTAAATGAAAGAGAAACTTAAATTTTAAACTATGCAATCCCTTTCCTTAACGTTAAGTTATGAGTTGCGCTCCATATTTGCTTGGACAGGCTGGGAAATTGGCCCCGGAGAAAATAATAGCAAGACCATTAGCGAATAAATCCCTACCAATTAGCCAAAAGGGGAAATCTTCCCCTAGTCGTGGACCTTTTCTAAGTCCTCGCCTTATGTGGGGTTTTATTATAATGAAAGGCTTGGAAAGTAGGGGAAGTTTCCGGAAAGACTGCTACGGGAATGGAAATAATAATTAGAATGTAAGGCTAATGCGTGGCATATGCTTATTTTTTTTTTATTTAGCAAAGTGCTTAAGTAATCTGTGAGTCAGTTAGGTTTATGGAATGTTGTTAATGAAAGTAGAATTATTTTTAGAGCTATAATTTACATTCGCACCCTCTGATTTAAATTAGGGATATTTTTTTTCATTTTTTCGTTACGTGTTTTTTTCCCCCTCCAGACTCATAATAACTGATTTTTGTAAATTTCCTTGAGTTTAAATCATACATATTATTTATGAACAGCCGATAGCATCGTATAATTGGTTGAGATGACACTCATTTCGTCAAGTATCTCTTCAGAAAATCCAATTTACACTGACACAAAATTTTATTCAGTGGGTAAAGTGGGCTTTCGATGTGAAATAGGTTTTTCAGCGATAAATTTATCGAAATTAATTTATTAGTGAAATGTACATCTAGAAAGACCGGGTCACTTTCTTTCGGCGCAGCATAAACAGGGTATGTAACGTAGTGGCATGCGGAGCAGCTGCCTCGGGCCCCCGTATCAGAGCCCCCCACCCCCCCCCCCCCCCCAAAAAAAAAAATTAAATAACTGCAACATTGAAAAATTAACGACTGCTTCATGGCTAAAAAATATATATACACCATCGGAATAGGTTTTTCTAGCGAAAAGATTTATTTTTGGAAAATATATAGGGATTACTGCAGTAATTTAGCATGTTGGCTTCTTGGATATGATGAAAACGTTGCCAGTAATTTAAATTCCATTAAATTATGTAAATTCTTTATATAACTGTTTTATACTTTTCTATAGAATGCAACTATGTTTTAGCAGAAACATACTTGTTCAGTTCATATATGTTGAGAAGTGGGGACCCCATGGGAATGCCTGCCCCGAGACCCAGTTAAGCTAATTCGAACGCTGGATATAAAGCAACCCGGCTTATTTTTAATAAGCAAGTTAGAAGTACATGTGCAAAACCAAAAAACCTAAAAGAATATTTCTGTGATATAATTTTTATGAAATAACATCTGGTATAATGCCTATGCATAAGGTATAATGTCTATGCATAATGGAATTACCACGGTTAGTAATAGTATATATGATTTCATGCGACAAATCTGGCCGTGCTTAAAAATATTTTCTTTCGTGTATTCAGTCTATGCAAGAGAAAAGTACAAAAGTTTCAAGATCTGCCTACTGGAATTTTGAAACATTGGCCGCTCCTATGTGACTGTTTGCATAATTTAGCTACTCATAAACCAATGACTGATTTTCAGATGTAGTTGTAAATCTATTCTGAAACTGTTCGTTTTGTAAACTTAATCTTAGAAATAGCCTACCCTGAAATATACAAACAACAAAAGCAAAGAAAAAGATTCGTAATTATGTACTTATCCAGAAAAAAAAATCTGATGTGGGCAGCACATGACTTTCCTTATACAATGCAATGCATTTCACTACTTTTACAGTAAAAAAAAAAGTAGATTATTTTTATAGTAGATATTTATATTCTTTCCAAGATATTGAATTTTCTTCAATGAGTCGTCATTTTCATTCATTTAGCGTCATTTTTATTCATTTGGCTCGTTTTTCGCTGTTCGTTTTGTAAACTTAATCTTAGAAATAGCCTACCCTGAAATATACAAACAACAAAAGCAAAGAAAAAGATTCGTAATTATGTACTTATCCAGAAAAAAAAATCTGATGTGGGCAGCACATGACTTTCCTTATACAATGCAATGCATTTCACTACTTTTACAGTAAAAAAAAAAGTAGATTATTTTTATAGTAGATATTTATATTCTTTCCAAGATATTGAATTTTCTTCAATGAGTCGTCATTTTCATTCATTTAGCGTCATTTTTATTCATTTGGCGAGTTTTTCGTTAATTGAGCAACATTTAAAAAAGTCGCCAAGTTGGCGATATTCCACCAAATTCGTCGCCAAAATCTCGCCAAGCGTTATGGACGGAGAAATGTTATTCGTATAGCAGATAAATGACTATTTGCGTTCAAATGCAAAAGTATTACTCAAAGTATCTTTTTTCATGAATATAACGAGCTAGATCCATGAGAATGATGTCACCAAATTTATCGCATGGCATTATATATGAAAAGTGAGCATGTTTCTCAATAGGAACATTTTTTTTTCTATAGGATTTTTTGACAATTTTTTTGAAAAATGTGCAATATCTCGAGAAAGGTTCATGCTAGCGTTCTAAAATTTATGTCAATCGTTTTCTAATGAAAAATTACATAAGAAATGTCTATTTGCGTAACTTTATTAGGTTTTGATTTTTTGACGAATTTTTCAAAATTTCACTCGAAAATTTAGGGGGGTTTTGAACATTCGATTGCGTATAGAAACAATAGGCTTACAGTATTCACGCATTGTAATTTTTTTACCAAATTTCATTTGAATCGGTCCATTCGTTTGTCAGTTATCGTCTCCACAGGCTCACTGACACACACACACACACATACTTTCATACACACACAGAGACATCACTTCAAAAATGTTCGATTCGTGATCAGGAATGCTTGAAACGTGCTCTCCCGTCGAAAACTCGAATTAGAATTTTCGACCCCGTCACAATACTTTCCTTATACATTATTGTATATAAGGAAAGTAAAAAAATAAGAATTTATTCCTTTATTTACTGTAAAATGGAATGATATTGAATATATTTCACATTTTTAATTATTCTATTTTACGCTTTTGCAGTTTTGACGACAGCAGCTCGGTAAGCAGCGGTGTCAGCGACACCTTCCCTGAGCTGAGCACAGACGAGAACTTGACAGGTTCGTCTGTCAGCTCGGACAACACGAACGTCTACGGCAGCCTCAAGAGGAATCACAGGACGACCAGGAGCAACGGACAGTCAAACACGGCGGCCAACATTGACAAGGCCCGGAAGGTACTACGATTTGACAGTTATTAATTCCTTTATTGGGCAATCTGTTATTTTGTATGTGGAAAGATTTATTAGTTTCTGTATTGGGAGGCTTTGGATACAGTTTTGATTAAGGGATGAATTATCTCGTCTAAATCTCTGAACGTAGACAAACGCACAGTTCCTTTTAAGTCATTACTGTAATACAGAAATGGTGAAACCCAATTTCTGCTCAGTCAAAGATATTGAGTTTTATACGTTATCCCTGTGTATGAGTTTTGAATCTAGAACTTGGTTTCAAAGCTTCATAAATTTAAAGTGAAAAATAAAATATGCTGGTTTTGAGTAATTTTTTAGCAAATACTATATGGAAAAAATTTGACCGATCGTTTTTAATTTTTTTGTTTCATCATGGCGTCGAAACTAAAGCATGTAATTAATTAAAATGTAATGCATAACTTTAGTTCTTTTTTCAAAACTACACGGTTTCAGCTAATGTCAGAAATATTCTTAAAATAAGGAAAATGTACACCGTTCGTCTATATAAATGTTAAAAAATTTTCATCTTACATTTATGATTTATGACTAATATTTAACCCATCATTAATGTTAAACCCACTTCTATCAGGGCATTTTCTTATCTGGTGTGTTAAAATCCCGAAGAAATCATGCCTATTTTGCCATAGTTGTAATTGTTATTTGAGTGGCATAATCTTGTAAACTCTCTTTTAGGATATTTACCAGCTTACGTCGTCAAAAATTACCGCTTATATACCACCTAACGCTTCCTAACAATTATTTATTCAAGATAATGTTTTAACAATCATATATTGACTTAAAGAGAAGCAAAAACATCAGGAAACGGTCATTAAAAAAATGAACAGCTATCCTTCGCTAAACTAGCACCATCAATCTTCAAGCAGGGTCAGAAACTCGAAGGTTGAACGTTGACTGTTGCACATTTTTCATAAGATTGTTTCGTGGCGTTTTTTATTCATTCGATTCTTTTCAAGATATTAATGGAACGCCCTTTTATTTTAGGGCGAGGAGCAGCCTTCTGTTGTGGGCAGCTCCAAATCAAAACATGCTCACGTGAAAAAGACTGACAGTTCCATGCAGACTGAAACTAGCGCATTCCACCATGTATCCTCCTCTTCCTGGAAGAAATATCTACTACAGCAACAGCAGCAGCAACAGGATACCCAGTCTGTCAAGTCTGACAAAGGAAGCAAGAAAGGCTTGAAGACCTCCGACTCTAAGAAGAGCAATAGCAACGATTCTCACAGATCGAAACACAAGTTGTCTGTGGTACCGGATATCGACAAGTGCCAACAGCAGTCACAGCAGCAACTGAAACATTCTTTCAAAGGAGGCAGCTGTGAATCTCTGGATCCCGGCAAGAGCAAGGGATCCTCCTCCTCCCGCTCCTCCTCGGTCGCCCCGGCAACCACAGCCCCACCCTACGGAAAACAGAGAGCGGCCCCTAGTAATGGCTACAGCGGCAATAAGCAGGGCGGCCGGCCGACCACCCAGAATGGTGGTAAACGGGGCGAAGGCAGCGACGCCACAGCCGACGAAGTGTCGCAGTGCTGCGCGGATCAGCGCCGCCCCGCGGCCGAGCGCAGCAGTGGCAAGGGCGCCAGCAAAGTCAAAGTCTGCGGCAGCACGCAGACTGGAGATCCCTATAGCAGCCCCGCCGTGCATTCGGACGGCGAGTACAGCTCGCTGGGGCGGAAGTACCCTCCGCCCCGGCAGTACTTTATGACGACCCCTGGTCCCGGTACAGGACTGAAAGAACGTGTGTATGGCAGCCGGTCGGCTCTAAATGGCTCCCCGACGCCCCTCTCCGAATATGGTGTGTCGCGGGCGCCTCGTCTTTCTGCGCCCCTGCGGGATATGGATAACTATGCCACAATAGACCATGGACACTACTCAACGTGGATGCGACATAGCCCCAGCTGTGGCACCTCTGTCAGGGGCGGCACCCTCACTGAGGCTGACAGCATGGAATCTCTCTCTTCCACATCTTCCAGCATACATGCGCAGGTAAGCACAATTCATTTAATATGTATGTAAATAAATAATGATGAAGCTGTAACGTTTGCTACTGTTATTACCTTTCTCATTTAAAAATTTAAATGGCGTTTTTGTTTCGCAATTCAATTCGTATATTATTGCATTTAAATCAGGATCTGCAACATTTAATTATTCGGAAACACAGATGCTATGATAAATTATTTCAGGGTCATACTACTAATTACATACAGGCAATACCATAACGTTATTAAAAGCAACAAATGAAATTTTGTTCTTGGCCCATATGTTGCTTATTTTCTTTAATAAGGGTAATGTTTTATTTCTATCATGACTTATACAATTTTTTCATTCATGTGTTAAATAATTAAAATTGAAACAATATTTATGAACAATAATTTAGCTAAATTATTTAGACAATTCAACTGTCTTATCGCATAAAGTTTCCCAAGTTGTACTTAATACATTGACAGTTAATCCATCACATTTGACTATCTGTGAGAAAATTCATACAGAAATAAAATTAAAAAACAAGTACATAAATGTGTGTTTGAAAGTTATTGGGCATTCGTATCAATTTAAAACTAAACATGTAAATGTGCGTATCGTTTTGTTGCACACACAAGAATATAGAAATTACAACGCGAAACATTATTTTTTTTTCTCCTTTAATCCAATTGGTGGGAATAGAGCAGGGTATGATAATTAAAAAAAGTTATTAATACAACTCTTTTCATATAAATATATCAAGGATTTTATATAACAATATATCAATAATTACTATATATAAAGATATCAAAGTTTTTATATAAAGATATATACTTTTTTTGTATCAAAGTTTTTATGTAAAGATATATACTCTTTTTGTATCAAAGTTTTTATATAAAAATATATACTCTTTTTATGATCAAAATTAAGCATTTGAGATTTACTTATGCACTAAATTAGAGTATTTGGTGGGTCTTATTTCTAATAAGGTAATCATTTTATATAAAAAGTATTAAAAATATCGCAGTAAAAAAAAAGAATACGATATAATTATAATTTTAAGTTTAACGATAGTTTTAAAAATTTTACTCTTATTAAATGTTCAAACTGTTCCCTAACTGTTCAAAAATCTGAGTCTCAGATTTTTATGGATTTACATGTTTTGAGCATCTTTGAATGGCAATTAACCATTTTTCCAGTAAGTCTGCGGTCAAAAATTATCTCTTGAACATTGGTCAAATAGAATGAAATTTGGTATGATTATTATTTCAATTGATTGAACGTCAGAAGCCTGTTGATTGGGGAGGGGGGGGGGGGGGGTAATGAAACCAAGAACAATCTCCAAATTATTAAATATATCTTTTTTTTTTTTTTTAATCGAAAAAGTATTTTCCAAAAGAAAATTTTAGTAAACATTGCTACGAGAATAGCTCTTTTATAAATGCGTTTTGTTATTTAACAGAAAACATTATTTTTACGATGCTACTATATGTACCATTCACCAGATATTATGCATTTTTGGTCTGAAATGAAAAAATAAAAATCATAAATACACTCACTATTATTATATGAATCAATGCCTTCAAATACCCCTTAACCAGAGATCAAATGTAACTATATTTTTAGCTGTTGTCACTAACCGTCCTCGAGATATTAGAAATTTTACTTTTCCGCGGAGAGCGCGACATTTCTTGAAAAGAATCAAGCAATTTTTATAAAATTTGGTAGGTTTATTTTAATCAGTAACAACAATAAGGGCATTTATTTCCAGCGTGGTCGAGTCACAGAAAAACTTAGGTGTTGAAGAAAATCATACTTTAGATATATGAGATTTTTGAATCATAATTTACCTATTTTGTTGGAATCAAGGCGAAGGAAATATGACATATTTACCTATTTCAACCTGTTTTAAACACACATATCTAGAAGAATGAAAATGTAAATTTATTACTTTTGACATCTTGTTTATGTACACATCAAAACTGAGATTGGGTAAATGTAGCTAGCAGGAGTAAAGTCCCTAAGTTTATGGAAAATGTTTGCGGTTTTATATTTTGATATATGACCAGTTGCACCAATATCAAAACTTATCCATGCAATATTGTATTCATAGTCACAAAATCCATCCAAACAGTCATGGGACTCCCAAGAAAATATTTTAAATTGAATTTATTCTAAAACCAAATTACTGCTGTTTTATGCACCAAAAGGTAAATCCAATTTATTAAATTGAAAATATTGCACAATTTAGATAATTATAGCTTTACCTGTTTAATAATTATTTTGATAAATCAAAATTTAAATGCTTCGTTATTAACAGCCTAAACCGTTAATTAAAAGCATCATAAAGCTTCGGGGCAAAATTGCTCTCCTTCTTCAGGATAAAAGCAGAGCAACCATACCAGCAAAAGCAATAGTGCATGTGTCAATAAATAGTTGCTAGCTTTGTATTAACTTTAAATAATTTCAATCTTATATTAACTATAGTATTTAATTGTTTCAAACGTCAACTTTTGCAACTTTATATTATTTATTTTTTATTGCATGGTTGCCATGTCTTTTCTACCTGAAGAAGAGGTTTATTTTTGCTTTCGAAACCGGATGATAATCAAATATATATGCTACTATTATCGAAGTATTTTAATTACTAACTATTGTAGACAGCAATTTGTGAAAATTTTTATATTTTACTTTAATTATAGTCTCGAAAGTATATTTTGTAAATTCTTTGGAAATAGTAGAAGAAAATAAGTTGTAATTCATAAAATGTCGAATTTTACTTAGATCGTTACGTTAACAATCTCATTTTTTTACAAAGTTTATCACTATTGCAAGTGATTTAAATATCCACACTAAACATATTGGAATCCATATTTTATAATTACACTTTTCCCTATTTTGTTACGTTTTTTACCTTAATATAATGTTTCTATCTTTTTTAAATCTGTATTTATTATATATTTAGCAAAATATTTAAATTCACGCTTTGAGGATACAAACAATAAAAGCTTTATTTTATGTCAAAATAATAATTTTATTATGTTTCTATACAATATTTCGAATTTGAAATACTGTTGCCATGGTTACCGACCAGAATCAACAATAGACTTGCGAAAGAAATACTAAAATCCTGAACTTCTGCCAAAGTGTTAAACTCTATCGTTGCCAGCAGGAAGAAGGTAATTAATTCGAAAGACTGGTTCTTGTCAAAACTACAGGAGCTTTGCTGCCATTTAAGTTACTTAATGAATTTTTTTCTTGGAAGTAATTGGTTGACACTCTTAAAAGTCACTGAACTCCAGACTCCAGCTCCGGGTAAGATGCCAACTTAGGGAATATGACAGTTTGCATTATTTCAAAATCCATTCACAATGTGCCGTCAGTTCTTTCTTCGTAATGAACAGCTGAAAAATTTATTGTAGTAGACTAGTATTTAAGTTTATTAAAAATAATACATAAAATATTTGTGTATGGAAATAAATCGCTTTATTTATTTTCGAAATATTCGCCTTTAGCAACAATGCATTTTCACACTCGAATGAACCAATTTTCAAAACAGTTATGCCGTTCAGAAGTTGGTATAACAGAAACATGTGATCTATAAACTTTAACTGCTTCTTCTGGGCTGTTAAATCGATTGCTTTCCCTTTCTTAATGTTCTCTATTCAGAAAAGTCACACCTACAGTAACTAATTATTATCAAGCTGACTTTATAGCAACATGAGCTTAGCGGCGAATTTAGTAAAATGTCGTCAGATATATAATAAGATTGATAATACGATTTCCTGATTTGTGAAAAATGAAGTAACAGACTTTTATATATATACGTATAATTAAACTTAACATATTTTAGTAAATAAAATGAAAGTTTCCGCCACTTAATGCAAATACCATTCCCATTATAATTTCTTCTAAACAAACATTTTAAAGCAATTAGCAATAAAAATGTTTAAATTCGCCAGAAAAGGCTTGTAAACAACGAAGACAATTTAATGTCGATTTCAGATAAGATAATGCTTTCCAAGACTGCAACACAAAGTAAAAGAAATCGGGACATTTAAGTATGTCCAGCCAGGACAGGATTGCAAAATCTGAGGCATTTCTTGGAAAACTGGAACATCTGGACACTCTTAAGATCTTTCGTTAGAGCTAAGGCTGTCTAGCAGCTGCGTGAGAGCAGAAATTCCTAGTCGAAAGTTCAACGCTAAAATATTCTGTTATATATTCACTTTTACTGAGCACCTGCTCCAGACCTGACGTGAATGCTTTTTATGTGTCTGTTCCAACTGTAGTTTTGTTACTTTTTATCATTTTGGAAATTTATTCTGCATTGGTGAACCGATTTGAAAACAGGACCGTAGAGAGAATATAAATTGATGTGGGCTCAGCAACTGAACTAGGGGTTCACTATAAACTTACTTTTGATGCAGTGTTAATATCAAATTTCATAACATTTAATTTATTCTATTTAAAAACCTTTCAAATTATGAATTTTGTATTGTTTTAATATATATTTAGGTGAAGTATTTTCATGTTAGCTGGTCTTGCTATACAAAATTTTTTGCACTGGCAAATTTGAGGAATCCTGGTCCAGTATTTTAACCAATTTACAAAAAGTTGAAAGTTTAATAAACATGTGTCTATATGAAAACACTGAAAAGGTAGTAAAAGTGCCATATTCATCTTGAATCTGTTAAACACAATAGAAAAAAATCTGATGTGGGCAACACATGACTTTCATTATATAATGCAATGAATTTACTACTTTTACAGTAAAAAGAAATAGGTTTTTCTTATAGTAGATACTTATATTCTTTCCAAGATATTGAATTTTCGACAATTAGTCGTCATTTTCATTGATTTAGCATCATTTTTATCTATTTGGCGAGATTTTCGTTAATTTGGCAACATTTCAAGAAGTCGCCAAATTGGTCGCCAAAATCTCGCCAAGCGTTATGGACTGCGAAATAAGTTATTCTTATAGCAGATAAATGACTATTGGAGTTCAAATACAAAAATATTACTCAAAGTATATCTTTTCTCATGACTGGAACGAGTTAGATCCACGAGAATGATGTCACCCAATTTATCGCATGATATTACATATGAAAAGTGAACATGTTTCTCAACAGTTAATATTTTTTTTTAATTTATGGGAATTTTTGATAAATTTATTTGAAAAATGAGCAATATCTCGAGAACGGTTCATGCTAGCGTTCTAAAGTTTATGTCAATCGTTGTCTAAGGAAAAATTACATAAGAAATGTCTATTTGAGTAACTTTATTAAAGGTTTTGATTTTTTGATGATTTTTTCAAAATTTCACTCCAAAATTTAGGGGTGTTCTGAACATTCGATTACGTTTAAAAACAATTGGCTTCCAGTATTCACGGATTTTGATTTTTGTACCAAATGTCATTTGAATCGCACCATTCGTTCGTGCGATATCGTATCCGCAGACTCACTGACACACACACAGACATCACCTCAAAAATGTTTGATTCGTGATCAGGGATGCTTGAAACGTGTTCTCTCGTCGAAAACTCGAATTCGAATTTTCGACCCCGTCACAATACTTTCCTTATACATTATGTATATAAGGAAAGTAATATATGAATTTAAAAAGTGTGCCTAAATAAAACAGATGGCCGAAAATTTTTTCAAAATAACATAAAATTATCATAATCTTATATCCCAAAACCGTAACTGATTTAATTAATTATTTTAATCTATCAATTCTATATCAATTTTTTTTAATGCTTTTACATTAAATAGATTGAATGAAAATCGTCTGCCGTATAAACGCAGTTGAATTAATTTCATTTCTGAGCAATATGATACAATTTTCTTCAAATAAAATTTCAAGAAATAATTGTCTACACTTTACTATTTTTATAGAAGCATTTTTTATTAATATCTAGACAACCCCTGGACTTAGAAACTCGAAACATGGTCGGGGTTATCCACAGTGTTGTAGAGAATAACTGTGCCGAATTTGGAAAAAAAAAAAATATATATATATATATATATGTCAAATATTGTGGATTCGCATAAAAAACAGACAAATAAATAAACAGGCTTTCAATTTTATGTATACAGATACCATTCAAGTAGTTTTTCTAATTACTAATTAAATTCGTAATCTCATCGTTATAACTTTTTTATACTCAAATCACTTGGTCGAAACTATTCTGATTCTTTTTAGATGATAAACCTTAAAGTTTATCGATAATTTACAGCATTGTATGAAAGTATGCAATATACACTTTTTTTTACCTAGTGTTAGATTTCATGATCACCTTTGTTAACAATATTGACCTTTAACCAGTCACTATTGTCAGTGAAATTTTTTCCTCCAAAGGATTATGTTGTCTGACCCTTCTCTTAAGACATCCCCGGTTTCCGCTGATCTTTGCCTAGACATGCCTTGTGTGTTCAATACAACAGACAAGCCCCATTGTTCAATACAAATACAGATGCTCAGTAAACTCCGAATTATCTGTTAGGAAAAATAACATCCATTGTTTCGAATTAAAGATTAAAACAAAGATAAAAAGGAACGCAATGTTTTATTAATCTAATTGTCATACCCCATTAAAATAATAAATTAATAGGGTGTTACAATTAGATTATAAAAGACTTATATCTACGTTCTCTTTATTTTAATTAAGAGATTATTATTCTGGGTATGACACTGCTACAGAATGTTTATTAAATGTCTTCGAACATCTTATTTTTTATTTAAAAAAAATTATATTTCTTTATTTATCGCTTCAGATACAACACGCCCGTGCTAACAGCTTAACCCATGCTCGTCTCATGCTCCATCAGCGGGAACTGGCCTCTTCGCCCCGTTTGTCGCGATCTAACTCCATCCGATCCACAAAGTCCGAAAAGCTGGCTTCCTACATGCTCCAGCGATCGACAGACGATCCTGAGGGACAGGGACACACCTACGCCACCCCCTCAGGAAATGCTTTCATGGCGGCCGCGATCGCTGCTGCGGCGAGTGCCGGATCGCAGCCAACATCGCCAAGCTCAGGGCCACAGGTAAGGGCAAAAGTCTTGACACTTGTTGCATTGTTTCATTCTGATGTTTGAGTTGAAATATGTTGAAAGAAGTATTTGAAAGAAAGTTCTGTCTGTTTTTTTTATTTATTTGTGGGGTATACAACGAAACGTAATCAAATTGCAGCAAAGTGTGCAGAAACATTTTAATTTCAGGTCTGATATAATCACAGGTTTGGAAAATAAAATACCTTTTATTCAAAAGTTTCTACAGCAAAGTTGAGTATTAGAATTTCTTAAGCGGACCATATAAAACTTTTATATATGCAGGAAAAATCTTTCTAAAAATATTAGTTTTCTTTTTCTTTTACGAATTCTTTCCTGTTTACAACATAGAGAGATGGATTCTATTTATCAAAGACAATATTTACAACTCCAAGGAAGAGATAAATGTCTTTCATAGAAAACTTTCTGGAGAAAATTTTTCATATTTATTTTAAACGCAGTAAAACCGTCTGTTTAATAATGGAAGAGCATACATTTGTGTGTAAATAGTCCCATGAGATCAATATAGTGAACACCATTTTCCGTTTCCTTTCACTTACATTTTTTTTAACAGTTCACAGATCAACACTTTTGCAAAATGTTTTATATAAACCCCCATTAGATGTTCAAAGCTAAAACATATAACGACTTTAAATTAGTGAAATGCAGATGCAACTGAATGTGACACCTACGTGTGTATTTCTTATAAAACCCGCCCTTTGGAGCCAGTTATTTAATTTAGGAATTCATTCTCCGAAGTCCTACCTCTCAACTACTGAATCTGGAATACGGCCTCTACTGAGAGAATGGAACCTTTTAAATTTGAAGTTGAAACTTTGATTGTAACGAAACCAATTTTTTTTTTCACTTCAGTTATTTATTTACAATATATTTATTTCTTATACCAATTTTTGCAGCCTTACTCGAGCGCCAATATGAAGTCATACCCAGGCCAAGAACTCCCCCCTCCCTCCCTCATCTCTGAATCTAGATACCCGCACTGCATTAACTAAGCTATCTGCCTTTGTCGGAAAACTCGTCTAGAAGTCTGCACGGGCCTAAATTTTTACCCGTCCCAGCCCAGAAATATTAAGATTTGACCCGAGCCAAACCCGAGAATTTTTTTAAATAATTCGCCCAACCCGACGCGAACCGGCCCGATTTTTTAAATACATTGATGTCCGGCTAAAGTTATAACATAATCTTGCCGCTTATCATGATCATAATTTGCCATTTAAGGAAAACACAAATTATGTTACGTATTATGTATACAACGATTCAAATCAGTAGGTGAAAGTTACGAAGAGCAATGTTTTATTTTGACTTCAGAATGTCTTCGGATAAATAAGTCTTCAATTCCCTATCTGAAATTATTATTTTTCTGTATCCGGTTCTAATTTACCCATCTTTGTTCTCCGTACAGAGCAAATTTTTATTGCTTGATATTTGACATGGAGACTTTCATCCGCATATTAAGAATTTCGTTTCATACTAATTTCAAATTTTTCTGTTTGTTTAAATTTTGATTTATTTTTGGCTTTTCATTTAATTTTACCCAGCCCAACCGGATCCGATTTTTTTATAACCTGGCCTGGCCCGCACCATGGGCCGAGTCCATGTAAACCTCTACGACGTTTAACGTTTCAGAAAATTCCTTTTTTATCAGTATAGAATGTAATTATCATAAGTTTAAAAAAGAAAAACATGTTTGCGTCTTATTGCACCTCGCACTAATCTATGATTACCCTAATAATAGTTCTAATGCAACTAGTCACATTTAAGTTGTGTTTTAAAAGCATCACCTAGAACAATTTCCAACGAATAAGGTCAGTCAATTCTATAATAATACGCTCCTCGATAATAATACACGTGTTTCATTATCTCAAAACATAATGAAATCTAATAATGACATGATGGGTAATGGCAGCCGCTGGAGATCACGCTGTGCTATTGAACCAGGGCTGTCATCAGAGTCTTTCGATACCATCAAGGAACTGGTTTGCGTTCAGATGCCCGAATTGATTGAGAAATAAGGAGGAATTAATTCACTATCCCACTGAATTTTGACTCATCGTGATACATAATAGTTGGAGGATTTTTAACTCATGGTGTGCAAGTTTTACGATCTTGTACTCAAGGCCTTAATCGCAGAATCAGAATGTTGCCAGAATTACAGTGGCAACATTCAAGAGAAACTGCGGCAACTTAAGTGACTCACTTAAGTGCTTCACTTCAGTGTGGTCACTAAAGTGCTTCACTTCAGTGTGATCACTAAAGTGCTTCACTTCAGTGTGATCACTAAAGTGCTTCACTTCAGTGTGGTCACTAAAGTGCTTTAATAAAACACTTACGTTGAGGTCTTAATCGCAGAATCAGAATGTTACCAGAATTACAGTGGCAACATTCAGGAGAAATTACGATTACTTAAGTGACTCACTCACTTAGGTGCTTCACGTCAGCGTAATCACTAAAATGCCTTAATAAAACACCTATGTTGAGGTCTTAATCGCAGAATCAGAATGTTGCCAAAATTACAGTGGCAGCATTCGAAAGCTGCGATAACTTAAGAAACTCACGCACTTAAGTGCTTCACTTCAGTGTGATTACTAAAGTGCTTTGATAAAACACCTATGTCGAGGTCTTAATCGCAGAATCAGAATGTTGCCAGAATTACAGTGGCAACATTCGAGAGAAATTGCGATAACTTAAGTAATTCACTCACTTCACTTCAGCATGATCACTAAAATGCTTTAATAAAACACCTATTTTGATTAATCAATGAAACACTAATAGATGAGTTAAAACAATACATGTTGATCTATACAGTTAACTAATTTTTAATTAATGAAATCACTTAAAAAAGTGGCGATGCCGACACGATTCCGATTCAACAGGCAATAAATACTAAGACCCTAAATTATTAAGAGTATTATCGTATTTTCCGGTTTAACGTGCAGGATGCTGCCGCAGAGAAAAATTCAATGGTCCTGATGACTTGATAGCTCTATTAATACACAGATAAATGTTTTCATTATTAAAACACACAAATTCAACGGAAACTAAGCATTAAACCAACGAGCTTTGTCCACTAGTGGTCACTAATAAATTTTTAACACGTTCTATTCCCACTGAGTGCTAACGTTTTATTGCTAACTCTAGTTTATTGCTAAAAAATCACAAAGCAGCCATAGTGGATCAACATTTAGCTTGAACAGGTTAAGTGGGTTTATTGCAGATGTCTAAAGTTCAACTTGAAATTCCATCAAAATCGGGGCTTTCTTTCCTCAGTATCGTCTTTTATTTTTCTTCTCGTTATCCTGCTTCTCTTTCCTTCTCTTTTATTTTTTTATTCCCCTCTTTACTCTTTCTTTTTTGTTCTATTCTCTTCTTTTCCCTCCTCCTTCCTATTTCTTCCTCTTTTATTTCACAGTTTCTCTTACTCCTTTTCATCTTCTATCTGTTATGTATTTTCTCCTCACTTTTCTTCAATTTTTTCTATTACCTCATGTCATTTTTCTTCTCATCTCTCCTCTTCTCTCCTCTTCTTTCCTCTTATCTCTCCTCTTCTCATCTCCTATTCCCGTCTCTTCTCATCTCTCCTCATCTCGCCTCTTCTCATCTCGCCACTTCTCATCTCCCCTCTCCTCTTCTCATCTCTCCTCTTTTCATGTCACATTTCCTCATCTCTCTTTCCCTCATCTATTTTCTTCTCATTTCTCCTCTTTTTTTCTCATCTCTCTTCTTCTCATCTCCTATTCTCATTTTTTCTCACCTCTCTTTTTCTCTGTGACAGTGCAGTTTTTAAAGTTTCAGAATTGCACTTGAGTATCTATTTTTCACCGAGTTCAAATTAAAATCTTTGATTCAAACTTGAACATAAATTACAACATACTTTCATGCTTGTAAATGCATTTAACCTAGAATGCGATAAAGAGGCTTACCAATAATTTTTTTCATGTTATATAGCTATTTAATTAATAAGAAGAAAGGAAGTACTATGATAAACATTCTTCTAGAATTACAAGAAAACCTTCGAAAATCAATCTCTATATTTTCATTCAACTAATCCTTGTCTACCGTAACCTGTAATCTTCCGATTTCCTTCCCCAGAATCCATTATGCATCTTAAGTCCGTCACGACTCTTGTTCTTTTAAAACAACTACATTCCCTTCCAACTCTTAAAAAACAGCAATTTAAGTGCCTTTCTTGTAAACGACACCCGTGCTTTATCCCTTCATCAGTATAACCTGATATTAAATTCCTGTTGTCTGTCCAGTTCCTGTTACCTCCTTCCCAGAAGAATGCTTCAAATTATTCTTATGCTGCCATTAAATTCAAAATTAGCAATTCTAAACCCCCGGCAGAAGTGTTACCTCATGCATTATTCAAGAGGGTCCCGTTTGTTCGACATGGGCGGTCGTTTTGTAAAGCCTTCAATGATAACTGATGTCTTTTCTGTTTGTTTGTATCGATTTAGCAGTAAGTTTTCGTTTCATCGATTCATTCTATTTCTGCTATGCAGAAGAGAATCAAGGTTCTGGATGTGGAATGGAATGATTGCTCTGCATAATAGTGGATAGTTGTGCTTTCAGTTTAATGTGTTGTTATGAAAAGGCATGCCTTGAAGCAGGTCGTTAATTTGAAAGTTTATTTCTTCCCTCAGATACGATATTGCAAATCCGAATGGTTTTCAGACGTTGAAAGCACTTGGCTTTGTAATGAGATTTGAAGTTATAGTTTGAAATGGTCGTGTGTATATATATATATATATATATATATATATATATATATATATATATATATATATATATATATATATATATATAATAAAGATGTAATACGAAACTCCAATGATAGAATAGAGAGAAGTTGTAACTCATTAAGTCCTAACTTTAAAAATACCAACAACTTAAAAAGACGGATAAAATAGAGAATCATCAATCAAGAGGAGAATAAAATGCATATATCTAGCCATCAAGCTAAATATATTCAACAAATATCAGTGGTGATAATTCGAAAATTGAAAATTATAAAATAACCATGCATTAAACCTATGCACGTGGATAAGCACTAGGCCTAAAAAGTTATACATTTTGAACAAATTCTTTTTCAAGTCCAAGTATCTATTCAAAACGACAAAAAAGGCATGTTTCTGAAGACAGAGATAGATAGTATCTATAAACTCTATCTACTTGGACTACAAGCAAAAAGATTGAAAAATAAAGTAGGAATATTAAAATACTTGATAAAATACTGCATATGTCATAACCATGAGCAATTAAAGATGAAACCACTGTTGCCAATCGCAGGAGTTAAAAGTGGAGGTCTACTGTTGCCAATCGTGAGATATAAATAACAGTATTGCAAAAATACAATAAAATATGATAAATTTTTCAGTAAAATCTGCTTAATAAAGGGGCATGCAAAATATTATAAGAGGATGTAAATACATTATAATGCTTCAAGAGAATGTTGACTATTAGCTAATATAAAATACTAAAGAGGGTAATTTAAGAATATTCAGCTAATTTAAACTTTACCATTTACTAAGTATACAGGATATGTATATAGTTTACTGGTAATGTTTAGCTTATTAATGTGCAAAACATGAAATTTTTTTATCTGATAATCTATAAATTCTAAAAAGTTGATTAAGAATTATATTTCTAAACAATTGAATCGAGTTACAGGAATTAAATGGTAATATTTTATTAATATTAAAATGAAAATAGTCTTTTTTATCATATAAATTAGTAACTATCCTATTAGTAGGTTCAATAATTATATTTAAATCCAAAAAATTCACAATATTACTAATAGAGGCTTCATTAGGAATTAATTCCAAATTATATAGTCTAAGAAATGAAACAAATATAAAGAAAATAGCAAAATTTCAGGATACTCCGCCAGACCGAGGACATAAATGGAGTACTGGACAAAACATTAACTAAATTGCTAGAATTTTTCTAGATGTAGAAGGCATAAAACTGTCGAGATCATGTGCATGTTTGTATGATCTTTGCTGGAGAAAAGTCAAAACGGTGATCAAAATTATAGCAATGTTGAACAATTGAAGATTTATTGAATTCCTGTTTAAATTCCTGCTCCCAATGTTGTTAGCGCAAATCTTAGTTATTCTGATTTAAACAAAATTAGACAAGCCATTAAGTCTTCATGTTTAATTCCTGAAAATTGTAAAAACGTCTCAAATTCCTTCTGTAGCCAATTATCCTAGATTGTACACTCTCCCTAAAGTTCATAAAGCAGGTGTTCCTTTTAGACCTACTGTATCTAATATTGGTACTATTACCTACAAATTAGCCAAACATTTATTTTCTAGATTTTCACGTCTATTTAGTAATAATATTCATATTTGATAAAATTCTGTCCAATTTGTAAAGAAAATTCGTAATTTAAACTGTCGTGGTTTGACTATTATCCCCTTTGATGTCAGTCCTTAGTTACCAATGTCCCTGTTGAGGGTTCATTGTCTTTTCTCAGGAAAAGATTGTATGAATTCCATTTCTTTGAATTCGAAATTGGTTAGCTTGTATCTTTTACCAGTACTTATTTATCGCAAAATTCTTGTCTTTCATAATAAATTCTACAGTATGTATGATGGCTTGTCTATGGGTAATCCAACTATTATCATTTCTAATAGCGCTACGGACTTTCACCGAGAACAGGAATTTGATATATCTTCAATTGCTTAACACTTCTATAATTTTAACCACCGTTTTGAATTTTCTTCAGCAAAGATCATACAAAAATGCACGTCGATCTATGCATGATCTTGACTTTTTGAAATTATCCAGTTTGTTTTTTATACTCGTTATGTTGATGACAATTTTGCTATTAAACCACTCTCTTAAGGATGTTAATGGTATTCTAGACATTTTAACTTCCGTTGATCCTTGCAATTGAATTTACTGATGAAATTAAAAAAAAAAATCGTCTTGCATTTCAGTCATCCGCAACGATGATGAATTTCGCACTATACGATCTTTTGTAAATCTTTTTCTGTCTCTTTACTCCCCCCCCCCCCAAAAAAAAAGCTATCAATTACTTAAAAGCTGTTGTTGTTGATCGTGGTTTCTCTCTTAGCACTGTTGATTGGACTACTCAACAATTTTCTAAATATTCCTCTAAACTTGTTTCTGAAAAAAGTTTCAACAACACTATCATCTTAGCATTTTTTGCTAAAATCCTTTAGAAGTTCAGGTTTAATATTGTGTTTACACCTTCTAATAAACTCAGATTTTCTAATCATAAAAATCCTATAGAATTTTCTAATGGTTGGGGAATTTACAGTATTTTTTGCCAGTGTGATCTTTCTTATTGGTCAAACTAAAGGTGCTTTAATATTTCATATCAGGAACATGAAAACCATGTCAAGCAATAGGAATTTAATAAATCTTCAACTGTTCAACATTGATTTAATTGTGACCACTGGTTTGAGTTTTCTTCAGCAAGAATTATACAAAAATTCATGTTGATCTGGGATCTTTGTTTTTTTTTTAAACCTTCCATATTCAGAAAAAATTCTAGCAATTTAGTTAATGATTTGTTCTGTACTCCATTTTTATTCTCAGTCTGACGGAGTACCCTATTTTTTTTTTTTTAATGTCTATTCCATTTCTTAGCCTTTGGGACTCATATGTGTCGTTTTGGCTTATTTTTCGTCTTGTTGAGTCTCATTTATTCTTGTTGGGACTGGACTTACCTTGTTGGGATAGTTTTGTTGTGTTTTGACTCACTCCCTTGTGTGTTATTTCTCGTTTCGAATTGGCAGGACTGTTCTACATTCTGCTTTATGATTGGTCTCTCAGGTGGACTCTTAATCCAGGACTGGGATATATAAATCCATGTTTGTTCAATGTGTATCCTTTTCTCTTTTTAGCTTTGAATCTGTTTGTTCTCTTGCACTAACAAAGGGGATCCAGTGTATTCTCGAAACAACTGTATGCCGCGTTATTATTTTATTTGTGCCTAAATGCGTTGCTTGGGGTTTTCATATACTAAAGTACAAATGAGTTCAAATAAAATGTGTATAAAGAATCAAACGATCTAATATTAAATAATGAGGCTGTGAGCATTCTGCCCAACATTAATTTAAAAAATGGGTTATCTACTATAATAAAAGATAGCACTTAATTACTGTCTACGTAGCCACAACACAAAAGGAGGTATTATAACATCCATTATTGTGAATAAATTAAAAATGAGTCCAATTTTCAGCTTCGTTTTCAGAATGTTATGGCATACACAACATAAACTCCATAATTCTTCATTGTTGTAAATAAGTTAAAATGAGTTCAATATCTAGCTTTGCTTACAGTATCTGACGTCATACGCAACGTAAAACTCTGGCATTCTCCATTGTTGTAAATAAGTTAAAATGAGTCCAATATCCAGCTTCGTCAATATATTCAATATTCAGAACTCCAGAATACTGCTATTTATTTACAGATATGATACCAAAATTAAGAATGCAACATTAGAGACTATCAATCACAAAATATTAAATTAAAAGAAAGATATAATTAAATGAATTTTAAATTTAATTTTAATAAATTGTGTTGCAGTTATTGGCGTATTTACAGATATGATACCAAAATTAAGAATGCAACATTAGAGACTATCAATCACAAAATATTAAATTAAAAGAAAGATATAATTAAATGAATTTTAAATTTAATTTTAATAAATTGTGTTGCAGTTATTGGCGTAACCCATGACTTTCTTTGACGCCCTGTGAAAGCCCCAGGCCGTCCGGCTCGTCCAGAGGACTTGGAGCAACAAAATGGACGACCGGGCTTTGACGCCCTGTATAAAAACATCTGATGTGGGCAGCACATGACTTTCCTTATATAATGCAATGAAATTTACTACTTTTACAGTAAAAAAAAAAAAGATTATTTTTACAGTATTTATTTATATTCTTTCCAAGATATTGAATTTTCGTCAATGAGTCGTCATTGATTTAGCGTCATTTTTATCAATTTGGCGAGTTTTTCGTTAATTTAGCAACATTTAAAAAGTCGCCAAGTTGGCGACATTTCACCAAATTCGTCGCCAAAATCCCGCCAAGCGTTATGGACGAAGAAATAAGTTATTATTACAACAGATAAATGACTATTGGCGTTCAAATACAAAAGTATTACTCAAAGTATCTTTTTTCATGAATGGAAAGAGCTAGATCCACGAGAATGATGTCACCCAATTTATCGCATGGTATTACACATGAAAAGTGAACATGTTTCTCATTAGGAAATTTTTTTTTATTTTATGTGACTTTTTGATAATTTTTTTGAAAAATGTGCAATATCTCGAGAACGGTGCATGTTAGCGTTCTAAAATTTATGTCACTCGTTTTCTAATGAAAAATTACATACGAAATGACTATTTGCGTAACTTTATTAGCGGTTTTGATTTTTTGACGATTTTTTTAAAATTTCACTCGAAAATTTAGGGGGTTCTGAACATTCGATTACGTATAAAAACAATGGGCTTCCAGTGTTTACGGATTGTGATTTTTGTACCAAATTTCGTTCGAATCGATCCATTCGTTCGTCAGTTATCATCTCCACAGACTCACTGACACACACACACACACACAGGCATCACTTCAAAAATGTTTGATTCGTGATCAGGGATGCTTGAAACGTGCTCTCCCGTTGAAAACTCGAATTCGAATTTTCGACCCCATCACAATACTTTCCTTATACATTATGTATATATATAAGGAAAGTAAAAATATCAGCCACTGCACGTTTCAATGCCGACCATTCAACCATTTTATCGGTGCAAATAAAGAATTGTTGCCATTTTTATCGACCTAAGTGCCTGTTATAGCTCTTTCCCGCATAACAGTGTCCTATCTCGGTGGAAAAGATTAAATAAAGGAGCTAATATGACATCAAAGACACGTAAAAGGATTACTTCTCGCCGATATATCGTTATTTACTCCACGAGGATTTACTGCAGTCCGAGAGACTTCGAATATTTCTAGTATCCGGATAATTTGCGAGGACACAAAAGTGATCATTTAGAATGTAGTTTTGTAACATCTATCATTCCAAGTTGTAGACTAATATCGGCCCGATATTATACGTTTTGGCGTTTCATTAGAAATGTTTCCACTGTAGTGCCAATATTGGGGATTCATTGTTCGCCAATATTCGTCAGATATTGGCATTATAATATTACGCGTTATAATTACATTACGCTTTATAATTGCATTAGGCGTTGACATTATAATATTAACGTTAAATTAGAAATATTTCCAATATTTTGAATATATTGGCAACCTATATTAGCTATATATAGGGTGCATATCAGCATGCCGATGTTGGCTAATAATGTTCATCCAGTATTGGAAGTCGATGTTGACTCAATATTGTCAAAATGCCTACATTTTCATATTGTACCAATTTTAGGTCTATATTGGCTGCCAATATTGGCATACTACTTAGGGAATTTATAATATATGTAAAAATAATAATATGTAGAAAATAGTCACTGTGTTCAACACATGACGATCCCAGCAAATTTACAAATTTCTTTATTACTTTCCTTATATACATAATGTATAAGGAAAGTATTGTGACGGGGTCGAAAATTAGAATTCGAGTTTTCGACGGGAGAGCACGTTTCAAGCATCCCTAATCACGAATCAAACATTTTTGAGGTGATGTCTGTGAGACTGTGGAGACGACATCTCACGAACGAATGGAGCGATTCGAATGAAATTTAGTACAAAAATCACAATTCATGAATACTGGAAGCCTATTGTTTTTATACGTAATCGGATGTTCAGGACTCCCCTAAATTTTCGAGTGAAATTTTGAAAGAATCATCAAAAAATCAATACCTTTAATAAAGTTACGCAAATAGACATTTCTTATGCAATTTTTCCTTAGAAAACGATTGCATAAACTTTAGATCGCTAGCATGAACCGTTCTCGAGATATTGCACATTTTAAAAATAAATTTATCAAAAAATCCCATAAATTAAATAAAATCTATTAACTGTTGAGAAGCATGTTCACTTTTCATATGTAATATCATGCGATATATTGGGTGACACTATTCTCCTGGATATAGCTCGTTCCATTCATGAGAAAAGGCACTTTGAGTAATACTTTTGCATTTGAACGCCAATAATCATTTATATGCTATAAGAATAACTTATTTCTCCGTCGATAACGCTTGGCGTGATTTTGGCGACGAATTTGGTGGAATGTTGCCAAATTAACGAAAATCTCGCCAAATGGATGAAAATGACGCTAAATCAATGAAAATGACAACTGATTGACGAAAATTCAATATCTTGGAAAGAGTATAAGTATCTACTATAAGAAAAACCTATTTTTTTTACTATAAAAGTAGTAAATTCATTGCATTATATAAGGAAAGTCATGTGTTGCCCACATCAGATTTTTTTGGTAAAGTAATAGCACTAATTAAAGCTTTCTCATAACGTTATCTCTCTGAAAATCAATAGATATCAAAAGGAAATCGCTCTATTCTTTCACTCTCCTGCTGAAAATTAGAATTCATAGTAGTATCTGGAGAACGGCTCATAATAACGCATAAACAATGATATTAGTTTGTTTCTAGTTAAAAGTTCTTATAAATGTCATCAATAAATGTCATCAACAATCATTCACTCATTTGAAAATAGTGAAAATATTTACTTTTGCATTATATTTCAACAAAATATTTCTTTTAAATTATGAAAAACATTTTATTATTAAATGTTTAATATAATAAGCATGTCATATGTTTCTTATTATTAAATATTTATTACTTTACTTAATATAGTTAATTGTTAAATATTTAATAAAATAAGAATGTCATATATTTCTCATTATTTCAGAATATATCACACGTAGGCATTCCTAAATAAATAATATTTATGCATTACTGCATATCATCCTCTTTAATGTACCGTTTCATCAATATTAAACATTTTAAATATCAATTTGCATGTACTGTCCTATTTTTTCATCAAAGTCGTGGACATATTTGGGGGATGCAATTGTGTTAGCACCACCACTTACTTCACTCTCTGTCACGGTTGCTGAGTGAGCTTGAAATTTTTGCAAACTACTTTGGCTGGTACAACTATATTTTTACTGGCTATCTACTAAAACTTACAGTTCAAATAAAACGAAAATACAAACTAGGGGTAAATGGTTCCACCCTCCCCGTTCCAGATGCTTAAGCATGGCATCATTTTTTTTACTTTCCTTCAATACATGGTAATGTATAGGGAGAGTATTGGAATCATGCCGAAAATCGCAACTCGAGTTTTCGACGGATCTACACGTTTCGAGACCTCTAGAATACGAAAAAACTATTTTTAACGTGACGTCTGTGTGTGTGTCTGTCTATCTGTCTGTCTGTCTGTCTGTGTGTCTGTGCAACGTATGTATCCACTCTAACTCAAAAACTAATTGACCGAATTTCATAAAATTTGGTAGGTAAGTCACTTGAATGTGACCCTGGTGCTGATTAGTTTTTGGTACGATTCATGAAAACAGAACCCGCCTTTTTTTGCGAAATGTCCCGTAAAAATTTCATTTATCCGCTCTAGCTAAAATACTAATTGACCAAATTTTACAAAATTTGGTAGACAAGTTACTTGTTGGATACTCTGGTGCTGATTAGATTTTGGTACGATTCGGAATAGAACAGCCTGCCTTTTTTTATGAAATGGCCGCCAAAATCGCCAAAAGCTAAAAAAAACCGACTAAGTAGTGTATGCTCAAATGTATCAATTAAATTCTTGTTTTATACGCAATTTTTGAAGAGGAAAATAATATAACACACTCCATTATACTTTAGGACTAGCCGTTCTCAAGATATTTGAAATTTCATGCATTTTTTTACGCCGATTTCAGAAAAATGACCAATTAGCAAATAAAAACAAAAATTGATTTAAAAATGCAAATTTAGTGTTATTTGGTTCAATTAAATTCGATCTAATGAATTATTAAAGAATTAAAAAAATATGAATTTGAGTCTGCAGGGAAAGTCATGTGCTGCCCACATCAGATTGTTTTCTTTTGGAAAAGCAGACCAGAGACAGCCACACCTTTGATTTAGACTTAAATAACCAAGATCTCGCAAAAAATCTGATCACCATAATGGCGTGAGGTTTATAAATTTTACACACGCCATTTTCCCTTCCCGGTCGTCCAATTTGATGCTCTAAGTCCTCTGGACGAGCCGGACGGCCTGGGGCTTTCACTCGCCATTTTCCAAAATTTTAGTCGCCATTTGGCAATTGACGAGCGACATTCAGCAACCCTGCTGTCTGTTATATTTTGTGCAGTTCACTGTATTGCAGTGGCATCGTCAAGGGGAGGTTTAGAAGGCATACCCTCCTCCCTCTGTGAGTGCATTTTAACCCATTGAAGTTCGAAAAAATAGTATGTGGAGAATTGGGAAACAATATATTTTTATCCTCCCCCACCCAATTTTTTTCGTAGATGACCTATATAATATATATATAATTGATATCCTATATAATAGAACCTATTTTAAAAAAATCGTAAATATCTTATATCTAATATCTTTATCTACGATTTTTTTTCTCGCAACTCTACTGCTGTATTGATGCATTTAAAGGTCACAACCTGCATAGTACGACCATATTTCTAATTAACTTATTGCAATAAACTATATATATGTCCTTCTTACATATAGTTTACTACAATAAGTACTTTTTATCCCAGTCGTTATGAAAGAATGATGGACAAAAAGGGGAAAAATCCTATTTTGCCACTTTCCCACGAAACAGCGGCCAATCTCGACGGGGAAGATTAAATAAAGGAACTAATATGACATCAATGCCACCGAGAAGAATTATTTTCTTGCCGCGATATCGTTATTTTATCCCGAAAGAATGGCTATAGCCAGGGGTGCTGGGTTTATTATTGCTTGGCGGATTTTTATCTAGCATTTCAAACATCCGGAAAATTTTTGGGGTCTAAAGCGAAGCTTGGAAAATGTGGCGATCTTTTGTAACACATTTTATCCTTTCTCTTTAAAATATATATTAAGCGTTGACAGGATTGCAAAGACAATATAAAAGTGTTAGTTCATTTGATAAATGCAATGAATTAATATCTAATCGTGTATATATAAGAGTCGCATCTTTGAATAGTCGAACTTATCATATTTTAAAATTATATAATGTACGGTGATATTGAAATAGTAGATTTTTTTTCAGTTAGGTGACACTAATATACCCTCAAAAGTATATGTAAAATATTGTCTGCTGTTTTTAATACGTCGGAGAATCATTACAGACCTTTTTTTTTATCAATCGAACAACGTGGTGTTTTAAGAGTGAAATAAATTTCATTTCTGAGCAATAATTTTCTAGCCATTCATTCATGGGAGCGTGTCCATTAAAGAGTTTCAGAAGATATACTCATACTCCAAAACGCCCTATCATCCAACAATTACGAAGTTAGTCAAGCGGTTTCGTAAAATTGTTTGCAGGTAAAAAAAGGCAGGTCTTCCATTTTTACTCAGAATAAAATATCTGAAATATAAACCACGTCACTGAAACTTTCCAATAAACTCTTCTGAAACTCTTCAGCCATACTCCATAAGAATGACGAGAAAAATATCGTTCTAAAATTAAAAATTCCTTCACTCTAACAAAAGTTCTTCTTGATTAGAAGGAAAGTGCTCTAAATTATCTCTAACATGTGTCCAGCAATTAGAAAACTTCCTAAAAGAAGAAAATTCGAAGCTTTTAACTTTAAACTAAAGATCCCAGTCAAAGAAGCTCTCATGTACGTCAAAAAAAAAAAAAGTTTTAATATAATCAAATCCAGTTTTTTTTTCTTTTAATAGAACTTTAAGTACCTTCGAGTAAGGGGGGCCTAGGTGTTAGGGGGCGCGGCCCAACATTTTTCATTACAAAACATAAAATATGGAACTGATGGCCTGTGAAAAATATATATATATATATATATTGCCCACAATTTGTATGGATATACTTAAAGAATTTTAAGTTCAATGGAATTTTAAGTCCAATGAAAAATAAAAAATATCGGGATTCTCTCTCAATCCCAAGTAGATATATCGGTCAATAGAATATAACACAATGAACGTAAATGCAGCTTGTGAGAACACAAATTCCTTATAATTCTTTTATAGAAGCAGACATGAAAATTGGGTGACGACAATTATTTCAAAGACGTCATGAGCTTCCTTCCATTCATGATCTTTCGATTAATACATCCATTTGTACCTGATGAAGAGGGTATGGGGTTAATAATGCTCTTGAAACAATTATAATGGATTTCGGGGGAGATTTGAGATTCGGCGTTTTCAAGGGACTCAAGGACTCAAGGACGGGGGGTTAGTGAAGTGCCCAGGAGAGAAAAGAGAATCCTCCCTTTAAACTTCAGGCGAAAAGGAAAAGAGACAGAAGAGGAATTACTAAAAGGTATTTAAACAACTAATAGATGCTTGGGGGGGGGGGGGGGGCAGTGACCGAGATCATGCCCTTCTCCAAGTCTTCAAAAAGGGAAAGTGCTGGGGCTCAAGCGGGCTCCCAGCAGAAGAGAAAACAGGGGGGAAAGAAAAGGTGCACCCCGAGGGGCGCAAGGCCTTGAGCTTGAGTAATGCCTATTAGCGGAAGAGGGGAAGGGCATGCCAACGAAGCGCGAGTTCCCAAAAGCAAGGGAGGAGTACAGCGGTTAGACAAGGATTCAAATTTCTTCCAAAATATGTCCTCGTACGAGTAACATATTCTAACTGCTTTTGCAAAAATTTCAATAGTTTAATCATAATTTAAATGTTTTAAAATTATGTTGTTGTTTTTCTCGTGCAGGTTGGTAGCCGCTACAACATGTACCCCCTGTCACCTGGGACGACGGGGTCCTCCTCCGTACCTACCTCTGGCAGTTTCTCTAACCCTCCTGTCTCGGCCAACGGACGCGGCAGCAGCAGCTCAATGTCTCCCTACATGACAGGTCTTCTCTCCAAGATGAACAGCAAGGACGACGACAGTAAGTATTCAAATAATTTAGAAGATTTACAGTTGTTTGTATGTCAAGTACAGCTGTCCGTGAAGCCTTAGTTACAATTTGGGTGGCCTGGGGCCCAACTTTTTAGATACCATCAGTTTGATGACATTGTCACTTTCTATTGCTAGCACATTTATAAGTGAAAATGTCAGTCTGGGATTTCCTAAAGTGGTGGATTAACAATTTTGGCTGTCGTTTGTAAAATAAGACATTATATATCTTCTGTTCTTTTAATTATGGTTCATGAGACAGTGGTGTGCAACCTTTTTGTTGGTGTGACTCCACTGAAATATTATTTTTAGGAGACTCCATGACACCATGTAAATAAAATAAAGAGTTAAAAATTGTAAACAAAATATTGTTTTGGTATTTTTATTTGTATTGTCCAGCTCTAATGCGCTTGTCGCCTTATCATTATTAGAACAAATAATATGGATTTTTTTGTATACCCGTTGATTAGCTGCATCGAAAAACTCTTAATATAATGTTTCGCTTTTTTTTTTTGTAATATAAACTTTTTAACATTTGACAACAGAAGTTTTGATCCGCTAGTGTTCATATCCTGCAAGAAAATTTCCAACCTCCTCTTGTGAAATGGCTGAAACATTGCCATCGCAAAACGCCAAATTGTGTCTCATGGGTTTTTTTTTATGCGATAAATAAATTGGGCAAAACACGCTTAAAGCTGTTGTTAAAGACTAATTTAATAGAAAATCTTCGTACTACAGCATATAAAAATAATTAGAATGTCAATCGGTTTCGAAGGCAAAAACAGCCTTCTTCTTCAAGACAAGCGAGAAGCACCATGTCGTTATTCAGATGCCGAATTTGTTTGAATAAACGAGTTTGCGCTTTTTGTTTGTTCTGAAGACAACGGCTGTCGTTATTAAGATGCCGAACTTGTTTGAATAAACGAGATTGCGCTTCTTGTTTGTTCTGAAGGAAACGGCTGTTTCTTCTTATCTTCAAAACCGGTTGGCACCCTAATTTTTATTTCATGATGTAGTTATACGAACATTTTCTTTTCAATTAATAAATAGATGCCATAAAATTATCAAACTTAGTCAGGTCACTGTTTTCGACCTAATAATGATAATGAGAAAAAATGCACATGTGAACTACTGTGAGTCATGTATAACTTTTAAACAATTATAAATAAAATTTAAACTTCTTTGATCGTCTGATTAGAACACTAAATATTTACGGTGTTTATGTTTTGTTGCAAATAATCTACTGCAGGTGTAAATTCTGCAGTTGCAGTTTAACTGTTGATGGATCAACATAGTAGGATATTTAATTGTTGATAGATCGACATAGCAGGATATTTAAGCAGTATATTTATATTTTTAAAAATACAGGGACAATTTTAAATATTATTATTTTGTTTCAGTTGTATAACTTCGTCTGTGTAAATATTTAGTTAAAAATGAGAACTTTTATTATCTTTAAAACTATTTTAATTTCTTTTAATTACTTTATATTTTTGGTATTTAAATATTTATTATAACAATATATTTTTTTCATTTTCTAGTTCATGGTTCTGCGTTGTCTTTGGTGTCCACAAGCTCGTCTATATACTCCACGGTAAGAATACTTTTTCCCTCTAAATCCAATTTTCAAAACTACTTGATAATTTAATTTTAAATGTCTCTGTAAAGAAATGGTGTAATTTTTTTTCTAATTATAAAACTAAAGATTAAACCTCTTTCACTTTAATTAACCGCTAAATATACAGTTTGGTATCACCACTATATAACAACCACTAAATATACAGTTTTGTTAATTTCAAATGTCTGCAAAGAAATGGTTGAAATTTTCACAAATTATAAAACCAAAGTTTAAAACTCTTTCAATTTTAACAACCACTAAATATACAGTTTGGTACTTCTGATTAACGTAATCAATTGATACATTAGAAATGTAAAAATCTAATGAATTTAATGATTTATTAAGTTGTGAGACAAAAGAAACATTTTTACAATTATCCACACAGAAATCCCTGCTATTTCATAACGTCTAAAAGATAGACAAGTAATTTTACATTTTAAATGAAACGCTAAACTTAAAAATAAATGCAAAATCTATGAAATATTTCTGTGATCGTTAAATATTTTAACGAACTATTTTGGAAGTGTTTCAGCAAAAGTTTTTGGTGTTGGAAAGATTTATTGCTTCATTTAGCTGTCTCAGAGTTTGCATTATATTTGTAATTGAAACTGCTATGAGTTATGAAGTTTGTGGACTCTGCAGTTAAATATTTAGTCATTTATTTAATCGTGAGTTTAAAGTGTTATATTTATCATTTTCTTTGAACTTCGTAAAAATTTGCAAAGTCATTTATGTGCTTAACAGTACTAACAATTTTTACTTTCCCTCCAATACATGGTAATGTATAGGGAAAGTATTGGAATCATGTCGAAAATCGCAACTCGAGTTTTCGACGGATCTACACGTTTCGAGACCTCTAGAATACGAAAAAACTCTTTTTAGTGTGACGTCTGTGTGTGTGTCTGTGTGTCTGTCTGTCTGTGCAATGTATGTATCCACTCTAACTCAAAAACTAATGGACCGAATTTCATAAAATTTGGTAGGTAAGTCACTTGTATGTGACCCTGGTGCTGATTAGTTTTGAGTACTATTTGGAATAAACCAACCTGCCTTTTTTTGCGAAACGGCCCTCAAAAATTGCCTGTATCCACTGTAACTGAAAAACTAATTGATCAAATTTTGCAAAATATGGTACATAAGTTACTTGTAGGTCACCCTGGTGCTGATTAAATTTTGATACTATTCGGAAAAGAACAACCTGCCTTTTTTTACGAAATGGCCCGCAAAAATTATATATTTCGACTCTAACTCAACTAATCGACTAAATTTCATAAAATATAGTAGATAAGTCACTTATGGTCGACCCTGGTGCTGATTAAATTTTGGTACGATTCAGAAAAGAACTACCTGCTTTTTTTTTACAAAATGGCCCGCAAAAATTATATATTTCCACTCTAAACTCAACTAATCGACTAAATTTCATAAAATTTGGTGGATAAGTCACTTATGGTCGACCCTGGTGCTGATTAGATTTTGGTGCGATTCGGAAAAGAACAACCTGCCTTTTTTTAGGAAATGGCCCGCAATGATTTTATGTATCCACACTATCTAAAATACTAATTGACCCAATTTCACAAAAATTGGTAGATAAGTTACTTGTGGAATACTCTGGTGATGATTAGATTTTGGTACAATTCGGAGAACAACCTGCCTTTTTTTACGAAACAGCCCGCCAAAATCGACAAAAAAAAAACACTATATATGCTCAAATATATCAAATGAATTTTTGACGAGAAAAAGAATATAACACACTCCATTATACTTTAGGACTAACCGTTCTCAAGATATTTGAGATTTCTTGCATTTTTGTTGAGCCGATTTCGGGAAAATGTTCAATTACCAAATAAAAACAAAAATTGAATTAAAAATGTAAATTTAGTGTTATTTGGTGCAATAAAACTCAATCTAACGAATTATTAAAGAAAATATGAATTTGAGTCTGCAGGGAAAGTCATGTGCTGCCCACATCAGATTTTTACTTTCCCTGCAATACACGGTAATGTATAAGGAAAGTATTGGAATCATGCCGAAAATCGCAACTCGTGTTTTCGACGGATCTACGCGTTTCGAGACCTCTAGAATACGAAAAAACTATTTTTAGCGTGACGTCTGTGTGTCTATATGTCTGTCTGTCTGTGCAGATATTGTATTCACTCTGACTAAAAAACTAATTGGCCGAATTTCATAAAATTTGGTAGGTAAGTCACTTGTGGGCGAATATAGTGCTGATTTGTTTTGGGCACTATTCGGGATAAAAGAACCCGCCTTTTTTGCGAAATGGCCCGCAAAAGCTTGTATCCACTCTAACTGAAAAACTAATGGACCAAATTTCCCAAAGTTCGGTAGATAAGTCACTTGTGGGACCCTTTGGTGCTGATTAGATTTTGGTACGATTCGGAAAAAATAACCTTCCTTTTTTTTGCAAAATGGCCCACAAAAATCGCCAAAATTTAAAATAAAAAACTACGTAAGCTCAAATATATCCATTAAATGCTTGTTTTATACGTAATTTTTAACGACAAAAGTAATAAGACCAACCCCATTACACTAAGACTAGGCGTTCTCGAGATATTTTAGTTTTTTCGTATTTTCTCTACGCCACCTTTGAAAATAACTCCAGCTACCAAATGAGACCGAAAATTGAATTAAAATAAAGAGAACATGGATATAAATAAGTCTGCAGGGAAAGTCACGTGCTGCTCACATCAGATTTTTAATTTTTATTTCATATTAAGTCTAAAATGTAATTTATACGAAATCATTGAAAGGCATTAGGTCTAGCCGGTACATAATGAAGCTCAGGGATACCAAAAAAGTCTGTGGGCAGCACATGACTTTCCCTGCAGACTTATATCCACGTTCTTTTTATTTTAATTAAATTTAATTCACGTTTAATTCAATTTTCGTTCTCATTTGATAACTGGACTTATTTTCAAAGATGGCGTAGAGAAAATACGAAAAAACTAAAATATTGCGAGAACAGCTAGTCATAGTGTAATGGGGTTGGTCTTATTCTTTTCTTCGTTAAAAATTACTCATTAAACAAGCATTTAATAGATATATATGAGCATACGTAGTTTTTTATTTTAGATTTTTGCGATTTTTGCGGGCCATTTTGCAAAAAAATGCAGGTTATTTTTTTCCGAATCATACCAAAATCTAATCAACACCAGGATGACCCACAAGTGAATTATCTACCGAATTTTGTAAAATTCGGTCCATTAGTTTTTCAGCTAGAGTGGATACAAACTTTTGCGCGCCATTTCGCAAAAAAGGCGGGTTCTTTTATCCCGAATCGTACCCAAACAAAACAGCACCAGATTCGTCCACAGATGACTTACCTACCAAATTTTATGAAATTCGGTCCATTAGTTTTTTAGTTTGAGTGGATGCAAAATCTGCACAGACAGGCAGACAGACACACAGGCAGACACACGCACAGACACACAGGCAGACACACGCACAGACACACACGCAGACGTTACGCTAAAAATAGTTTTTTCGTATTCTAGAGGTCTCGAAACGTGTAGATCCGTCGAAAACTCAAGTTGCGATTTTCGACATGATTCCAATACTTTCCCTATACATTACCATGTATTGCAGGGAAAGTAAAAATCTGATGTGGGCAGCACATGACTTTCCCTGCAGACTCAAATTCATATTTTTTTTTTTTTAATAATTCATCAAATTCAGTTTAATTGCACAAAATAACACTGAATTTGCATTTTTAATTTAATTTCTGTTTTTATTTGGTAATTAGACATTTTTCTAAAAGTGGCATAACTAAATTCGAAAAATCTTAAATAATTCGAGAATGGTTAGTCCTAGAGTAATAGAGTTGTTCTTATTATTTTCCTCATCAAAAATTACGTATAAAACAAGAATTTAACTGATATATTTTAACATATGTAGCTTTTTTTAGATTTTGCGATTTTTGAGGGCCATTTCGTAAAAAAAGGCAGTTTGTTCTTTTCCGAATAATACCAAAATCTATTCAGCACCAGAGTATTCCCCAAGTAACTTATCTATCAAATTTTGTGAAATTTGGCCAATTAATAGTTTAGTTAGAGTGGATACATGACATTATTGCGGGCCATTTCGTAAAAAAAGGCAAGTTGTTCTTTTCCGATAAATACCAAAATCTAATCAGCACCAGAGTATCATACAAGTAACTTATCCACCAAATTTTGTGAAATTTGGTCAATTAGTATTTTAGCTAGAGTGGATACATGGAATTTTTACGGGCCATTTCGCAAAAAAAGGCGGGTTCTGTTTTTACGAATCGTACCAAAAACTAATCAGCACCAGGGTCATACCCAAGTGACTTACCTACCAAATTTTATGAAATTCGGTCCATTAGTTTTTGAATTAGAGTGGATACATACATTGCACAGACAGACACACAGACGTCACGTTAAAAATGGTTTTTTCGTATTCTAGAGGTCTCGAAACGTGTAGATCCGTCGAAAACTCGAGTTGTGATTTTCGGCATGATTCCAATACTTTCCCTATACATTACCATGTATTGCAGGGAAAGTAAAAATGGGTTTTTGATTTTTGCTAGACATTTAATACTCATATTATTGAAAATTGTATCTGTGAAGGTGTCTATAAATGAGCTTATTTATTATAAGCGGGATCAACTGTATTTACTGAACATTTGATGTACGTAAGAACAACAATAATAAGACTAGGAGTCTTACGATTTGAAAACAATAATAAGGAATTTGCTAAGGAGTCGTCATATGATAGTATTTGATGTATACGAGGGAACTATCGTGCATATCTATTCTCTTTTGCTTACTTATTTCGTACAGTCATCGGAATTTTCGGAAAAATCGGAAGTGGAAATCCTTAGTGAACTCCCCAACCATCTCTAGAATTCTATGCTAAATCTGTATCATTCATCATTTAAGCTTTAAAAATAGTCAATCTTTAGAAATAGACGTTTCAAGAAAGTTTTTGAACCGGAAGAAGAAATCCTTAGTGCATCCCCATAGTTCTCCAGAATTTTATGTTAAATTCATATTGGTCATCATCTAAGCTCATATTTATAGAAGATACTGAGAAATAAATATTTTTAAGAAAAATGTAATTTTTTTAATCGAAGGTAACATCTCAAGAACCGAAAATGAAAATCCTTAAACAGCACCTTAACCCTTACCTTACCTTAATCCTTAAGCCCTTACCAGCACCTTAACCCTTACCTTAATCCTTAAACAGCACCTTAATCCTTAAACCCTTACACCCTCCGGAATTTGATGCTGAAATTATATCAGTTATTATCTAACAATCTATAATCATCTATAGCTATTTTTGTGAAATAGATGTTTCAAAAATTTATATGAATCGAAAGTGAAAAAATTTGATTTTTAACTGGAAATAGAAAAGGAAACAGAAGTGGAAATTGTTAGTGAACAGCCCTATCTCCTCTAGAATAAATCTGGAAGAGATGGTTATAATCTCAGAATCATCGTATATCATAATTGATATAGAATCTGCTTAATCTATATCCATTATTATCTAAACTCTATCTATATCCAATCTTAAGAAATAGATATTTCAAATAAGATGAAAAATTTTTGAACTGAAAATGGAAAAATAACTGGAAGTATAAAATTCTTGACAAACCATCCCTTCTTCGGAATTCAATGCTGAATCCCATACCAATCATCATCTAAGCTCTATAGCAAATCCTGAAAAATAGGTATTTCAAAGAAAATTTCTTTGTAAAAGCAATAATATAACAACATTTTTGCAACCAAACATTAGAATCTATAGGTCAATCTATAGGTTTGTAATTTCATACTGAAATAACGACTCATAGTCTCAGTCCAATTACAACATTCTTTTATAAAATATCATGTTTGCTTACTGTAGAATAAATGAAAATTTTTAAATCTCAAGAACGACTCGTAATAATTTCTAAGCAGTGATGATAATTGATTTCTGATAAACGGTAAGTATAAAATTCAGCGCACTTGATTATAATAAAAGTGTTTAATTATGATTTTTGATATTTTAGCTTAAAAATCATACAACATATTTGTCTTACGTATTTTATTGGCTTTTAAACAAAAAAAATTAAAAACAAAAGGCTTAATATTAAGGGAAAATAATTATTTATAATTTATCATTTTTTAAATACTTGAATTATAATTGATTCGATATAACTCGAATTATTTAAATACTCAAATTATAATTATTTATTAATATTTATACCTTTTAAGTGTTTGAATTATAGGAGCCTTCCTCTACTTTAATTTCTCGAAAATTCAATGAGCTTCTGTATGTGCAAAATTTCATTCAAATAGTTTAATTACATTAAGCGATATCTTGCCCACAGACGTATAGATAGGTCCTTTAACACATACACAAAACCTCATTTAAAAATGGTTGATTCATATTCAGGTAAACTCAAAATGTGTAGATCCATCAAAATCGAATCAAATATTTTATCCCATTATATTTGTTTCTTTTTATATATCCTGTGTATTGTACATAGGTGGAACTAAGGGGATATATTGAGGGGGGGAGGGGGGGGGAGTAAGCAATACTAAAAGTTACATTTGAAACACCAGTGATTTTTCAAATGTACATGCTATTATTCTACATTCCAATTTAAATTATTGGTGCTAGAAGGACTTTATCATCTTCAAACTAATATTCTTAGCTCTGCTTATGGTATTATAAGCAAACAAAAATCTAATGTGGGCAGAACATGACTTTCTCTGCAGCTTCAAATTCATTTTCTCGTTATTTCTTTCATAATTTATTACATTGAGTCTAATTGAGCAAAATAACACGAATAATTATTTAAAATTACACTAAGTTTACAGTTTTAGTTCAATTTTTGTTTTCATTTGACGACTGGACATATCTTGAAAAGTGACACTTCAAAATGTACACAAAAACTGAAATATTTCTAGAGCGGTTTGTCCTAGCTAGAGTAGTGGGGTTGGTCTTTTCCTGTTCCTCGTCAAAAACTACTTATTAAACAAGCATTTAATTGATACATTTGAACATATATAGTCTTTTATTTCAGAGTTTAACGAGTTTTGAGGGCCTTTTCACAAAACAAAAATGAAAATGAGGATTCTTTTTTTTAGCCCAAATCGTCTCATAATCTAATCAGCACCACGAGTGCCAAATTTTGTGAAATTTGGTCAATTAGTTTTTGAGTTAGAGGGGAGGCATATATTGCTCAGACAGACAGACAGACACGCACACGTTTGTCTAAAAATAGTTTTTTCGGATCAGGGAAAGTCAAAGGTCGTTTGATTTTGTCGAATTCCAATAACACCATGTTTCGTATCATGCAAATATAAAAATCCAAGCTTTTATTCTTCACTTGTGCCCAAAATATTATTCTCAGACATACTGCTTTTACTTCCAAGAATCTAAAACTTTTTTCCAGCTTTTTGCTTTTAGATTAGTTTTTTTCCCGCGAAATCTTCCAATTTAATATGTTTGTTTTTTATGCTTGTAGAAAATCCTCATTGCAGTTTGATATCTAAATTTTTTGTTCTGGGGAAATTTATCGCACATCTCCAGTTTTGTTCCCTCTTTTTTGCGTGGAGTTTCCGTCAGACCTTTTACGCTTTCCCTTTTTCTCCTTTTTTTTCTGTTTTTACATCTTCTGTTACATAAATTTTCCATTATCTTTCCTAAGAAATATAGTACAAAATGTTGATATCTACCACCCTATAAAAAATTACTTTAACCAATCTTGTTTCAACAAATTAAAATATAAAATTAAAATATGATAGCAAATATCCCTATCTCATTATTCAAAGTTATGTATAAATCATGGTTCCTTTTACGGTGTTCAACGAAAACACACACATGTGATCAGGATGATTGGATAAACTGTAGAGCAGGAAGTGAGAATCTGTAGGTGAAGAAGTTATGGCTACGTTCTGTAGATGGCAGCACTATCGTCTTTCCTTTAGAATCAGGACTCTACTTTCCTTCTCTGTCTTTATAGAATATAATCACTATAGATAGATATTGATAGAAATGGTGTTATATTACGGAATGTTATTTAACAAATATTGTTCAGGAATAAACTTCACCCCTTTAATTTTCTTTTCCAGCATTATGGTGACTTTCTGAAGTTGAAATGAAACTCAGATGCGGTTAGGCAAAAAATATGCCGATTCCGTTATCCCGTCACTGGACCTGTTTCGTCATTTTTAAGGCTCTTCTAAAAGGAATGAGCAATTGTATGTCCGAGGCGCACTTCTTTTGAAGATTTTTTAAAAGGTGTACAGGAGAGTTATCACTCACCCATCGATGATTGAATAATTTAATTAATTCTACATAGAATCAATAGTGAAAAAAGCATCTAATAGCACCTAATTTCTTGTGGAGAATGGATATTATATCAAACTACAACAAATGTTCGATATTTCTATACTCTTACAAGACTTACTCAAAGTATGCAGGGTTCCTTAGGAAAGTCTTTAATATATATTCAAAGTAAGAAGGTTACAGGATCCACGAATACCCTCTCCTAAAAGATAACCTAAAGAAAGACCTTAATCATCTCCAATAGCTTTGTAAGAAAAGGTCCATGAGTGTACACATTAAGTTTGTCTATAGTAAAATAACCATGCCTGATCGAATAAAAATGATTGGAGCGCCTCTAGCGGAAAATTTAAAAAGTTAGGATAACGAACTCGACAACAAAGAGCGATGGACGAAAAATGTCTATTACAAAGTTATAGGGATTATCTAATTAGTAGAAATCGGTACCAGGCACGAAATGTGAATGGGAATATACCTGTCAATAAATCGTATCATCAGTGCCTGTAAAAGGGTGATATATTAACATATTAACTACCAATAGGCACTGACCCGAAGGTTTACAGTATTTACAGACTATGATGGAGGAACATCTGCCCAAAATCAGAAAACAAAACATAATGCCTAGATAAAAATTATAACCAATTACATACAAAATGTTCCCACACACTAAATACAGCTCAAATATACAAATATTTCCCATCCATTAACGCACTTATATGCAGAACTGTTTCAAAAGGGAGCGACGATATATATATATATATATATATATATATAAAATAGGTTATTAGATATGCAAAATGCCACGAATAGAAATCAAAGATATGTTAAATATATATACAAGACTATACATGTACAAACATACATACAAAATTACTTATACAACTTATACAAACAATAACAAATCTCACAGATTACCATGGCTTTCAATACTACAGTGATATATGCTATGGCATTTGCAATGAAAAGAACAAATCTAAATTTAAAAGTAACTTGATTGCAGTATCAATGTTTGTTAAAGCACACGCTAATATTATTTCTGGAATTCAAATTTGTATTGTTGCTAACGGAGGGCATTTTGAACAGACCGTACGTAATATTCCTGTGCTTGTAACAGTTGTTTATTTTAGCATTATTGAATGGAACAGTATTTCACCAATAATCTTAATGTCTGCAGTACATGCCTTCTGTAACGGTTTTATTGTCGATTCTTACTCATTATACAATGCTCTACAACTTTGCTTTTTTTTTTCTTTTTTTTTTCGTGTATCTCGCTTGCCGAGGTCGTTATCTTAACTTTTTCGGTTCTCCACTAAGAGACGCTGCAATAACTTTGTTTGATCGAGCGTTTTGTCACTTTACTATATATAGACCTAACGTGTACGTGTACACTCGTGAACCTTTCCTTACAAAATTACTGGTGGACTTAAGTGCATTCCTCGGAACCCTGGTATAAATACTCACCAAGGCATGTTACAGTCAGACATCAACATTTCAGACGATCTTGAATCAGAAGTAAATTCATCGATTTTGCCATCCTGTTTCTACGCAGACCAGCTCGAATTTTAGATTCATTGGTTTAAAAAAAAAAAAAAAGCTGCAAATAACTTTAAATTCATCGACCTGACATTTTCCCGGAATATCTATCTCTGCAGTGGCATATTCTTTTATAGAATACCAAATGTTGGGAAAACAGCTTCTTCCTTCCCGAGATATGTGACTTGGAATTCGATTCTGGAATTTGGATTTCTGGGCCCTTTCGTGCATATTTAGTAGCATCAAATCTGCCCGACTCAGAAATCGATAAATTCTCTGGAGTTCTTTGTTCTAAAAAAGGAATTGTTCTTCGAGTAGCGTTGCGCACCGGTATCACTCTCGCACATTGTTGACGTTACATGTTAGCACAAGCATTGTTAACTTTATTGGCATTGTTAAATTTCCCTATAGTTCTTGTATCACTATTATAAAAGCGTAATGTCAATGAGTGCCGATTTTAACCCCGATAGCTGAAAAATCCCTATACTAACTTATTCGGTCAGGCTAAATCTGAAATCTATTTTTCAAGTTACCCCTTGGATTCATATTACCGTTGCCACAACATAATGCACTTGCATGGCCATGCGACCTGAAGAGACTGGAAGGAAAACTATATTCAGCTCATGGAGTTAGAGACGAGTCCATCCCTTTACCTCCATAATTCATGAATCTGAATAGGAAAGCTAATATTGAGAGGTCATCCCAATCTAAAAATTCAGAATGTGAATATTTAAACCATGGAGTTAGAGACAGTTAGTCCCTTTTCCTCCACGGTACGACCAAAAATTGAAAACATGAAATAAAACGTTTGAGGTATTAAACTTGATAAATTAGTTTGCTAGAGGATGTCGGGGAGCGTGAATTAATTGAGTTATGTTAAGGGATGGTATAATGCGTATACGTTTCGGTAGGGAGTGGGAGTCGTCTAAGAAATAGTAATATTGAATGGGAGGAGTGTCTGGGGATATTAGGAGGGAATGGGAGGTGAGGTCGGCGGGAGTTGATGTCCATCGATTCTTCGTCCCAGTCATGGCCGTGGTGTACTCGGATAAGCACATGACTTTCCCTGCAGAATTATATCCACGTTTTCTTTATTTTAATTAAATTTAATGCACTTTAAATTCGATTTTTTCTCATTTGATAACTGGACTTATTTTCAAAGGTGGCGTAGAGAAAATACGAAAAACCTAAAATATCTCGAAAACGGCTAGTCCTAGTGTAATGGGGTTGGTCTTATTCTTTTCATCGCTAAAAATTACGTATAATACAAGCATTTAATGGATATATTTGGGCATACGTAGTTTTTAATTTTAGATTTTGGCGATTTTTGAGGGCCATTTTGCAAAAAAAGGCAGGTTATTTTTTTTTTCGAATCGTACCAAAATCTAATCAGCACCAGGGTGACCCACAAGTGACTTATCTACCGAATTTTGTGAAATTCGGTCCATTACTTTTTCAGCTAGAGTGAATACAAGCTTTTTCGGGCCATTTTGCAAAAAAAAGGCGGGTTCTTTTATCCCGAATCGTACCCAAAACTAATCAGCACCAGATTCGCCCACAAGTGACTTACCAAATTTTATGAAATTCTGTACATTAGTTTTTTAGTTAGAGTGGAAACAAAATCTGTGCAGACAGACAGACACACACACAGGCGTCACGCTAAAAATATTTTTTTCGTATTCTAGAGGTCTCAAAACGTGTAGATCCGTCGAAAACTCGAGTTGCGATTTTCGGCATGATTCCAATACTTTCCCTATACATTACGGTGTATTGCAGGGAAAGTAAAAATACATATATTTACTGCGCTAATTGCAGCATAACTCAAATTAGGGACGACGATAGAATAGGATTTAAAAAAAAAATACATTACTTCATATTTTAGAAATTAAGCAATGGAACCATGGAAATTATATGCAATATATTGTTACAAATTACCCTCTAGAAGCGTGGGTGTGCGCTCAGGACATAATGAGTTCAAATTTCTGAATAACTAACACGCTTATTCACAAGCACAGCGTAAACAGCAACAATATACAGTAAAACAACACTTAAATGCTTCACTCATTTCACAAAATAACCGATATTATTTTCAAAACATTGACAAAAGCCATTTCACAAAACATCAACTACTATTCTCAAAACATAGACGAAAATCACAGTTCAATTTGGCCAATATCCCGTCAACAGGTCAACTGCTTTATGACTGAGCGATAGTTCCTTTTATAGACTCTCCATGGAAATTTCTGGAAATCTCTCCTATCACGTAGATTAATCGTTATTTCGCGGTCTTTCTAAAACATTCGGGAAGTTGCCAAATGTCGCCAAATTTTTTTTATAAGTCTCCAAATCTGGAAACCCTTCTTCGGAATTCTGGAAACCTTAGGCTCACGTCACGGGAAAGGATGCCTGTACAGGTGTTTTCTTGCACATATAAATACGTTTTGATAAAATAAATAAAATAAAGAACACTGACACTTATAACTAACAGTAATTCATGAACAATTTGTCACATAATTTTGTTTTAATACTTTCTTATTTATTGAATTGATTTTTAGGTCATGATTCCAGGTACGAAATTTGAAAGGTGTAATTTAAACTCTTAATAATTAAAACCTCTTATGTATTTGTAGTTTTAAGGCGCTCACATGCAAATATGGTTTAATATTATTAATTCACTTCTTATTAATATTCTAAAATCTATTTCCCACTTTACGATCCCCTTCCATTAAGTAACTAATTTTTTTTATTAAGTAATTTCCTTCTTTCAATTGCATGTGAGTGGCATTATAAAATGTTGGTCGTTTTTATACTTGAATGCCGCCCCCCCCCCTTCTTGTCCTCCTTTATTGGCGCCCATTGTTGAAAATCCATACTTATTACATAATAACTCATAACTAGTCATGAATACCTGCTTTATTAATGCGATATTAATATAATGTTGATTGTAAAGGTTCCCCAATGCATAATCCAACGTCGAGTGATGCACGGGTCACGTGATTTCAGTGCCCGAAGCAAAATATCGATATTTCTTCTCACAAGGATATAAGAAAATTTAAATATTATATCGATTTCCAATATTCAATTTTCCCTCGAAAAGTTACAGACGAATTATTCCATTTCTATCCAAACAATTTCTAATCTTTACGATATTAGGTCTGATTCATAAATCATTTCGGTTCACCCTTTTTATTCATTTCCTCTTCACCGAAACTATTTCTAAGAAATCCCTTATAAGCACCCTAATAACTTTGTAAGGAAAGGTGCACATATGCACACGTTAGGTGTATCTATAGCAAAGCGAACCTGTCCGATCGAATAAAGGTGATTGCAGCGCCCCTGGCGGAAATATAAAAAAATTAAGGTACTCTGCAACAAAACGAGATAGATAGAAAAAAAACAATTGCACGTTAATATAATAACGCGTTTTTCTCCTCACAATGCATACTTTTCGTCAATATAGCTTGTTTGTAATGGATTAGAAAATACAAAAAAAAAAAAAAAATAATAATAATAATAAAATTTTACCTATAATTGAATTCCGAGGTTATAAAACTGCTAAAACTAGTCGATTGCTCTATATCATAAATCACTTCGTTCACTTCTTGCTCATTGATTTTACAAAACTATGTTCACTTTCAATAAAATTCAAATAGAAAAGCGTCTATTTAGCGATATTTTTCATCACTTCAAATAAAAACTTTCTTCTCTTTCTCCTTCGCCTAACATGAATTCTCCACGCCAAGTTCAAAGAGTTCTGCGAAATCTGTCAAAACTTGTCCGACCCCCGCTCGGAAGGAGGAAGATATGAAAATAGATTGAAAAGAATATAGATGACCTTGTTTTCCGGATGGTGACTCGATGCCATAAATCAAAATTGGTTGTCGGAAATAGTCTTGATTTTTCTACTTCCTCCATTTTCCGCGTTTGTTATGCATCTCCGTTTTTAATAGAATTTATTTTCCAAATTTTTTCGTTTTAATCATGGTTTTATTTATTTACTTATTATTATTTTTTTTAATAAACGTTTTGGACGTGCGACGTTCTTTTTAAAACAACATAGAAGATGAGTTTTTTTTTTTATTGTTGTTTAATTAAGAACTAAGATATTTTTAATTTTAGCAAACGACTGTGTTCGTTAAAACTTTACACTATATTTAGCTATTACTTTTGACTGCTAAGAGTTTCGGGAATAAATGCAAGCTGATCAAGAAATAACGCACATACAATTTTGAAATCATATAATGTTCAGATAATTTGAAAATGTAGAATTTTTATTCAGTTGGCTTTAATATATCCTCAAAAATAAGCATAATAGACAGGCAATATTTACTTTTCTTATGTATGTATAAAATATAGCATGTATTACCAACAGTTAGTTTTACCAACAAAAAATACCATGAGCTTTATAGAAAACGCTTCTTCCTTAGAAGAAATGACTATCGTCTCGATAGCTCAATGGATAGAATGTTACCTGGTCAAGCCGCTGCGATCGAATCCCTGCTGGAACATAATTTCTTTAAAATAGCAACCAAGTTGAACTCAAGGTAACTGTCTGAGGTCACAAAAAGACAGGGTTTCGATGTTTTCAAAAACCGTGTGATTTATGGCTGTAATTTTTCATTTACGTTTGATATGGGAAATAATATGCTATCCTAGATCCGCTTTTTTAAGCGTATGAATAATTTCGTATGAATCTGATATTTTAAATCTATCTGAAATTTTAAAAAATAGAATATAGAGCCCACTTCAACCGTAACCAAAAAAATCTGATGTGGGCAGCACATGACTTTCTTTATATAATGCAATGAATTTACTATTTTTACAGTAAAAAAAAAAAGATTATTCTTATAGTAGATATATATATTCTTTCCAAGATATTGAATTTTCGTCAATTAGTCGTCATTTTTATCCATTTGGCAAGTTTTTCGTTAATTTAGCTACCTTTAAAAAAGTCGCCAAGTTGACGACATTCCACCAAATTCGTCGCCAAAATCTCGTCAAGCGTTATGGACGGAGAAATAAGTTATTCTTAAAATAGCAGATAAATGACTATTGGCTTTCAAATACAAAAGTATTACTCAAAGTATTTTTTTTTTCATGAATGGAGCGAGCTAGATCCACGAGAATGATGTCAACAAATTTATCGCATGATATTACGTAAGAAAAGTGAACATTTTTCTCAAAAGGAAATATTTTTTTTTATTTTATATGATTTTTTGATAATGTTTTTGAAAAATGTGCAATATCTCGAGAACTGTTCATGTTGGCGTTCTAAAGTGCATGTCAATCGTTTTCTAATGAAAAATTACATAAGAAATGTCTATTTGTGTAACTTTATTAGATGTTTTGATTTTTTAATGATTTTTTCAAAATTTCACTCTAAAATTTCGGGGGGTTCTGAACATTCGATTGCGTATAAAAACAATAGACTTCCAGTATTCACGGATTGTCACTTTTGTACCAAATTGCGTTCGAATCGGTCCATTCGTTCGTCAGTTATCGTCTCCACAGACTCATTGACACACACAGACATCACCTCAAAAATGTTCGATTCGTGATCAAGGATGCTTGAAACGTGCTCTTCCGTCGAAAACTCGAATTCGAATTTTCGACCCCTTCATAATACTTTCCTTATACATTATTGTATATAAAGAAAGTAAAAACATCGTTTCAGTAGGCCAATAGATAGAGCATTAACTGACCAGGTAGCCATTTGCGGTTCAAAATACCGGTTGAAAAATTTAGTTCTTTTACTGTTGTTTTCGTGACACAAAGTTTAAAAAATACTAAATTGATCTCTTTATCCTAGGGTTTCTGTTAAAAGTATTTTCTGACAATTCTAAAAAAAAATCCCAACTGATAAACTCGCTTTTCGCTATATTTTTCCATGGCTTTAATGTGAAATATATAACTGTTAGCCAGAAGACCAAAATTTTTCACGGAGTCTGTTTTCAAAAGTGCGTTGCCCGTGAAAACTTCTAACCATTTTTCTCCTCCGAATTCGATTTTATTGAAGCATATGCAATGTTGAAGTTGAAATCCTTCTTCAGCATGAAATTTTTTATAAAAGGCTAAAAAGGTATTTTATAGGATTTCACTTTAAGGGGACGGTGGACGTTGAAATTTTTTTTTTATTTATTTATTGACTTAGGAATATTTATACAAATTTTCATGTTTCTCTTAACATTATTATATAAAATACCGTTAATTTTTTTTTTTCAGTTTTGTTATAATTTTGTATTTTTTTTTAATTTAATTTTTTTTTAACGAAAATTTGAAAATGCTTCTTGCGTGCCATTTGTTCACATTTTTGATTAATTTTACATTGTGATCACTCAAAAACACATTATGAACAAATTTGGGTATTCATTTTTAAATCCCTTAGAAAAGTAATTTTTTAAAAATATTTTTCTGCATTAAAACTTAATTTTCATCATTTAATTAGGTTCTTTTATTGACTTTTAATTACTTTAATAAAGTCCAATTATAAAATGCATACCCAGTTTCATTAAAAATTATGAAAGATGTCTTCTTGCCAAATTTCATGCATCTCAGACAAAAATTAAGACGCATGGAGCATTTTAAAAATGTTAAACTTTTGAAAATTCCGTTTAAAAAAAACTGCATTCAACCTTTTGCTTACGGGTGGAACAGCGTCCATCCCAAACGAAGAACCTCCCATAAAGACAGATATTTGACATACCCTATTCCAAACCTGCAGCAGCAGGTGCAATGTTTCTGTCGGCGATTTCCATGGACGCCAATGCCTGCAAAGGGGTATAGAACTGTTTGGGATAGGGTATGTCAAATATCTGTCTTTTTAGGAGGTTCTTCGTTTGGGATGGACGCTGTCCCACCCGTAAGCAAATGTTAAATGTGTAAAATAATGTTACATATTAAAAACTTTTTTTAGTCAATTTTTGCTCATTTCAACGTCCACCGTCACCTTAAAGGAAACCTTAACACTGACAACTTGGCATGATTTTAACATCGCATGGTGAAAAGAATGATTAATCAACAAGCGTGAAAAATTATCTGCTGATTTTAGTCCATGCCTAATTTATTGCCCTCATCATCCAGCTAACCCAAAAGGTGTGAAACTGTTACAAAGGACGGCCGAACCCAGTCTAATTGAAATCATTAAATCAATATTTTCGGCAAAGGTAACATGGATGCACTGTTGAAGCTATACTAATTTGTCTTCATGCTCCCATTATACGAACATTGAATAGATAGTTTCCACAGCAACAGAATTCATTTTTGAATATCAATTTATACTTGCGACAAACCTGGCTTGACAGTTGAGAGGTATAGGCAAAATTGTGAACCTCCGCTAAGTTCACATATTAACAGTAGCGGCTACTCAGGTGCAAATAGTAAAGAACCACTTCACCTATTAAAATTGAAACAAATGAAATTCATTTCTGCAATTGTTGAGATATATTTCTGCAATACACCTTATATTGATGAAATTCGGTTTTACAATACACCCATCACGCATTTTACTATTGCATACACTGACGAATACGAGGATGCTGCACTTTAATTTCGATTGTAACAAGAATTTTAGCATTTAAAGCAACTTCCAATACAATTTTAACAGCAAGGAATAACTCGTCAGCTAAAGTATTTGCATTCTAACCAGCACTAAAACCAGCACTCTAAAAAACACTCTAACCGGCTAAAGCATTTGAAAAGACATATGTATCCACCAAACGCTTCACGTGACAAGATTTTTTTTTTTTTGTGTTAGTGTGCGATAAAAGCGCCAATAAGGCATTATATTTTCTAGCAATTCCCTGCATTACAATTATTGACGATTATTTGACGAATAATTTATTATGCCTATTTATTATTTGGCGACTTTCTTATATTATCCTCAGGAAAAGAACAGAGATTATAGAATATTTCTTTTATTGTGTGATTTCATCGTGTTATATGGATGAAATTATGTGTTCTGTTAATGATATTTTGTACAATTTATAGACGCCATTTTCTTGTTAGAAAAATGACGACAAAAAATGATATTTTAACATGTGAGTAGTGCCGAATTGAGAATTTTAGTGACATAGGGCAAACAATTCATTAATTTAAATTGACAAAAACACAAGCTATGCCTGGAAAATGATGTATATTAAAAAATAAATATAGTTGGGGGAAAATAAAACCAATTATTTTAAATATATAATATTACAGGTTTTCTTTGAAAATAGCAAAAGTTAATTAAATAAAATAACAACATTGAAGAACAAACACAAGAATTAAATAAAATAAAGTAAAAAGTATCTTATTCATCTGTTTTCCCTTAAGCACTTCACTTGATTTCACAACCACGAACACCACAACTGCCCATTAAACACTCTTAATAGATAAAAACTCAGAATTTTCTGTATTGAACCGTGGTTCGAGTTCAAGTCAATCGATTCTTATAATCAAAATTCAAATTCTATTCATATTCTTTCATATTTCAATAAAAAGTATTCTAAATAAATATTCAAAATATCGTCTGTTGCTATGGAAATCATCTATCAGTGATTTCCATAGCAACACAGACCTCATGGTCATATGAATACAAAACTTCAACAAAAAGTCATTATAGTCCATCCAAAGTGTATTTAACTTTACCTTGTCTCGAGTATAGATTACTTTTCAATGAGATATAAAAACAAGAAAGATCAATCATGCATAAAGCATTGATTATGAAACACTTTCCAACTTCAATGCCATTTTATTTAAACATCTCTAAAATGCGATGCATTCCTCGGTAATATTTTTAAAATTATCACAATACTACATTAATTTATTATATTTGAAAACTTAAAACTTCATCGAAAAAAATGAACTTCATTCAAATGACGGCATTGAAATATAAATTGCCTGATTTAAACCGCTCTAAAATGCGATACATTCCTCGGTAATATTTTTTAAATTATCATAATACTACAATAATTTATTATATTTGAAAACTTCATCGAAAACAAATGAAATTTATTCAAATGACGTCATCGAAATATAACACGCCTGGCTCTCTCTATAAAAGCAGCATTTCATTCATAAACTTTTTTCCATTCATTTCATTCATCACAATACTATAATAATTTATTTTATTTAAAAACTTAAGACCATGAAAGTACATGTAATTAAACTCTATGCTTAAAACTTCATCGAAAAAATCGTCCTTCTCTGTGTAAAAATGAATATTTCATTCATATCAATATTTCATTCATATCAGCTATATTGCAGACTCCATGAGCTAAATAATTTTGCGTTAAAGAAATGCAGCAATTCTTATATAATTCATTCTACATCTTTTGGTATTTACATTCTCTATCATTTAAAATTAGGCTTCGTTGTAGAAATAATCAAAGTTGGATGATCATTTAAACTCTAATATATTGTAATTGTGTTGTTTCAGTATGTAGATGCACAGGATTTAAGCAAAAATAAAGCGGTTTTAGGACGGATTCAACACTCAATATGAATTAAAAAGAACTTTAAAAATCACGATTTTGACACATAGATGCCATATTTTATTTTGAAGTGGATCACGTGATCTCCTCATATGATGGTCACGTGATTTCTACATATAAAGGGTGTAATTATTATTTTAATTTTTATTTAAAAACTACTGAATATATTTTGCTGAAATTTTTTTTGTATATTTTATGGGATAATTTGAATATTTTCTAGAACTTTCGAAGCAATTTGTGAATTTTAAATTCGCTTAAAAAATGTTTGAAAAATTAGATCCCATAGTGGTCAATGTATTCATTTTTTCAACCCGGGTTCAATCCAAAACTAATTGGGTGAATTTTATTCATTTATATTCCCATAGGTCCCACAGACCATCTGAACAACATACTAAAATTTCATTTTGATAGTCATTTTTACGGCAGTTATCGTGCTAACGGATAGACAGACAGAATGAACAAAGTCATAAACACTTCAACTATGTTGTAAAGTGTTAAAAATGAATAAAATTGTGAATTTTAATTATAGGACTCGATTTAAGCACAAACCATCGGTTTTATACAGCAAAATTTGAAGTTTTAATCATTTATTGTATTTAATAGATGAACAACATAACTTAGCAGATGTATATGGTTTTTCCTTTATCTCTACAGTCAACTTAGCTTTGCTGCAAGTATAATTTCGAAATAAATATACTTTATGAGTGCTTAAGTCACTAAACTTTAATTAATGCACAAATTATTTAACAAATCTATTTGAAACTTGCTAATGTTCTATCAATGTGTAAAATCAATTTACTCGCAAAATGAGGTGTGTTTATGAGAGTATAAGTTCGTTATTTTTTTAATCAAATGAATAGTGATAAAACTATCGGTACCCAAATGAATATTTTTTAACGAGTTGGGGGTCATTTTAAGTAAAGTCGGAATATATTCATACTGCCATGGAAGGGAAATTCTACATAGAGGACTTTTTTCAAGAAACTGTGACTTCTTTTTGCGTTTTGTGCTAGAAAAAAGACCTGGCTAAGTATACTATAGGGTTCACTGATTTAAACTCCACCGGTTTAAACGATTTTCTTTTTAAACCAGTTTTTTCCCCCTAAACCGTAGTATTTTCGGTTAAAAAAAGTTTAGTACGAAACCCTTGCTCTACGAATTACCCCCCCCCCCCCCGCACACACACACACACTAATTGAATATTCGAGCCAATGGCCCTACCGTGCTGAAAACACCGGTTCTCGTTAGATCACCGAAGTCAAGCAGCATCGGACGCGGTTAGTACTTGGGTGGGTGACCACCTGGGAACACCGCGTGCTGTTGGAACATTTCTGGCGCGGTAGCCCTGTGGTTTGCGCGCTGGATTTGCACGCTGCCACAACTGTCATCGTGTTCATGCGGAGCACGATCACGTTAAACATGTGGGTCCGTAAGTCCTTCCGAGAGGTTGGTGGTAGGGGAAGGAGGGTACAGTCCCTGTGGATGCCTCCCCCACTGGGTTTTGTTCTAAATTGGGTGGCACTTTCCGGCCGTCCAAACGGTTACCTTACACCTTTCTGGTAGGTCGGACGGTCTGGGTCTCAACACTAATTGAATATTCAGCGTCCATGAGAACTGCGCATTGGATCGGCATATTTTTTGGACATAAAGAATTAATATTAAGTAATGATGATAGGTAGATTAAAACCAATTAATTTAAATATTTTTTACTTATAAATGTGTCTGAAACAATCCCACACAACAGTCTCCCCACCCCCACTCCCCACCCCTCAACGATAAATCCTGAAATATGAAGCTCGAGAGCTCTCTATCCCCACTATGTTTCTCCTTAAGATGCCTTCATTGCCCAAGATATGTGACTACAGCTAAAAGCCACAAGCTGAATTTTTGATAAGTCCATTTCCAAAAGTGTCTAGTCCATAAAAACGCCTGACCACGCGAAATTCGAATGGTACTCTACGAGTCACGCATTTCCATGAATTGTTAGGAGAACGAAGGCATCGTAAAGAAGGGTGTATTTGGAATCGCATGCTTTCTTTCATATTCAAAGGATGCACGTTACTCAGTCTTTCTAGACGTCAAAACCACAGATGTAAATTTTTTTTACGTATTCTGTATTCCTTTATATTTCGTTTCTTGAATGATATAAAGATCGTTAGAATTCAGGCGAATTTTTGTTTTGAAGTTTCTTGAAATAGATAAGGATTATGCTTGGAAGTTCTTGCATTTTTACCGGGATGTTTTCTAGTCTTTCCGGATAGATTTTTACCGGGAAGCGAGCCGGATTGTTTAATATTTTACGATCACGCGCCTGATTTCTTGTTCATATCTATCGTCTTCTTAATTCTAGTGGTGCTTAAATGTTCTTTTCGGTACGGCAAAAGCCAACACCGCATTATTTATTGGGAAATACGATAGAAAGTTATCCTAGAGGACGGTAAATCGAATAATCCAAAAACTGCAGGATTTATTTAATAAAAATACATTTTCTTTCTGTATTAGGAGCGTAGGCGGAGGGTTATAACATCCCCAAAATGCTCAGGCGCGCGCAACATCGGCCATTTTGACTCTCAGTTGAAGCGATGGCTGTACATGACGAAAATGAGGCACTTTCTTGTCTTTATTGTTCGGGATCTCGAAAAAATTAAAATATTCCAGACTATTTTATAATTCGTATACAATTACTTGAAAGCAGAGGCAGCTATTTTACAATTAAATTGTGTGTCAAATATCAGTCATGTAACTTGCGTGCCCCATTAAAATAGCACAGACTATAACTGATTGGACCAGTTGGAGTCAAAATGCTAGTTGCGTCAGCCTGTATATATATATATATATATATATATATATATATATATATATATAATAGTAGCCTTACCCAGTCTGTCGACTTAACAATTACGTTAGTTCTCCATAGTGTCCATATTTGAAAACGAAGTCCAGCCCTCCCCCCCCCCCCCCTCTCCTTCCGTCATCGGCTCACCTTACCTAGATCATCGCGTGGCCTATGTTTTTTTTTGTATTAATTTATTTCAGGAAATGCATAAAACATTTATATTCAAACAAAATAGAAAAAATCAAATCCCAGTATTATTTTCCCCCTTACAATACTTAATTATGTGTGTCAGAAAAGTATTGTAATGGCTTTTAAAGTTCGAATACGAGTTTTCGGCGGATTTGCACATTTTGATCATTATATGAATAAACTGAAAATATTTCTTTTAATATAACACAGCATCATAAAAAGGTTGAAAAAAAAAGTGTCAATATATAATTATGGATACTTTTTTAAATCATTTTATGCTCCGTTCTAATGAAGATTTTTTTAGCTTCAGATTCTTTCTTACAGCAGTTGGAGCGAAAAAAATTTTAACTATGAAAAAAAAATTGCTTTTTATGCGTTGTACTGATCACCTTAGATTAATCGTTTACTTCGATTACTTAGATTAATCGTTATGTTAAGATTAACTATTTTCAAGATATTTCCATTTTTCTTTTTACATTTAGGCGAGTTGGCGTCATTTAAAATGGCAACATATTGAAAATTTCAAATTCGATTGTACAACCAATCATTCACAGCGAGGTGGGGAGAAAAACTTCCTGCTAAAAAAGGGATTAATTTGAGTTCTAAGTTCCGTAAATCTGTCAAGATCTATTTTTCGAATTTTCGTGCTTATTATGAAAGAAAGAAGGTTGCCCCCCACTTGGTTTAGAATATATCAGGAGTGTTTTTTATATATATATATATTTATAAGTATATTTTCTTTCAGGCGGAGGAAAAACAGGCTCATGAAATTCGGAAACTGAAAAGGGAACTCGACCAAGCACATGAGAAAGTCGCCACCCTTACATCGCAGCTTACTACAAACGTAAGTCCTTTAAATATTTTCTTTTCCTTGTACATTCCTTTTTATTTTTGAAATATTTTATAACTTTGCATATCCTTCATTTCTATATATTTGAAATAGTTTCATGTGTGATTAAGATAAAAAAAAAACTTAGAATCTCCCTATCTACTAAACTAAAATTAGATATATTTTTTTAATTTTGTAAAATTTTAAAAATCACCTTGTAATTATGATTGATATTTTTATTTATTTTTTTAACTTGCCGCTGGTTCACTTATTTTTATTATCAATATTATTATTTATTTTTATTTATTTTTACAATAACTTGCGCTCAGGTACACAAGATTATTATTATTTTTTATCAATCGAAGTTGAAGCAGATATCTGCAGGAAAAATTGTGACCATAATTGAACCAACAAACATGGCTTCAGTTGTGTCCAAAATATCACACGATGTCCAGTTTAGTATTCACCATATCCGTGGTCGAAATGGATTTCAATGCTGCAGACGATTTCTTAAATATATATTAAAAAAAAATTAGAATTGATATTGGTAATTCCATTAAAATGTTTTATTAAAGGTGCTAAGATGAATTTTTTCGACGAATAACTTTTATATATCAGAAAAAAAAAAAATTATAATAATCTTTCATTTATTTATTTTTTTATCATGAGTAGACGTTTAAACTCTTATTTTTGTTTTAAATATAAACAACATAGTCATTAAATTTTCTTAAAAGTTCTCGAAACTTATTTCTTTAAAAAAATAAAGGTGTGTTAGAAATGTTATACACATTTCAGAATTTTTAAGAAATGGAATTTTATCAGGTAAGTGCATGTTTTAATTTATTTAATATAAACACATCTTATAAAGTGTATTATTATTGTACTTATGGCGTGTTCGAAATGAAGTGTTTGAAATATTCTAAGTTTGATTTTTTTTGCCCCCTAATTAGAAAGAGTTGTACATTCTTCATTTCGAAGAATAAGAAATAATTTATGTTATGTTTTGAAAAAAATAGAAAAAATAAATGTAGTAAATACGAAGATTCTGTGTCAACCATTTTTTCTACTATTCTCAAATAGCGTTCTTTATGAGAAAGCTGGCATCTGTATGCAGCTGACTCAAACTGCCTCTATTGAGTTTGTCCCATTAGATATCACTTTACTCGTAAATTCTTCCTCTCATCTTTAAAAAGCTCTATTCCTCTTTGTTGAATCGTTGTGTTTATCACATGGAGCGATGGAACACTGTTTAGAATAATACTCTCAATAGAACACAGAAAAAAAAGGGCCAAGAAATTGCCATTTAGAATCTTTTTTCATACTCGTTCTTTTATAAGTTGCTTTCTTCCATTGTCTTAAGAAGAGAAAGAATATAGGCTCAAAGAAAAGCTTTCTTTTCTACCATTTTTTTTTTATCAGCAGTTGGTAATAGATTACACTTTCCCTGCAATGTGTTCTCGGGAACAAGATAGAAGCTTCCATTTCTGTATTATATTTCGTGTGACCTTTTTGCTCTTGGTTATTTTTCCTTATATATTTTCTATAGCAGATGGGGCGAAGTATGTACTATGAATTGGTTATATTTGTGTAGTTTGCAAAGCGTGTAAATTATATTAACGAAAACAATAAATGCGTTTGCCATTAACGATCTTCTTCACTTAAAGTTAGCTTTGTTACTGAGATATTCTTTTTGTACTTAATAAACGAACAAATATGTGTATGACACTTTGTGTAACATCTAGTGATTTAAAATGCTTCCTATGATGTCAACAACAGAAGCCCATTGAAACCCTCAGCCGAATTACTCCGTTCATAACTCCCCATTGCCTGAGCCAATAGGTCTAAATGTGTAAAAAGTAAAATCTTTGTTAAAAACATAGCGTAATAGTATCGGCTAGTTTCGGAAATAAAAGTAGCATTCTTCAGGACAAAAAGTCAGAAACCACACCAAAAAAGACAAGACGGCGTCTGTCATAAAAAAAAATCTCAAGATTGATAAGATTGACCTCATTGATCAATTTAATGTCTTAAACTAGCTTCGTAATCTTTAAATAATTATCTTTAAAACTATAGACTACAATCAGATACCAATAATAAAATTCAATCTATTTAAATATATTTCCTCTAAAACGTTCTGCTAAGTTATATAAAAAATATTAAGACTCTATGTTTTTATTCTGTTTAGAGCATACTTGTAACAAATGATTGTATATATACTTAACTTGAAAGGAAAGTCACCTCCACTTATTCACATTTCCAGTGAAAATAAATCTTGGACCTTTGCCAGAAACCCCACTGTAAAATTTTAAATCAACAAGAACTGCGATACTTCCTCAATTGCGCCAACATATAATTTTTTGATCAAGTCGAGCCTGACGTTTTGGATTTCCGCCAATGCCAGCTGTGTAATTAATAAAACTATTTCGAAACTTGTGTATTTGAAATATTCGAAACTAATACGTCTAACTTGATGATAATTTGCTATGAGAATCGATGAAAATAGATAAAGAATACAGTCCTCCCTTACAACAATTTGAAGAACAGAGTATCTTCCCCAAATTTGGTGACAAATTGTGTCGCCTCTTTGCTTATCTAAAGTGAGTCTTGCTGCAAAGAGTGCGGGTGGCCTGGATTTAAGATAACTTAACTGACCTTAGATCTAAGTTCAAGTATTCGATAAAGAACAGAAGATTTATTGGAATCGTGTCATACGCGAATATTTGAATGGAGAAACAAATAAGTTTTATAATTTATGTATGACATTCGGTCCCAGGACCCATTCCCGGAAGAGTTATAGTTCAGGAACCATAACAATTAAAAGGCTCGCTATTAGAAAAGAACTAACGGAATCTTTAACCATGGATATTTTTTCTGTAGTATTTTTTCTGTCTTAAAATCTGAATTTTAAGTTTCCAAAAAGACTGTTTGATAACTTTAAGAAATGATTGTTTCTATAAGACTATTCTTTTGTTTCTATTTACACATTTACTCTCAGGTATCAACTGTTTGTTTCCATGTTGCATTCCCATTGTCTCGTATGCCTTGTTACTTCCATTATCCCATATGCTAAGTTGTAGTGATGTAACGTAAAATTTTAACTTTTGTACATTTTCATAAAGAATATAGAAATAAAAGTTGTTAAAATAAATTTAAAACCAAATTTGGAAATATTTTTGGGGAAAAAGAATTATCCTGTTGCATCACAACATCACATTAACCATTTCGGAATCCATGCAAAACTTGTACGTGCGTCAACTTGGCTGGTAATTCCCATATTATAACAGATAGTCCTTTGTTGTCTGATTGTGCGTTCATGAAAACTTTACTAATGCTCCCCCCCCCCCTTCCATTATATGACTTGTTGGCGTGGTCATCGTCTTTTTACATGGACGCCAATGGAGGAGTTTATAGTGGGAATGTATATGGCTGGAACGAAGAACGAAATAGAGTACTTAGTAATTTCCAGAACAGTTGTAGAAAAATTAAATTAAATTCTATAAGTATATTTTACATACAGCATCGTTCGCGTTTGCTAGGCACACATATTTCTTATACCATAACTTTGATACACTTCTTAAGTCTTAGCTGACTTCTTTTGTAAAAAAAAGTCATAAAAAAGTACATAAAACCGCAGCTGGTTTAGATGCAGTGAACTCAACTCGGATGTCAGCTCCTCAACAACAAAAGAAGCCGCTTCAACTTGATTTTGTTCGTAAAGAATAGTATCAAGCAACAGAATTATCTCAATTTTTATGTAGTTCATTTCGAGAACATATTTTATCTGTAGTTTCCAACTTCTTTCTTCCAATAAAAATAGCTTAATACTGTCGGCTTCAGTTCTGATATCTAAGTGCTTTATCAAGCAACACTATATGCCAACGTATAAAAAGTTACTTTTTTGATTTTTTGTTATTCCGATATTCTAAATCTAAAAGGAATCCTGTTAGTTTTAACTTAAATAGAAATTTCATTATCTTACATATTAAATATATATATATATTTATATATTTATATATAAATATATAAATATAGATAAGATATTTATATATAAATATAGATTATATATTTATATATAAATATATAAATAAAAATATTTATATATTTATATATTTATATATTTATATATATATATATATATATTAAATATATATATATATATATTAAATATATATATATATATATATATATATATATATATATATATCCATAAAGCACTTGTATGTGGGATGACCTCGTAATTAATTGTTGAATGACATTGCTAACATTTAAAAAACAAGTAACAAATATGTGAATATATACAATTTAAAAGTGATTAATATACTTTTAATTATCTGTCACGATAGTGATATAGCTATGAAGTTTGCCCCAACAGGGCATCGTCCTTGTTCAGAATAGTGCTTTAATTTAAACGGGCTAAATGGGGCCTACAAGTTTAAAGTAGATTTCAAACCTCAAGAAGTATATTGCATATACACAAGGCCCTCCAATCGTGCCCGGAATTCAAACCCCATGGATCCAATGACGGAACTTCAAATCTTGGGCCCCTCTGCAAGATTTTAGCCTGGGACCTATTATAATTTCATAAATATTTATTTGACAGTTTTCTCATGGATTCCTCTCTATCTCTGCCCTCACCCCTGCATTTCTGGGTTTCGTGTTTCGTGGGTCCACCCTACATGGAAATGAAGACCAGAGAGTGAGCCATTTAATCACAGGTGAGATATGAAGCTCACGAAAGGTCCCCTGTGGGTAGAATCTCCACGTTTCTGACTCTCGTAAATCTTCTGTTAACATTTGACTTTTCCAAAGTTTTCTTTTGAAGTAAAAAAATCCCAAGGAAATCCTACGTAGTGTACAATTATCGCGGTAATTTTCCATTCATGGGAACTCAATGACAAAGTCTGTAAATTTTACTGATGCTCACTGTAGAATTATAAGAATGACCCCCCCCCCCCCCCTTAAAATTGTAGGTCGGAATTGGCCGTTTCATCCTCTTCATGGTGGATCCAGCAGTGCATCTATACTTTATAATTCAACAATTCCAAAAATGTATCGACTAACTATAAAATTATATATTTCATGTCCTCACGTTTACTCTACTTACAGCTACTCTTCTATTCCTTTTTCCTCTTGACAAACGAAATAATATGCGCGATATTATGACCTTAAATTAAAAAGAAAAATGCATATCTTAAAACGCTGATCTACTTCAAGTACTTATCTATAAATATGTCTACATTGCGTTTGTCTGGATATATGCTAGAACATTCACGACATATGTCGTAAACAAAGAATGGAAAATCAAGCCCGGAATGAATTGAGGATGATAGAAAAACGATTCCGTGGAGAAATTCTTTATTGTCTCCGTAGAACTGATGACTGTCCTCATCAACCAATTAGGGACAGCCGGAACTCGTCTGTAATGGATCGATTGGAAAGATTAGACACTGGGTCTTTGATCTGGTTGTCAAAGAAATTTGTCGGGATCTGTGTAACTACCACAAAAAAAATAAAATAAAATAAAATAAAACGGTATGGTATAAAGAGAGTTTGTAATGTTTTTTTTTCCTGTTCTCCGTAGGAGTGTTGGGATTATTTTACTTAGTTCGGAAATAAGTTTTTCTAAAGACTCCATTGCTTCATCTTTAAAATGTTATTAAATATATAAAAATAAAATAAAAGGAGACTCAGAAAGTAGTAAGTGATTCAAATTGTAGTCTTTGCACCCAAATGGGGGGGGGGGGGGCATAGTAGAATATTTTTTAGTTAAGAATTCATCTCAAAAAATAAGTTTAGTTAGAGCTCGTCGAGATCCATGTAACTTCCGCCAAAAACGCTCTAAGTTGGAGGAATTTTTTTTCCCCCAAAAGTATCTGGATTACTTCTAAGTAAATACTTTAAAACATTGATTAATCCGAAAAACCAAATGCATTTTCTTTTCTTTTCCGTTTCGTTTTTCATACTAGTTTTTATTGCTTTTGAGCGCACTAAAAGTGTTCTATTTATTATAGTTTTATTTTTTATTCTTAGACTATGTTTTATTTAGCTCATACAGGGTTTAAAAAAAAATATCTGCATTTAATTTTCAGAGTTTTGTATATTATTGTTTTCGAGACCGTAAATTTCCAAAAAAGTATTCTAATGTGTTGCAAAAAGGGTTCTTTTAATTTATTCTAGTTTTATTTTCTTACACTCTGAATATATGTATTTTTTTAATGGAAAAAATTTCAGGCTATCAAAGGAATTTATAGAGTTAGATGTAATTCCTCCAGAAAGCGGATTTCTTATAAGAGCGGAGCGAGCGCATTTAATTTTTTTTTTATTATTATTATTTTTTTTTTATTTTACTGGAGTATTTAGATTACTTTTCAGTAATCATTTTATCCCATGCAAAGATTCGGAAATAGTAATTGCATTTTACTGTCAGCCGCGTTTTTTATTATTATCAGGGCTTACTTTATGCGTGAAAAGTGTTCTAATTTGTGTGTGTGTGTGTGTGCTATTGCAGAATAATCTTCAAATACTAGTATAAAAATCTGATGTCGGCAGGACATGACTTTCCCTTCAGATTCAAATTCATTTTATCATTTTTTATTTCATTACGCATTAAATTGAGTTTAATTGCATAAAATAACATGGATACTTTTCTGATATTATATCCAATTTCCCCTTTTATTACATCTCCGTTTTATTTAGAAACTTAATTCACTTTAAATTCTTCAGATCCTCAGCATTCCGAAAAATTAAGATATCTCGAGAACGGTTCAACCTACAGTCATAGGGTCAGTCTTATTCGCTTAGTTGTAAGAATTTAGCTTAAGTACAAATACTTTATTTCATCGATGTTAATAATTTATTTCAGATTTTCACTATCTTTGCGGGCCATTTCGCAAAAAAAAAAAAAAAAAAAAAATCGGTTATACTCTTCCGAATCATATCAAAGTCTAATCAGACCCAGGGTAACCCACATGTGACTTATCTATCAAATTTTATGAAATTTAGTCAATTAGTCTTTGAGTTAGAGTGGATACATACAATTTTTGCAGGCCATTTCGCAAAGAAATGGAGGTTCCTTTTTTCCAGAATCGAACCAAAATCTAATCGGAAGGAAGGTAACCCACATGTGACTTATCTACCAAATTTTGTAAAATTTGATTAATTAGTTTTTAAGTTAGAGTAGATATATACACTGCACAAACAGACACACACACACACAGAGAGAGAGAGAGAGAGAGAGAGACGTGACGCTAAAAATAGTTTCTTCATGCTCTGGAAGTCCCAAAACTTGTAGATCCGTCGAAAACTCGAGTTGTGATTTTCGACATGATTTCAATACTTTCCCTATACATTTACCATGTATTGCAGGGAAAGTAGAAAGGCTGGTCATTGCAGCACAATGACTTTGACCACAGACTCGTGTTTATTTTCTTTTCTTTTCTTCATATGGTATTAAATTGAGTTTAATTGCACAAAATAACACCTGTACTTGTCTGAAAGGGGGGGGGGGATATCTCGAAAAAAAAAACGAGATTTTTTTATTTATTTATTTATTTATTTTTATATTATTATTATTTTTTTTTAATTGAATAAAAACTGGGTGTCATTTCAAACAAGCAGAGTAAGAAGGGTTATCTTATTCCTTCCGTTGTCAAAGATTACGCATGAAACAGACATTTAATTAATAAATTTAAACATATGCAGTCTTTTATTTAGATTTTGACTACTTTTGCGAGTCATTTCGGCAAGAAAAGCAGGTTAATGTTTTTCCTAATTGTACCGATATCTAATCAGCACCAGGATAACGCACAAATGGAAGAACAGAAAATATTACAATTGGCAATTCATTAGATTTCTTATATACACTCAAAAAAAAAAAAAAACTCCGTAAGATTACGGTCAAATTCCGGTAATAGGAATCCAACCATTGTCCGTAAAATTACACCCCTGTCCGTAAAAATACATGTTCGTAAAAAAACATGGATGACCATAATTTTGTGTCTGTAATTTTTAGGAAATTGTCGTGAAGAGCTCTTTGAGATTGGCGAACGCAGTGAAAAGAAGCGAAATCCCTAGTTATATGAAAGAATAAAGTTTATTTCCAGATTCTTCGAGTGGTAATTTCACACAAAAAATTATTTATCATCTTTCATGAATGTTCAATAACAGGATTACCGGAATATTTGCATATAAATTTCTTTTCTATGATGCCCAGGATTAGGCGGAAGAACTCGTTGACGGTAAGACACCATGTTTGCGGATTTCCGCTTCCTTTCATTAATTAATTTTGAAGTCTCCTGAAATCTCCTTCTTAATTAGTTCCTAATTAATCTTATAAGTGATTACTTCCATGCAAAAAAAAAAATACTTTCCTGGATTTGGGTGTGGTTACACTGGTATTACGTGTCGGCTTTAGAAAAAAAAAAAATCTGATGCGGGCAGCACATGACTTTCCCTGCAGACTTGTATCCACGTTCTCTTTATTTTAATTAAATTTAATTCACTTTTAATTCAATTTTCGTTCTCATTTGGTAACTGGACTTATTTTCAAAGGTGGCGTAGAAAAAATACGGAAAAATTAAAATATCTCGAAAACGGCTAGTCCTAGTGTAATGGGGTTGGTCTTATTCTTTTCTTCGTTAAAAATCACGTACTAAACAAGCATTTAATGGATATATTTGAGCATACGTAGTTTTTTATTTTAGATTTTTGCGATTTTTGCGGACCATTTTGCAAAAAACGGTAGGTTATTTTTTTTTCGAATCGTACCAAAATCTAATCAGCACTAGGGTGACCCACAAGTGACTTATCTACCGAATTTTGTGAAATTCGGTCCATTAGTATTTCAGCTAGAGTGGATACAAGCTTTTGCGGGCCATTTCGCAAAAAAAGGCGGGTTCTTTTATCCCGAATCGTACCCAAAACTTATTAGCACCAGATTCGCCCACAAGTGACTTACCTACCAAATTTTATGAAATTTGGTCCCTTAGATTTTTAGTTAGAGTAGATACAAAATCTGCACAGACAGACAGACTGACAGACACACAGACACACACACAGACGTCACGCTAAAAATAGTTTTTTCGTATTCTAGAGGTCTTGAAACGTGTAGATCCGTCGAAAACTCGAGTTGCGATTTTCGGCATTATTCCAATACTTTCCCTATACATTACCATGTATTGCAGGGAAAGTAAAAATCTGATGTGGGCAGCACATGACTTTCCCTGCAGACTTATATTCACGTTCTATTTATTTAAATTAAATTTAATTAATTTTTAATTCAATTTTCGTTCTCATTTGAAAACTGGATTTATTTTCAAAAATGGTGTAGGACAAATACGAAAAACTAAAATATCTCGAGAACGGCTAGTCCTAGTGTAATGGGGTTGGTATTATTCTTTTCTTCGCTAAAAATTACGTATTAAACAAGCATTTAATGGCTATATTTGAGAATACGTAGTTCTTAAGTTTAGATTTTGATGATTTTTGCGGGCCATTTTGCAAAAAAAGGCAGGTTATTTTTTTTTTCGAATTATACCAAAATCTAATCAGCACCAGGGTGGCCTACAAGCGACTTATCTACCAAATTTTGTGAAATTCGGTCCATTAGTTTTTCAGTTAGAGTGGATACAAGCTTTTGCGGGCCATTTCGCAAAAAAAAGGCGGGTTCTTTTAACCCGAGTTATACCCAAAACTAATCATCACCAGATTCGTGCACAAGTGACTTACCTACCAAATTTTATGAAATTCGGTCAATTAGTTTTTTAGTTAAAGTGGATACAAAATCTGCACACAGACAGACACACAAACACACACACAGACGTCACGCTAAAAATGGTTTTTTCGTATTCTAGAGGTCTCGAAACGTGTAGATCCGTCGAAAACTCGAGTTGCGATTTTCGACATGATTCCAATACTTTCCCTATACATTACCATGTATTGCAGGGAAAGTAAAAATACGGTAAATAGATCGTTACACATTGAAATTATAATATGATGGTAATTTTATACACGTTTTATTTCTAATATAGTAGTCATTTTATACACATATTTATGATATACTATTTATATATGATAGTAATTTTATACATGTTTCATTTATAATATTACAGTAATTTTATACGGGTTTTATTTTTCCTAACGAATTTTCTTCGGGATGCAAGGCAGCAATTTATCAAATTAAATCAAATCTAATCTCGATATTTTCAGTTTGAGTATTTAGAATGATGTCATTCGTCGAATATTTTCCCGAAATTCCTGAAAGTGACAATAGCTTGAGAAAAATTTATCTTCCTAGCGGAATAGAATGCGTTGCATTAGTTTTGCATACAAAAATGACTGCTAATTTTATAATTAATAAATATGTAAAATTTTCGTGGCGACAACTTTTGGTATGGATTTGGCGTAATATCGCTAACTGAGCGACTTTGGGGGAAATATCGTGAAATCAACTATAATTTAATATTTCTGAAAAATAAATTCCATTTTTTTTTTTTTATTATTATTATTATTAGCCCTGCCGCTTTATATGAATTACTAATTTAATATTCTTGATTTAAATTATAGTTAGTTTCACAATTCGGGACACTGATACGTTTTGTTAGAAAATTCTAGATTATCTTAAAGTTAACGTGTTTTGTTTGGAGGTCGTATAGTAGTATAAATCCGAAGATGTGTGGTCCGCGATGATCCGGCAATTCTGGGAGCGAAAGTACTGCAGGCGGGATAAAGAGAGAAAATAATGTGCAAGATTTTATGTACCTCGTCATATGAAGAGCTTAACGTCGAATATTCATATCTTTCAAAGTCATCTTAACGGCAAGAAAATAGCATGTTGACACATTTAACATAATTTTGTAGAGCTTCTATCATCTATCATCCAAAAGCTAAAACACCTGCCTTCGATTGAAACAGAATTAATAAATAGTCATCTGTACTTTCGAGCACCCTAGACCTTATACATCGTATAAAATCCGCTTCTATCCAAACAAGCAATGGCGTAATTCATTTAGAGCATGTTCTGCCTTCACAAGGAACTATCTATTTTCTCTTGCGTCCTATTCACATACGACCTTGAATGTAGGAAGGAAAAAAAGCCAACCACCTTCATCTTCGTAATAAATTGACTTCTATGCAACGTCTTTTCAACGCCCAAGAAGCGAAACAATTGCTCGTCGCATCTTGCTTCTCTGTTTTTTTGTTGGGTAATTTTTGAGGGATGCCGCAAAAGTGCTGTTGTTCCACATATGCGTGCCTACGCAAACTGATAATTTGTAGCATGGGCTGTCGAATTAAATTATGTTAAAGAGAAATGTATGACTGCTTCTTGGCATTAATTACGATCCGCGGAGTTTTATTTGCAGCTTAATTCCGCACTAGACCTTGATGATGATGGGCGCGGTATGTCAGGAAATTTTACCAGTGAGTTTTTAATAATATAATTGTTTTATTGATAAACTAGAAGTATACCCGTTCTTCGTACGGAATATAACATTCTATTAAAATATTTAATTTAGTTCTCCTAAAAAGAAGTATAAGAATCTTTCTGTTTCTCGCTATAAAAATGTATCTTCACAGGCATGTCTGAAGAATAAAATATCAAGATTCCGTTTGTAAACAAATTTGATCAACATATCCCAAAATGAAAACACTAAAATGGTATTAGAAGATATACACACGTACCATCTTTATTCTGTTACAACAATTGGCTAAATAAAATACATGAGTTTGAAAAATATTTGCCGAAATGATGCCAGACGACTTAAATTTAAAAAATCTCCACAATATTTTAACCAGAAAGTCGCAATTAATGTAATCCAGCCAAAAATGTAATTCCTCATAAAATATATATGTTTATATGCATTTCTCAATTATTTAAATCGGAAAAGATTTAATAAAAACCGTCTGCTGTATAATCTCATTGGATTTAATTCCGTTGCTTAGCAACATGATACCATTTTCTTCAAATAAATCTGCGGGAAAAATATCGTCTGCATAATGCTATGTCTATATGGAAGGTTTAAATGTGCGTTTTTATTAACACTTTACATATAGTTGAAAAGTGTTTATGACTTTGTTCATTTTGTCAGTCTATCTGTCCGTTCGCACGATAACTGCCGTAAAAATGACTTTATCAAAATGAAATTTTAGTATGTTGTTGAGACGGTCTGTGGGACATATGTGAATATAAATGAATAATATCACCCAATTAATTTTGGATTGAATCCGGGTTGAAAAAATGGAATACATTGAACCCTATGGGACCTAATTTTTCAAACATTTTTTAAGCGAATTTAAAATTCACAAATTGCTTCGAAAATTTAAAAAAATATTCAAATTATCCCATAAAATATATAAAAAGAATTTCAGCAAAATATGTTCGGTAGATTTTTAAATAAAAATTAAAATAGTAATTGCACTCATATTATATGAAGAAATCACGTGACCCACTTCAAAATATAATATGGCTTCCATTTTGTGTCAAAATCTTGATTTTTAAAGTTCTTTTTAATTTATATTTAGTGTTGCATCCGTCCTAAAACCGCTTTATTTTTTTTTCTGTGCATCTATATACTGCGCCAACGCAATTACAATATTTTGGAGTTTAAATGATCATCAAACTTTAATTATTTCTACAACGAAGCTTAATTTTCACTTATGGAGAATGTAAACACATCAAGCTGTAAGATGAGTTGTATAAGAAATGCTGAATTTCTTTAACGCAAAATTATTTAGCTCTGGACTCTGCAATATAGCTGATATGAATGAAACATTCATTGATTTTACATAGAGACGCAGACGATTCTATAGTATTGCGTTTTTCGATGAAGTTTTAAGCATGAAATTAGAAATTACTTTTACCTACATAGTTTTAAGTTTTTAAGTAAAATAAATTATTGTAGTATTGGGATAATTTTAAAAATGCCGTCGCTGTATGAAAAGAATGGAAAAAAGTCTGTGAATATATTCACTACTTTTATATAGAGAGCCAGGCGATTTATATTTCGATGACGTTATTTGAATAAAGTTCATTTATTTTCGATGAAGATTTCAAATATAATAAATTATTGTAGTATTGGGATAATTTTAAAAACATCACCGCTGAATGTATCGCATTTTAGATATGTTTAAATAAAATTGCATTGCAGTTGGAAAGTGTTTCATAATCAATGCTTTATGCATGATTGATCTTTCTTGTTATTAATATCTTAACAACCTCTGGTTCTGGAAACTCGAAACGTAGACTAAATTTTCAGTGGCGCTAATCCAAGGCTCCCGTAAAATTTCATAAAATACTTTGACGCATTTATATATAAATAAATAAATAAATATAACTCGTCAGACGGATTCGGTTCTAAGTGCATTCTTCAATCTCTCCAACTGTGTCAAGATAGAAACTCTGTGATAATATATTCGATTGGTAAGAAACCGATTTATGTGAAAATCGCTCAAAAAATAATACGAATTTTTAATTAAAAAAAAATCTCGCTGGGATACATCGTCCCGGGAATTTAGCTACCCATATACCGCATTTCACAACTATCGGTAGCTTCGATTTTCCGCTACGCGTTATACACACTGATATCTTTTATTTTGTAAGATCGTTTAATTCAATTATTTAATCTTAGTGGTTGGTCTATTTTGACTATGTACAATGCTTGCTTGTTCAAAATTAATGTTTGCAAATCTCGTAAAAATAACATATTTTTATTTGTCAATGTATTCTGAAGTTCGAAAGTGGGTGTAATCTTGCCAAGATTATGAGAGTTAAAAGAAAATATGTTGTAAAAAAATCAGAATCTTCAATGATTGGATTTAAAAATACAAAGTCTATGCTCAAACTACGAAGTAACTATAATCAATAGCTTGAAAAATATAGCCAATCTATCTATCGTTTTATCCACCCTGTAATTACTTTTTTTTTAAAAAATAAATAGAGAAAAAGGAGCTAGACAATGGAGGGAACTGCAATGTGGAGTGGGGTCTCGTATATTATGACGTCATTTCCGCTGTCAGGTTATCTTTGCGCGAAGTAGGAGTGTTTGTACGGAAATTGTTTTACCCACCTTTGTTTTTCTTACACATTGAATCAAATGATGGAAAATGTCGGGGGAATCGGTGTAAATGACTGAAACTTCCAATCTCCTTCCACTCACTTTCGTGGGCTTTGTCCTAAATACATCGAAGTGTGTCAAAAGTAGGAACGTTTGGCCCTCAGCTGCTCAGTCGATTTTTTTTAAAAAAAATTCACATCTACATGTATGTTGGGTGATTTGTGGGGATCGCCTACTGCAAATCCACCTGGGTTCATATAAGAATTGTAATAAACTTTGTTAATCATTACATTTTGTTTACATTAGATATAATCAAAAATGATATAAGTTGTTCTCCCATTCTATACTATAATAATAATAATTTTTACTTAAATTTAAGATATTATACCCATTGTTTTTTCCACCTTATATAACGTCCCTCATATAGTGATTTTGCTTATTTAAAGTGATTCATATAGGTTTCTTGAGTGATGTTTACAGCATTGATATATATATATATATATATATATATATATATATATATATATATATATATATATAAATTAGTCTTATTATATTTATTTATTTTTATTATATATATATATATATATACACACAAGCACTTGAAGCATTTTGAATGCAGTTTATATGGTGGTTTTCCCTGCTTATACTTTAGGATGGATTTTCTTTTTAAAATTTTTAAGATTGGCAACATGGACTTTATATTACATTACTCTTTATGATTGGCAACACCTTCTTTACACATCATGTTCAGTTGCTATTTGTAGTATGACCATCTACAAACGTGTAAGTCAATTATTTTTAGTTTTTCCATTTTCTCTTTACATTGGGGTGATTAAATGGCCTTTTGTTCACAGTAACAAGGCCATTAAATGAAATGTACTATTTTGAAGGTGATGTTTTGTAGAAACTCTCTGATGATTTTACAATTACATACCTTCAATATTCTTTGTTCGTCACTCCATTTTTACATTCGTTTTAAACTATTAGGGATATTGCTGGTTTTTCATATCGATTACAAGCATTCTCTGAATCTTATCTGGTAATAAATTGAATACTTTTGTTTGTTATGGATGTTTTAATATATTTCTTCATATTCTACTTTAATTCATATATTTAATTTATTAACTTCATCTTATTTATGTGCTGCAAATAGCGCAATAAGTAGATGTAATTTTAAATGTCCAGTTTTTAATATACTTATGTTTTGTTAAACTTACTAGTTATACATGCTGAGTATATTATACTTAAATTCTTTGATCATTATATATATATATATATATATATATATATATATATATAGCAAATTTTAAAAATAATCAAAGAATTTAAGTACAATATACTAAGCATGTATAACTAATTTAACGATACATGAGTTAAAGACTCTACATTAAAATTAAATCTATTATTGTGCTAATTGCAGCATATAAAAAAGGTGAAATTAATCAGTTAACTATGATTTAAAGTAGAAATAGAAGAGATATAGTGTAGCATCCAAAACCAAAAAAAGGAATTCAATTCTAGATAAAAAAAAATCAAGGAATGCAATGAAAACATAAAAACAATCTGTATGAATTAAACCTAATTAAAAAAAGAGAATGAATAACAATAGATAGAAGATAATGAAATTCTAAAATCTTCAGGAGGTAGTTCACCACAAGAAACATTTTTGTTGTCATTATAGCCAGATATGTGGGTCTTAATCAGTAAAAAAAAAAATCTCCCCTTCCTTCTTTTTTTATAAATTTCTATGAAATTCGTCTGACCTAGACTGACCCACGAAGGTGGAAGAGAAATATCTTAAGTTTTTCTTTTCACGGTAGATAGAGGTTAATTCCTCAGTTTCTTGCAGGTCGGAAAGTTTATGATATGTGAGATTTGTGAAACAAAACCGGTTTATGCATGATGCTTGATCGATAATTGAAAATTCTGTATTTAGTCTTGTATGATCATATCAAAATCCTACCTTGGTTTTGCATCATATTCCGCATCATTTTACAAAAATGTTGTGATCAAACCTTTCAGGTGTGATCAATTAGAGGAGTTTATAGAATTTCTGAGATAATTAGTCCAGCCCATAGAATTGCCATTTCTGTAGACCGGTTTCGCAATCAAGTTCGATTTCAGCAATATGGAAATCGCCATACTTTTCTTACAAGCAAAAAAGCATAAAATGTGCCGTGTGTTTCGTACATTAATTTCCTATTATAAACTGCTTCGTACGCATTTTACTAATTGCATCACTCGCAGCGCTAAATTAACTTCTGGTGGAGATTGCTTAAACTAATATACTTTTCAAAGAAATCGTTACCGTGTGTTCTGGAGAGAATTCCTACTAAATAACTTTAAGCTGCTAGATCTCTCTTAAGAACGTTCTGAACGAGAATTTACGGCTCTCTTATGGTCCCTCTGGACATACTACTAGATCTCTCTTAAGAACGTTTTGAATAGGTTTTCACGGCTCTCTTAAAATCCCTCTGGATAGGCTGCTAGATCTCTCTTAAAAACGTTCTAAACGGGGATTCAAGACTCTCTTAAGATCCCTCTGGACATACTACTAGATATCTCAAGAACGTTCTGAGCAGGGATTCAAGACTCTCTTAAAGATCCCTCTGGAAAGACTGCTAGATTTGTCTTAAGAACGTTCTGAATAGGGATTCAAGACTCTCTTAAGATCCCTCTGGAAATGCTGCTAGATCTCTCTTAAGAACATTTTGAACAGGGATTCGCGGCTCTCTTAAGATTACTCTGGACGGGCTACTAGATATCTCTTAAGAACGTTCTGAACAGGGATTCAAGACCCTCCTAAGATCCCGCTGGAAAGGCTGCTAGATCTCTCTTAAGAACGTTCTGGACGAAGATACATAATGTTTTTGCTACTTTTAAGGGATATAAGATTTCCATGTCAATTGTTAATTTAAAATCATCCTCCTCGAAATCTCTTCTGGATTCTTAAAACTCTTAATTAAAGTATAAAATAGTTCATTAAAACTTGAAAAACATAAGTCATTTGAACACTTAATCATCCACGCAAATTATGTCCCATATCTTGAACATTTACAGTTAATTACTCCCTACATGACATTCTATTAGTTCAAACATCACTCATCATCTTTTTTTTTTACATGTTTATAAGACTGGACTTCGCAATTAACCATCATCTATCAAGCGCTATGGATCAGTTTTGCTACAGGCATAGATATCTCTCATACCATGATCTCTTTCGACCTTTGCAGACTAAGAAGAGGAAAAACTTAACACATTTTTTCCCTTCCGCCTTCTGGGGTCAGTCTGGGTCAGGGGGCATTCGAAAGAAGTGTATTAAAAATGAATAATAAGTGACATCACGCCGCTTTTGATAACCTGTTGCGCAGTTGTTTGAAAGACTGAATTGCTAGTGAAAGGGTTTCATAACAAGCTAGGCTGGGTGATTGAAACTGCAGCGCTGAAGTACGTAGGTGTGATACGTCGTAAATGGTTGTTAAAAGAGATCACAGATAGCATATAAAACAGTTTTTATGCGTAATATTCTGTTAGCCACTTCGAAGCTTATCTAGTTTTGTTTGTGTTATGAAGATAGTGGTTTTGACGAAGGTGTTGAAAATTCAAAAGGCAGCGATTGGTTTGAAGCAATAAAAATCTCTTCTATCAAGGATGATTAAAAATATTTTTTTCTTAATACGTTATTCATTAAATTATGAAAAAAGAGTTAAACTGCATCAAATTTAAAAGTTTTGCTATTTTAATAATCCAGCATATACGGGCAATTATTAATATGAATCATTGCATTCCCTCATAATAAAAGCTATGAATGAAAGCTAGAAAGCAAAATCTTCAGAATGAAACAAATTAGTGATGGCATCATCAGTTTCGAATAGAGAATATATTCCCCTTCTTCAGGATATGATGACACAGCACAATGACGTATTCAAAGAGGTGGGTCCGGACCCCCCCCCCCCCTCCCCCGAAATGAAATTTCAGGATACGTCCTTGCCTGTGCTTTCGTGTTTTCTCGTTCAATTGTGATCCAGTATCAATTTATCCAAGTTTTAGTCAAGTTTAGTTTTTTTCAGACTTTGTTTTTGGATTGAAAGTTCACTATACTTTCGACCCCTCCCCCCCTCCGAAATGAAATTTCTTGATACGGCCTTGACACAGCAACCTCACTAAAAAAGAAAAACAGCAGCGTGTCCAGTTCATTTGATAATGAGGTTACTCTATCTTTTATGTCCCGAAGAAGGAGACTGTATTTTGTCTCTCAAACCTATTGATACCGTTACTTATTTGTTGTGTGCTGTGTTTTTAACGATAATTTTACTTTTTAGATATTTTTGCAGCATTTGCAATCATTTACTTTAAAATATGAATGAAAAATTTCATAAAAAAAAATTAATATATTTTTAGAGAAATATTTAAAATTGCTTTTCTTTTTATAAATGAAACATATTTTCTTAACTACTGCCACCCGACAAAAAAGAGCTTGCAATTCCGTCCCAGTAGCTCAACGGTAGGAGCGTCGGCAGGCCAGTTTGAAGATCCAGGGTTCGATTCCCGATCGGGGTAGCAAGGTTTTTTACAATGGCACCGGAGCAAATCAACCCTGTCGATCAGTGCAAAGATGTCGGAGGTCTGAAAGTGCTAGTACGACTAGCACGGATTCAATGAGCTCTGGAATATGGAGCGCTTATTTCAAATCGAGAGGATGACGACCACGAGGGAAGCTAACCTGGAGAATAAAAATAGCATCAGGAAGGTAACGTGGGGGTAAAAATAGCAGGAGGTGGTCAGGCAGATTGTCAGTTGCAAACCAATCTGACATTAAAGAGTGGAGAATGGCGAGTCCACTTTGACAATAAGATCTTGAAATTTCGTCCCAGTAGCTCAACTGTAGAGCGGTGGTTGGCCAGTTTCTAAGATCCAGGGTTCGATTCCCGATCGGGGCAGTAAGGTTCTTCATACTACTGCTGAGAAAAATACTAAAAGGAAATATCCTTTATTACATAACAGGCATTAAAAATAAAATTTAAACAACTCCTGTTTTCAAAAGCTCTTAGGAATATTTCTTTTTCGGATCTTTATCAATCATACTCCCCCCCCCCCTTTAATGGATATTTTTGAATAAAACAATCGTGTTTCCCTTTAGTATGATTATGCTCAAAATAATCAACTAATCAGTTTTTCTGAGTTCACACACACAAAAAAAAATAAAATAATAATAATAATAATAATAATAATAATAATAGCTCAAAAAGAACAAGTATTTTTTTTTCTTTTTTTACAAACTATATCATTATTTGTATTTCATGCATAAAGCCGCTGTATCAAAACAATGTTTTCCTTTCGGCATTTAAGCATTTCATGTTCTCTGAACATCCTTGAGTTCATCCCTCTTAAGTAGGCTGAATCATTGAGTGGCCTGTAGCATTGACCTCTAGATTTCCGCAAGAAAATAAGGCCCAGCCTAATTAAATAACATAAGAAGTTAAGTACACTGGCTATCAAGCTTTTAGCTAAAGAATGGTGACATTAATTGAGTTAGCGTGGTCATCATGAAGGTAAAGCCTTTTTCTTTTTTTCTCCCTTTGAAAATACCCAGGATTATTGGCTCGGCGGAAGCTGATTGCCAAATCATTGTCTTCCCATTGTAGTCAAACATATGCCGAAACAACTGTTGAATTTGGGAGCTAATAAAGGTACCATGAATGATGTGGAGTGTTGTCTTGTGCTTTTACAACTGTTTGAGAAAGTAGTTGTGTTGAGGATTCCTTATTCGTCAATGCTTGAGGAATGTTTTCCCCCCTCTATAATATATACTATAGGTAAAAAAAAATGTAATGATGGGAGTCATTTAGTTGGATATACACGTTTCGATCATCCTTGAATAGGAGTCAATCATTTTCTCAATGTCTGTTTAAGTGGAGGAATTGTTGCAATCCCTAAGTTTAAGATATTTATTACTTTCCCTACAATACATGGTATTGTATATGAAAAGTATTGGAATCATGTCGAAAATCGCAACTCGAGTTGAATTGGAGTCTGTTGCGAAAGTCATGTGCTGCCTGCCCTCATCAGATATATATATATATATATATATTTCCCCTTCAAAACTTTCAGTTCAGGAGAAGGTTCTGAATTTTTCTATTATTTTATTTTAAAAATCGAAACAGCATACAAAAAATATTTTGTTACAAATGTTACAGAAATAATTTTATGTGTATTTTTATTTAAAATCGAATGGCATCATTTGTTGGACTTTTTGTTTTTTCTTAATCTGATATGGGAAGAAAACCTAAAAAAATATATATATGCTCGTTATTATAAAATGCTTAAATGATGTTTAAATGATTTTAATTGGAAATGAGTGGAAACTTATGTATTATCGCGTTTAATAGGTTGTTCGCAAGTAGCAAGTTAGTAAACTCTGTAGAAAATAATTCCATTTTTATCGATTCTTTAGGTTTATACGCCCTTCATAAGCATGCAGAGTTAATTTTTACTTTCCTTGTATACATAATGTATGAGGAAAGTATTGTGACGGGGTCGAAAATTCGAATTCGAGTTTTCGACGGGAGAGTACGTTTCAAGCATCCCTGATCACGAATCAAACATTTTTGAGGTGATGTCTGTGTGTGAGGGGGGAGGGGGGCGTTTGGGTGTATGTGTGGGTTTGGGTGTGTGTGTGGGTTTGGGTGTGTGTGTGTCAGTGAGTCTGTGGAGACGATATCTCACGAACGAATGGAGCGATTCGAATGAAATGTAGTACAAAATCACAATCCATGAATACTGGAAGCCTATTGTTTTTAAACGTAATCGAATGTTCAGAATCCCCCCAAATTTTCAAGTGAAATTTTGAAAAAATCATCAAAACATCAAAACCTTTAATAAAGTTACGCAAATAGACATTTCTTATGTAATTTTCCCTTAGAAAACGATTGGCATAAACTTTAGAACGCTAGCACGTACCGTTCTCGAGATATTGTACATTTTTCAAATAAATTTATCAAAAAATCCCATAAATTAAAACAAAAAATTGACTGTTGTGAAACATGTTCACTTTTCATATGTAATATCATCCGATAAATTTGGTGACATCATTCTCGTACATCTAGCTCGTTCCATTCATGAGAAAAGATACTTTGAGTAATAATTTTGTGTTTGAACGCCAATAGTCATTTATCTGCTATAAGAATAAGTTATTTCTCCGTCCATAACGCTTGGCAAGATTTTGGCGACGAATTTGTCGGAATGTCGCCAACTTGGCGACTTTTTTAAATGTTAGCAAATTAACGAAAATCTCGCCAAATGGATAAAAATGACGCTAAATCAATAAAAATGACGACTAATTGGCGAAAATTCAATATCTTAGAAAGCATATAAGTATCTACTATAAGAATAACCGATTTTTTTTACTGTAAAAGTAAATTCATCGCATTATATAAGGAAAGTCATGTGTTGCCCAGATCATATTTTTTTACAAAATATCAGAGGTATGAAGAGATTGAAAGATAGGCAGTTACCCTTCAGTCTGAAAGATGAGAATGTAGTATCTATTTCAAAATGAAAAATGAGGAAGGAAATATATTTATTTCAGTTGCTCAATGTCGCCTGGCCAGAATGAGTTAGATCGTTCGACCACCCGCTAAAGACGAGTTCCTTTTACATCTTATATTAACGGGGGGCAGTTATCTTCCTTCTTTTCCCTTTGGTTTGCTGTGTTGCTCGTTCAAAACCAATTACATATCAATTCTGAAATATTTCATGTAAACTTATGAATGATTCAGGAACAAGCACGTAGGAATCGAATAGGAACATATAAAAGGGAAATTGGGGTTCGCAGTAACACGACCTTCTTAAAGTATGGTATAAATTCATTTTAAGTGAATATGTCTTTGCCTGTCTTAAAATTCATTTTCAAAGAAAACATGCTTCTGCAGGTTTGTTTTCAAACTGTGTTACTGAAATCGAACCAAAAGACTATTGCTATGTTGATATAAATCACTTAAGTTCAGTGAACTCAATGTCCTCCGAATTTAAGGTGTTCGCCAAAACAATTGCAGTTTATAAAATGTCAACCAAACGTAAAAAGGTTAAGGATCTAATATAAGAAAAACATAATTATGCTTCAAACATCCATACACTTTTATACGATACACTTTCATGCAAGTATTAGAAGAAAGATGTTTCTTCTATCAAATTAGTTACAAATGTGTAAAACAGCTATGATCATTAAGATAAACTATAATCATTAAACTAAGTTTCGAACGTATTTGTGAAAAATCCGACTTTCATCAATACCACTTTTATTTACCTACATCGTATATTTTTACGATTTTCACACGTATATTTCCAGATATATGATATAAATATTTGCCTAGAGATAAGAGTCATAACAAAGCTGAGAATCTTTTATTACATCTCGACTTTTACTTTCACATCTTGGCACTGTTCCTAACTGAGTAAGCCTTTTATTTGGGGTCCAGACTTCTTCAAATTGCTCTTAATAATACTCTTTAAATCATTGAATCGGCCTAAGTTCCGTGTAATTTGTGTTTAATAGACATAATGGAGTTTAATTTATTTGTTTTGTTAGTGTTTTACTTTGAATGCTGACGTTATTTTGCGAAGAATAGCTTATCTTGTATTTATTCTTCAGCTTGATTAGTGGGTTGTGTTCGAGAAATATTTTGAAGCTTTAATACAAAAATTAACCTGGGGTTAATCCTTTCGGTATTGCGTAGACTTCTATTTCTTTTTCTTTTCTGTTTTTCTATACCTCCATTGTGTAAGGTCTGATTATCTTTATTTAGACCATAAGGCTCTCAGACCATAAGGCGGCATCGCCAACCAGGGAATAATTTCACTCCTGAAAAGGCGGTATATTCTAAAGAAACGGTAGAGGGCGATAAGGGGATATTTTGACACGCCCTTGATATTGCATCCTCAAATCTTTGTACTTTGAAGAATTCAAACATTAAATAAGTAAAATATACTTTGTGCGAGGGATAAAAAAAACTTGAGCCACGTATATAAACACAAATAACACAATTTTATTGTGTTATTTGTGCTTATATACGTTGCTTGATTGGTCAATTGTAGGCGCCTGAATGAACGTCGACACCTAATCCTCCCCTTCTGCCAGTCGACTCCGAATAGTATCCCTTGATACAGGGAGGATGGCAAATGCCTTTAAATGGCTGATAGCGACGCCACTGGTGTGGACGTGGCTCCTCTCCTAACTGCACGATCCTCTCGTGCAGTTATTTGTCTGAGGCGTCATGAGTCTCTGCGACGGTTACATGGGCCTTCTTTGATCCACTTTTGTCAATACCGAGCAACTACCATATCGCTCAGTACAAGATGGCGATTGATACGTCTGTTAGACCAACTAGCTTCCCTTAGGCCTATGATGCCACCTCTCTCTAAATCCGACAATTGTTCGTAGCGCCGTCGAGTACGTCTCAAAGGCATCTTTGTACACAACTTATAGTATCAAAGCAGAAAACCAGTTACAAGTGGCCGTATGTGAGAGCACCGGTCGCATACGCATTGCATGAGTCCTATATAATATCATTGACGCTGACGATTTAATAATTTACATAACTCTTAAAACGAGATTTGCATGTCGAGTTTCACGGCTATAGCTAAATTTTTTATGGATGCATGTACTTTTTCGCAGCAGAGTTTATAATATTTGAAACGAGTTATATTGCAAAGTAGGAAAATAGATGACCGAACAGTAAACGTTTTCTTTATCATAACGCTTTATATTTAGAAATATTTTAAGATTTTTTTTAAATAGAATTTTTCTCTTTAAACATCGTGATATAACACGTAAATTTATTTTCTTTCAATATTATTTAAGAGCTGTTAGGTTATTTTTAAACCTCCAGCTCTGAAACGTCAACAAAAAAATATTTGCAGAAATCTAGCAAAGATTAAAAAATATATATTTTTATTTATTTATAAAGTACATAGCGAAACGTAAAACATTTTTAAAAACTCATCGATAGCATGATTGCTATAACTCCTGATTACTTTGAACTCTTGAAAAGAAAATATATCAAGCAGATAGAATAGTTCGAAACATGCATAATAGCTACAATAGTTAATAATATATTTCAAATCTTAAGATACATCATCATTTTTTTTTTTTTTTTTTTTTTTTCATTTTAGTGATTGATTTTTCCTGTAAAAGCTAAACATCACAAAAACGTATTTAAAGCCTAAAATTGTAAGTCTGTAGTTTCTTCCTTATAATGCTTTCCCGTGAGATGTATTTTTTCTTCGTATAAATTGTTCTATCTTTTCCAAAAATTTGGGATTAAAATGTTAACATTGCATACCTTCATTGTTTAATGCCTTATTTTACATTAGTATAAACAAAAATACTTAATGTGAAATGGTAAGAATTGACATAAGTATAAATTATGAATTTCACAAAGTATAAATAAAAAGAAAGATCAATCATGCGTAAAGCTTTGGTTATGAAACACTTTCCGACTGAAATGCAATTTTTTTAAACATCTCTTAAATGCGATACATTCAGCGCTGATATATTTTAAATTATCACAATACAACAATAAATATATTATACTTGGAAACTTAAAACTTCATCAAAAAAGCCAATGCTATAAATCTTCTGCTTCTCTATGTAAAATGAATGAATATTTCATTCACTTATATTCCAGACTCCAGAGCTAAATAATTTTGCGTGAAAATAAAGTCAGCAATTCGTATACAAATCGTCTAACAATCACTTGATTTGTTTGCATTTTTCATACGTTAAAATTAGGCTTCGTTGTAGAAATAATCAAAGTTTAAAGATCATTTAAAATAAAAGATATCGTAATTGCGTAGGCACAGAATTTAGATACACAGATAATATAGAAAAATAAAGCGGTTTTAGGACGCATGCAACGCTAAATATAAGTATTAACGTTCCTTAAAAATCAAGATTTTCACACAACGAAAAAGAAAATGTATACAATATTTTATTTTACGATGAATCACGTGATCTCTTCCTATAATATGGATGTAAATATTATTTCAATTTTTATTTAAAAAGCTACCTAACATATTTTGCTGAAATTTTTTTTACACATTTTACGTAATAATTTGCATATTTTCTAAAATTTTCGAAGCAATTTGTAAATTTTAACTCCTCTTAAAAAATGTTTCAAAAATTAGGTCCCATAGGGTTCAATGTATTTCTTTTTTTCAACCCCAAAACTAATTGGGTGATATTATTCTTTTACATTCCCGTAGGTCCCACAGACCGCGTCTCAACAACATACTAAAATTTAATTTTGATAAAGTCATTTTTACGGCAGTTATCGGGCGAACGGACAGACAGAATTAAGAAAGGCATAATCACTCTACAACTATGTTGGAAGTGTTAAAAATGATCAATCATTCGTGCGCAGATCTGAAGTCGATTACATCAATCAATCAAGATTCTGACTATGTACCTCAAAAATAAATTGTTGTTTTGATTTTTGTAGTTTTTTTTTTTATCTATTAAGATAGGAAATTGGTCGACAATTGTTGTTGCGCAACTAATTCACTCGCATCATTTTCAGTTTAAAGAAAATGATGCAGTTTGAAACATAGCCTATTTTGGGTACATAGCATTTCAAAGCCACAGTTGGAATATAGCATTTCGCAGCCTATCACTATAAAAATTAGAACCAAACATTGTCAATGAAGCGAGTAAATATAAATAATAAGGTTTATCACGAAGTGTTGTTTAATTTGAAAAGTGATAAAACCTTTAAAATGCGGCCGACTCCTGATCAGTTTTGATGCTGACCAATGTACCATCGGGGACTGTATCATGACTATATCATCATGCCTCAGATTGCAAGATCGGATGGCCACACAGTGGGATACGATGTGCCTATTTTTTTGCTTTTCCTAATATACCGTTAGTCTAAATTTCCATAAAACTGGATACAGGGAAAGGTAGGTTAAAACTTTCTGTAAGAGTGAATGCAGAGAAGGAAGTGAAAATTTCCTTATGGGTATATGCAGAGGGGGCGTGGTGTTGTTGTTGAGGAGACCCAGACCGTCCGACCTACCAGAAAGGTCGTTGCAAGTTGTGGACGGCCGGGAAGTGCCAGCCAATTTAGACCGGAACCCAGTGGGGGAGGCATCCACAGGCACCGTACCCTCCTTCCCCTACCACCAACCTCTCGGAAGGACTTACGGACACACATATTTAACGTGATCGTACTCCGCTTGAACACGGCGGCAGTTGTGGCAGCGTGCAAATCCAGCGCGCAAACCACCGGGCTACCGCGCCCAAAAAGTGCCAACAGCAGGCGATGTTCCCAGGTGGTCACCCACCCAAGTACTAACCGCGCCCGTTGCTGCTTGACTTCGGTGATCTAACGAGAACCGGTGTTTTCAGCACGGTAGGGCCATTGGCTAGAGGGGGGGGGGGGCGAAAGCCCAGACCATCCGACTCATCCTAGGACATAGAATTAGAGGGGAGGGTGTAAAAATTTGCATAAGAGTCGCTTCAGATGGGGAAATCTAACATAGCATGTTGGATTCAGATTCTACTTCAACTGTACCCAAAATGATCGTATACCGCGAAAACCAACCGATTCCATCATTCCAACTTAGCAGCATGACTATATCCAGTCAATGTCTAATCCGTACCATTTCTCCCTTTTAGAATGTATATAAAGTCATATGATTACGTTCAATTCATCCTAATTAGTTAAAATTTTATATTTTCCTTTTCTTGAACATATGTCTGTGGTGGACATAAAGTTATGTGCTCTTTCCCATTATGAATTCCACTTATAGTCATAGAACCCGCCAAACATTCTAAAAAGAAAAATGTGAATACACTTCCATTGCAGATAACAGCATCTCTGGGTTGGTTTCGTGCTTATAATGCGCCTGTCAGCATAGAATTGCCGATACCTGTAATGACAACAAAAAATTAAATATATAAAAAACATGCTATATGCCGCAATTTTATGAAACTCTATATAAGTTCGGTCCAACGACTTGCTTGTTTCAAAGTTCTCCAAAATTTAACTCAGGCTGCACTAGGATACAATTGTCAAGTTTTAACAACCTTTATATTCTAAAACCTGCCTGCTGCAGTTTGTCGATCCGAGCCGCACGTGCAACAAAGAAATTTGTCTATTGGAAAACACGTGTGACTTGAATGCCTGACCGGTGACCCCACACTGAAATTGTATTTCAAAATTATATTCAAATTTTTTAAATATTTTGCAATTCACTCGTTTAACCTCCGTTAAAGCATTTATACCATTACTCTCGTTTAAAAAAAACGTGATAAGATATAAGCCCTTAAAAATAGTTTTTGCGGGTGGACCCCGCGACCCAACCAACAGCTTAAACAGTAAAGAAAACCTGACCGGCAGGTACCGGACTCGATGCAGGATTCGGCTGTCTGCAGGGGGATTTTTTTTGAAAATTTAGAAGGCACTCTCTTCGCAGATAACAGCATCCATGGACAGGTAAAACCGAATACGAAATACAACTGAATTTGTCTTTTCCCATCATAGAGGTTCTTAAAATTGCGGCATATAAAAAAATATTCTAGCTGTCATTGCAGATATCAACTATCCCATGCTGACGAAACATAATAAGTGCGAAACCGCCCATAGATGCTGTTACGTGCAATGGTAATGTATTCCTCCCACTGATTGTTCATTTACAGGAAGTTTTCTACTCTTCCAATCTTCTGCGTAGCTATGAAATCTTGTAGCATTTTGAATAAACATGGACCCCTCAGTTGAAAAAAAAAAAACACTATTTTCGTGATCTGATTGGTATCAACGGGAGGTTGGGCCATAAACGCATAGATTTTCGCACTTTTCTAGCATGACGTGGCCAGGTATAGCACTCTTTTTCAAGCCTCTGGTGGCCCCTTAAGCAGCGGAAACAAGGCTCGTAAGGTATTTTTCAAGGTTGGGGGCAGTTTATTAACGTCTTTGGCATTTGAGATACTCAAGTCTGACAAATCCCATTTAATAGATGGGGTTCGTGTGGGTGTGAGTTACGTTCATCCGTGGGCAAAGCCTTAATCCTCTCCTTATTTGTTGCCTTACGTCTCTGATCCAATGTTACAGCTTTGACTTTGTTCGACAAAGCGACAAATAATGAGAATAGAGGCATCCACTAGCGTAGTCAAGGGATGTGTTTGGGTGTGCACATACCTCCAATTGAAACATTTTTGATTTTTACTTTAGCTATTAATTTTAAGTACGATACACATTACAGGAGCCGGCCACCCAAACTGTTGCTGTAAACCTTTGGGCCAGTCGGGCGGTCAGGGTTTTCGACACATTACAGGAGAAAATATAACGTATATTTTAATGTTTACCAATCATGGTGAAATTAATTTATTCTCACCATCGATACTGAAATTGGGTACAAGCAGCGATCAACTTTGAGGAAATGTCAAAGCAAATTAAATATTTCTTGTTTTTATATATTAGTAATCAATCTTCCGAGATTTCGTAGCTATTTTGCAGTCCTGAAATTTATTTTTATTTTCATTGGTTTAATTATTTTAATTTTTAAAAATTATTTTAATTTAATTTATTGAAATTTATTTTAATTTTCATTGTTTTCTCAACATTGTGCGTGTATCTTACAATGGTTATCTTAGTTATAAAAAAGATAATCCACGAATGAAATAAGTTTCATTTTCAGTTTTCAGCTAGTCTATTCTGAGCATGGAAGACTGATCTAACAACAAAACTTTAAATTTACTGAGGTTTTATAAAAGAGTTTGAAAGGCGCCCACTGAGCACAAATTCTGAAGACCGTTCACCTCGCAAGGATGATGCAAATTAAATGAATAATTTCTCGTTAAGAATTTTGCCGCCTCTAAAACCCAGTTACCCCCAAGCATGTGCTTCTTCCTCTTCTACAGAAATACTTTAAATCTCAATATCAGAACATGATCAGTAAATTCATTAAGTAAATCTAACAACTTTGAATAGCCGAATAATAATAAAACATTCATTTCATACCATATTCAAGAATCATTAGAACTTTTCAATAAGACAAGATAAAAGCGATGTCAATTTATGGAAACCATTAATAAAGACGTTTGCTCTCATTCGATAAATCCATAACCATGAAAAGAATATTCATAGTGGCCGTTCAATAAAATATCGCTCTGTGCTCGTTCAACTCCCCTTGCTGCCAACATCTCCATCCTATATCAAGAATAACCAGAAAATCGAAGTTCTTTCAGGAAAGGAATGGAAAAGCCAGCGTTCTCCCTCTCTCTGTGAGATATTGACGTTACCTGCGTGTCAAAAGGTTTGTTACATCACTATTCCTGCATCGCATGCAACTCTCCTCATCCCCCAACGGCCATTATCATCTCTACTCTGCTGTTAGCTTCCATGGCAGGTTTATCTAATGGCCAGCACGCATCGCTCCGTGAACAATGTACAAAAGGGCGCTTTTAACCTAGCCAGAGAAAAAATAACGGTTATTGATTTTTAGCTCGGTTCGTCATGCAGAAAAGCTTTGGGATAATATTTTCTCCAATCGCTGCTTTTAATGTATTAGTTTAGAAACGTTTAAGTGAAAGTTCATTAGCACCCAGAGATTTGCGGTTAAATATATATATATACATATATTCCGGTTAAGTATATATATATATATATATAAATTAGTAAATCCAATGTTAGAATGTATGTAGTAACTCATAATACACTATTCCAAAATTTTCTACAAAATACAAAGAAATAAAAGAAATTAAGACATAAAGAGGAAATAATAAAGCGTAATGCAGGTCATAAAGACAAAGACAATCAACAAATTTCAAAAAAGAGGAATGAAAATAGGAAAACAAAAAAAAATCAAGCAAAAAAGCTTGCACATGGAAGAGCTTTAGGCTTAAAATAAGTTCATTTCGAAAAAATTCTCTTCAGGTCCATATATCCCTTCGAAATGAACACAAAAATGCTTGTTTCTGAAACACAAGATAGATTTTATCTATAAACATTTGTTATATGGACGACAAGCATAAAGATTGGAACACTAAAGGAAACATAAATACCTTAAAATACACTTCATTAGTGCAACCATGACAAGCAAAATATGGCTAGACCAATGTTGCCATATGCAGAAATATATATATATATATATATATTGCGGTTAAATATATATATTTATTTATTTTTCCTTCTTTATGTATGTTGTCCAAGTAGAAATAGTATATAAATCTAATTTATCTATTTCTTCAGAAACATACATTTTTTGTGTTTGCTTCGCCAAAATACTTGGACCAGAAGAAGAGTTTTGCGAAGTGAACAATTCCATTTTTTAAGGCCTAGCCCTTGTTCACGTGTATAGCAATAATGCTTGATTTTTTATGTTTTTTTATTATCGTTTCCATACCATGGAAATTTGTTGATTTTCTTTAACTTGATGGCTTGTAATTTATATTTTTTTTCCATTTGATTGAAGATTTGCTGTTTTATACTTTTATTTTGTTGGTTTTTTAGAAAGTCTTGGGTTCTTCGAGTTGCAGTTTCTCACTTTTCTTTCATTGGACTTTTATTTCATTTTCTTCATAATAATAGTAGTTTGAATATCCAATGATAGAATAGAGAGAAGTTGCAACTCAAAAAACTCCAACATTAAAAAATGCCTAACAAATAAAAAAGTATCTAACAGAGAATCATCAATCAAGTGGAAAATAAAATGCAAACCTCTAGTCATCAAGCTAAAGACAAACAACAAACATCTATATATATATAATTATATAATAGGAATATTATATGAAATTCCAATGATAGATTAGAGATAAATTGTAACTCATATAACCTTAAATTAAAATATAAGATAGCTGCGTATAAAACCAAATTTTAACACTTACCAAACAATTTATAACTAGGGAAAAGTAAAACATTGTATATTTTCCAAATTACTTTTTATACAAGAATAAAAAAGAATAAAAATAGTTTATAAAAGTCCAAAGATATTTCAGAGATTTTTTAACAGATATAAAACATTATCTAATAAATACAGTAAGCCAAAATTGAAAGAAATTCCTATTAGTTTGCTTTGGTATTTATGAATATTTTAATATCTCTCTCTCTCTCTCTCTCTCTCTCTCTATATATATATATATATATATATATATATATATATATATATATATATATATATATATATATATATATATATATATATATATATATATATATATATATATAAAATTATTTTGACGAAAATGCGCGTTTCGAGACTTGAAAACATTCGAACACTTTTGGAATTATTTCCGTATATGAGTGTTGTCTATAAGATGATGTGGCCATGGCAACTCAAAAGCAAATGGACATATCTTTATGAAAAATTGTATATAATACAAGAGCTAGAAGAAAATACATTACGTTATTAATGCACCACTTTATGGTAATTGTAAGATTTCCATTCATAATTTTTTTATATTGATATTATTTGCATCACAAGAATAAGATAGGATAACATAGTCCCAATATCTGCGTGTATGTTAAGTCGATTTACTTCATAATGTAAAATCAACATTAAATTCCATTGTTGATCACAATTATGGGAGGGAAAAATAGTGCAATGAGAAAATTGATTTGAAATAAAATCTTGCTTTGCAAAGCAAGTTGCTTCGAAAATGTTTCTCGTGGTCAACAGTTACTGTCAGTGTGCTTTTATTTTTACCAACATATAACGCGAATAAAGATCTTTTTCTTTAAAATATTCTTCATGAAACAATCACTATTGACATCACGTCTCTTTCAAACCTGGAGGCATTTGAGGGTGGAGGAGGATTTGGCAACGGCGCCCATCTTGATGTACTCGATTCTATCGAAATGCTAGTTTTGGTTGTAATAAATACAAACATATAATGTTATTACTATTTAGGGTTACTATTTAGGGTGGACCAACATGGCCGTTGCATAACACCTGCCCTCCTTCCTTCCACCAAAAGTTCTTCACCATCACGTCTTCCTTCATGCGATTGTACAAAAAACATGGCGATTTTATTCTTCTGTCTTTAACATACTCCTTCTCAAAAATCTATCCCTTAAAATAGGATATAATAAAAAGACATTCTCAAATTTAAGAGCGAAATTTTATAACAATCACTTAATTTACAATGCATTTTAATATATCAGTGCTATATATGTATATACCCCAATGATAGGTCACAATGATGAAGAATATAAATATAATTACAAATTTGCGTGATAAAACCTGTCTCGCGCTAAAAAACCATCCCATCAGTGTGCTAGTTTTTCAGCATCATCAAATAAACTAATTTCTCTCTAAAATGTCGTCCATTAATCACCACTTTGACCTTTCACTCTCAAAAGAAAATCCTCCATTAAATTTACCGAAAATGTTTATTAATTTTAGATATACCTCAACACGCGGACACAGTTTGCACGAAAAATACCCTTTAAGTCAAAAATTAGGTTGGTTGTATGCGTGCAAGTGTCTGAAAGAGTGCCACTGAGCTTGAATGCACTGCCAAAGACCCTCACGAAACCTTAGATTCTTCGTTATTAAATATACGTTCTGAAAACAATGCGACAGAAACAGGATTATTACTTCCGTCCTCGCTTAGCAGTATCGAGATTCAAATCTACAGTTTCAACTGCACAACACAATTGTGTTCGCTCAGCTGGAACCAAAGCAGGCCCCCATGCCTGCATATCTGTCAGCACACTAGTTAAATTGGGGTGTGGAGAGGCAGATTATGGGAACCATGCCGATAGCTATGTTTTAGTCGGTGCCAGACCTCCTTGCCTTGCTGTCAGGATAGTAAGGAAAAATAACATCAGAAAACGTTTATCACAGGTCGTAATCGTACAGCATCATGAAAAAATATTTACATGATGGTGACATAAAGATTAGTCTGCGAGACTGGCTAGAGGTGAAGTATTAAAAAAAATACAACTCAGGGGTATGTATAAAAAAAAACAGTTAGGTAGTCTTAGAATTTTCATGAAATTGAACGTTCACGAAACACCACCATTACTACCCGCGTTTCAAAATGGAATTCTTAATATTTCGAGGAAAGATTTAATCTAAAATTTACAGTTCTTATATAAGAAATTTTCATATAGTTTCAATTAACCATTTAAAATTAACCATCTACAAAATAGGATGGCTAGAAAAGTTCGTTAAGTAAAAAAAAAAAAAAATGGCGACTTCCGGGATGCGAGAAAACTATTTAATATACCTGAAGGTCTCGGATGGGCTCTTTAAACTTTATCACAAAATCGAATCGAGATGTGTTTCTTTTATTCACAAAAACAGTTTTTTTCATAAAACAACTCTGGACTCTTAATGATATAACAAACCTTTAACTTGCATGTAATGTTAATATCTCACAGAGGATCGGTCTTAATTTTTCTTGAAATCAGTTCTATTACTTTTCTTGATAGCAGAACATGACTTACATCATATAACTCTGGACTCTTAATGATATAACAAACCTTTGACTTGCATGTAATGTTATAATATTTCACAGAGGATCGGTCTTAATTTTTCTTGAAATCAGTTCTATTACTTTTCTTGATAGCAGAACCTGACTTACATCGTGTCCAGGGCCAAACGTTTATATGGTACCCCTGTCACAAAGATGACCATAGTGGCACATATAACCAGGACTTCCAAAGTCGCCTAGTGTGCCATCCAACATGATAGGCCACAGCCGCAAATACGAAAGTATTGACTTATTTTAATTTTGCCTCTGTGTGGATGAAAATTTTTATGTTAATTAAACTATAAAATAAATATCTACAAATATTGAAGTTCATTTAGTGCCCCTAAAATGTTGGTGCCCAAATCTCGCCCCCGATGTTGAAGTAAGTTGATTGGACAGTATATCCGTTATCACCAGAAGGATAGATACATCGTAGAAAGTCATGTCTACTATCTCAATACATAATTGAAAATTAAATCATATCTATACATAGTAGAAAGTCAAATCATATCTATACATGATAGAAAATCAAATCATGTCAATACATAGTAGAAAGTCATATGTACTTAATAATATTGTAATATTATGCAGGATAATTTGAAGGAATTTAGTTTTTTTAAGTCAATCGCATTTTTTCATTGCCAAAAATTAAATAGTTTTGTTAACAGCTCTACATTTCTTCTTGATCTACTAAGATATTTCGTTTAAAAATAGTTTAAATTTGTGTAATTTCTCTCTATAAGAAATTAAAGAAAATTTTGTATATTTTGTTTAATAAATATAAAGATATATTGTAATAATCTAGTTCTTAACTTTTCAAATAAAAAGAAATTAAACCAACAGTTTTGAAACAACATTGTCTGCTCAGGTATTAAACAGCTCAACTATTTACCTATTTAATATAAATATATTCATTAAACCTCTGTTCCGTCCAATCATGCTCCATGGCCTAAACGAACGCCTACCTGTGCATAATTTAGAGATCCGAGTAGGGGGAAGAGATATCTAATTGACCACTCCCATTGTTCAGGTGTGCAGAGAATTTTTCTAGCCTTTCATTACCTCCAGATAAAAGAGAATAAAAAAATTACAGTATCATCATCTGCCCTTTGGGTAGGTCATCTTACGTCGTGAACAAAATAAGTTACCTTTAAAGCCAACGGATATAGGACTACCTGCACGATGCATTTCTCAACGTCATTACTGTAGGAACAAGATACCTTACTTGTGACTTAGGTCGTGTGAAGGGTTTGATTTTTTTTTTTTTCATTTTAATTTACCTGAAAACATATCGGGTATACTGAATGAGCGGCCAGAAACTTTACTTATATAGATCCTTAACGATACTCCTTTAAAAACAACTATGTTATTTTCTAAATAAAACTATTTTGGAGAAATGATACTCTTTTGAAAAAAAAAAAATCATTTACAATATATTGCGAACTAATAGATATTCATACTACATGTTTTCCGTCGGTTTTCAGTTAAATTTATTAAGCTTTGTATTTGATTGACCTTGTTAAGCTTTTGTATTTGATTGCAATCATTTTTCGTAATTTTACAACTGGTGATTAATCCCTGAAATGATTGCGTCAAAAGGTGGACAACCAGTTCCTCTCTTGATTTTGATATATATGCCATAGTAGTAGAATTGATCCAATGAAGAAGCTCTTTAATCATATAAAAATATAATTTATTAGTTTTACAGTCTTAGAGTACAACTTTTTACAATGGTCGAGCTTTCCTCCAACCTCCATCTCTCATTGCAGTCTGCGGTGGTTGCACACCATTTTAGTTCTGAGAGTGGAATATACTGAGGGCTGGAAAACATGCCGTCCTCGCGGTTTCTATACTTCAAAAATGTGACAGAGATGTAGTTACAGATGAGAAAGTTTGTCTTAGAAATTTCATTTAGGCGTCTAGTTATGACGATATGCTATTCAAAGCTGAAAGAGAGAAGAATTCGAATGAGAAAGTTTACTTTGTGGTTAGGATTAGTGGCTAAATAATGCTGTTGTACAGGAAAAGAAGAAATATGTCCATTTTCTGGTAATATTAATAACGTGTGATGAAATTCAATATGGTTACAATAAGCGCGTGACATGAGATAGGCATTTGGAATAAGAAGTATGAAAGGAATAGGGTACGTAAATTTGAAAAGTTTAAAATTTCTGTATCACATATGTAAACATGTATAATTATTTATGGTACATAAATGCACAAATTTTACATCATTGTTTCAACCGAAGATCTTTCTGTGATTATCTATATAATAACGTATGTCTATATCCTACAACTAAATGAAACTAACTGACTAAATAAATACACAACTCAAACTACTAAGGTAGAAACTTAACACTTTCCATACACGTGAAACTTGATCTAGTGATAAGAAAAATCTAAAATGTTGGAATGTTGCTCGAAAAATTTATAAATCTCGTAATTTTTTGTTCCAACTTCCAAATACTCTTCCAGCTGTAACTCGACTACAGCTAAATGCACAAAATACATTTTTATAACATTGTACGCAGAAAAAACTATCCTAAATTTTCATAATTAACTCTATTGATATATAATCAACCATTTTCGTGACATTTCTTAATTTATAGTTATAGTAGACGATTTTTTTTTAATATTTTATAATTCAATTTTTATTGTGTGCAATTTTTTATTCCATTTGTAACCATAGTAACAGAGTTATACTACAAATACCGAAATCTTCTGCTGACTATTTTTCTGATAAAATTATCAAAAATGTTTTTTTTATTAATATTTGATTTTTAGATTTAAATGTCTGAATACGTTGGCAACATGCAGTTATCGGAAATGGAATATTGTTTTACATACCACAATTTTGATGTTATCAGAACTATAATATGTGCGCCATTTTTATGCATTAATTTGAAAGGGTTTTTCACAATCAGAACTTTTATTATGTGTATGTATCACATTTAGTGACCACTAGCTATTTCTCCTGCTCTCTAATTAAATATAATTACAGTTTACTCGCCTTAAAGTGAACACCGATAAAGCGAATTCTAGCATTATAGTGAATTTTACCATTGCCCTGTCAAAAAAACATTGTTGCAATGAAATTCATTAATACGAATTTTCGATGAAGCGAACTAATTATTTTTCCCTAGCTATTCGTATTAACGTGAGTTGACTGTATATGAAAAAAGGTAATAGAAAAGGAACAATGGATGTTGCCTGGCATCATCATTTAAAATCTTAAATATAAACATGAACATGATCAGTTTTTCACCCGTAAAGCAAAATATGTAACGATCACATTCCTTTGCCTTGTGCATGTGACATTTCTATTCTTTTTCAAAATTTATGAAGATAGAGGCTGGATTATAAAGCTGCCAGACGAAATGTCTGGAGGTTAGAACAGTTTGCTAGATCCGATATGAATTACGGTTTCTTTATTCGTCCGTTTCGCCTTCATAAACATTCATATTTTATTCCAATTCAATTGGGTCTATTTACATTTATATCTATAAAATTGGATGCTGAAGTATTTGGCTATTAGGTAAATAATTGGTTCCATGTAGATTAATACTTTTAAATCGGAAGTTATTAAATTGGGATGCATTAATCTCTTCATTGGGATCCTTGAGTATGATTACAAGTAAAATCTTGCTTTGCAATTAAAATTTTTTAAATTATTTTAAAAGTATGTTTTAGAAATGCTTATTTAGCTCTTTTCACTTTCTAAAAGATGTCCGAGAACTAGGAAATAATAAACCTCATTACTCAATTTAAATCGAATATGAATGTAACAATGGATTGTTCACGTGAATGTGCCCACCCATCCAAAATGAATCGCAAATTAGGAACTCTAACGTGTCCGATTAATCTGCACAGAAGAAGTATTGAATTTACGTAACGTTGTCTGCTACCATACATTTTTTCTTTTTCACAAAATAGGTTTTTGTATTACAAAATTTGAACTATACATATATGCTAGACCCTCGTTTGACCCTCTGCTAGACCCTCGTTTGACCCTCTGCTAGACCTTCGTTCGATCCTCTCCTAGACCCTCGTTTGATTATCAGAAGATATTATTCTAAACAGCCCCTTAATAGGTCATTCGGAATCCTATTTCAAATATAGTTAAAGTGCTCAAAAAGTATGCATTTTCATTATACAATACAAATCCTGTTTTAACATCATTTTATCCTGTCTAAATATCCTTTTCTTTAAATTTGATATTTAAACGATTTTGAATTGTATGTCTGGCTCGATTAGTTTGATTTCTTTCGCCAATTCAATTCCAAAATGACTTCAACTGAAAATCATAATTACCAGTTAGTTGTCTTTTCCGCCAGTCTCGCTTAGCTGTCAATAATCTTCAATCTTCACAGTCTAATGACTGTCTCTATTGTTGACATCAGAAATAGGTCATTTGAGTGGGATTCACTTGTCTGATCTGGTCAAAACTTGAGTCATATTATAATTTATATGAAAATTAACATCTGGGACGTTTAAATGTAGTTTATTAAAAAAAAAGAAAAAAAACTATGAAATATTTGTCTCTCAGTCAAAGAAATAGAATCCCCTCAACTCAATAAATAAAGCTTCTTGTGCGCCGGTTGCTCTTTCCGGAGACGAGTTCTTTACAAAGAAGTTCGAGTAACTTTATACTGTTCAGTAGATAATTAAAGCCTAATACGTAGATTAAATTTTTTAGAACCTTACGGTTTATGGCTGTATATTTAATTTGGTGATATTTACGACAAACAGACTCTATTCTATATTTAAAATAAGTAGGGGAGTGAAGAGGTTATATAGATCAGTGGGTGTATTAAAAAGAAGAGAATGTCCGGATAGGATAATCGCATCAATAGCTCAATGAGTAAAGTGTTGTCTAACCAGCCTTTTTCTCATTCTGCGCAGACCGTCTGACTTACCTAAAGGTGTAAGGTATCTGCTTGGGCGGCCAGGAAAGTGCCACCCAATTTAGACTAAAACACAACGGGGAAGCACAGGAGTCGTATCATCCTTTCCCTTCCCAACACCTCTCGAATGTACTTTCGGACCTACTGATTTACCGTTCCCATACTCCGCGTAGACAGTTGATAATTGTGGGCAGTGTCAGGAATGAAACTCGATCTTCCGAGTGTAATCCCATTGCCTTAACCACTGGGCTATCTCTGTCTGACCATCCTGTACGACCCTGACCGGGGGGGTCTTACTGTCTGACCATCCTGAGATCGGTGGTTCAATACGTTGAGGCATGAATTTGAAAAAAATATTGAGGCCAATAAACCTCAGCCTTAAATTAGGAAAAAGAAAAAATTAGTTTGCTTCTACTGGGATAATACATTTGATAGAGTACAGTGATACATTTGGTAGAGTGCTTTTGTTTCAAGATCAAGAGGCTGAAATATCGAGTTATTCACACCTTTAGACATTTTCCAACAGGAGTGCCATCCCAATCTTCCACCTGCTCCACATTTCTTTCGGCTTAGTTTGACATTGCAGCCCAGTATTAACTTGTTCTGCTTGCTTAGTCACCACTACTAACACCGTACCTGCGTAAAAAAAAAATGTAACGAACTTTGAAAATATCCGTTAAGATGGTGAAGAACGATGAACCATTATTCCTCTGGGAACTTATGCATCCGTCCTGATGACTCACAAAGAGGAGGAGGAGGTAGATATCTGGGGGATAAAAACATCCCCTCAGGTTATTCTTACCTGCAACGTATCTCTCCTCTCCCTACCTCCACCTTTTTTATATCATTTATTTAGCCTTCAGGATGAACCCGACCATCATTTGGTGCTCAGGTAAAGCTATCAGAAGGAGGAATATTAGGGAGATAAGATATTTTTCGTGATACAGCGCCATTTGTTTGTATTTGCAACAACCAGGTATCTTATCATGTTCTTTACTTAAGGATACATATTGAAGTATCCGTGTTGGTTTTTGTTTCGGCGTGTCGTGATTCGTCGCGGCTTAAAGGGGTTGCTGTCCTTTATTTTTTCTTTCTTGAAAAGTAATTTAAGATATTTGAAAGAACTTTGGTGATATAAAGGGTGGTTTGAGGCATGGTACTGAACTTATTGTTGAATAAAAATCATAAAAATTATTTAATCCGCTCTATTAAGAGTTTCAATTTCCAATAATGCCAATTGATCAGTGATGCCGATGCGTTAGATGGATGCTCTTTAAATGATTTTTTTTTACGTGATCTATCTAAACACGTGAAGTTTCATGACGACACTTCATACGTTCTTTTTAATGTTCACCACTCTCCCACAGATACACATGCAGACATATATATCGTTCTTAAAATTGAAACGAATTCAGAGGATCTCAAACCGTGTATTTCGACTAAGATCCCCACTTCGAAAATAATTATACAGTGTACGCAGGAAAAATCCTTGTTTGAACTGCGCTATAAATGCAAGTGGTGTTAAAATAGTATATATTAACACAAACTAACTAAAAGTGTCAAATTTATCAACATAACTATTTGTTGTCAATTTGTAAAAAGTAATTTTTAAAAAATTTTAAGAAGAATAATCTCTTAAATGTTATAATCGAAACCTTGTTTGTAAGGCAATGAAGCAGGATTATGCAAGAAACGTGAAAAGAAATTTTAAAATAAAAAGGCCTAAACCAAGAAGAGGGAGAAGGAAAAAAGTGAGCAAAGATACAAAATAAAACACCTTTTAATAAAAAATAAAAGCACAGAGACAGAATGGAACAGCGTAGATGGTGAAACAATTATTCATTAATCAGAACAACATTGAGAGCATAAGCTACTTATAAACAAATTAACAAACACTATCTAAGATACCTTTTGCAATAAGGACACAGTTTTTAATCCTATCAATAGGATTTTTATTTTTGCAGATGTTAGAAAACCATTGTGGTTGATTTGCAGTAGTTTGCTCCGTTAAATGAAATTTTTTTGAGTGAGGACATGAAAAAACATTTTTTTTTTCCACGTTCTCATAAAATCTTTTGTAAAATTGACATCAATGTGATGTCAATTTTACACAAAATGTGAATTACACATTATGAAGACACAAAGAATGACGTTGCCTCTTAGAGGCCCCGAGCGTTTAAATCCTCCGAGCATTTATTTCCTTATTAGATTAGTATATTATCCCCGAGACACCACCATCCATTTGAAGAACACGGAGAGGCGAAAATGGAAACCAACTCCCCCTCTCCTTATCTCAAATGGATCCACCAGACTCTAACCCTGAATTTCGGTCCTTACAAATGAAAGAAAGATGGGTACCCTCCGCACGAGTCGCCTAAAAAAGACCCCTGATGGTGGGACCTACAGACATGCAATTTGATTGGATCTCGATCTTGCCATCTTTCCCAGGGTGATATTGCTATCTGTATGTAATAACAATTGACACCGATCGTTTTCTTTATCTGTGTCTTGCCTGTCGTTGGTGTCCTGATTGGCGACATGACTTGTCTAGTCTGCTATCGTAAAGTAAGCAGAATAAGTGGTTTGGGAGGATAAAAACTTCTTAGAAGATTTATTTTAAATATCTTAGAAATATGATTTACAGAGGGAAGAAAAGAAAACTTCTTTGTACCGCTTTCGATGTAATACATTTTATACGTAAAGGGAAATAATTGCTATGTATTCGAATTTCTTTTCACCTATCGGTTTTGATGGATTTGCCCATTATGATCATCCTTAAATACATACATTAATCGTTTTCGGTGCGTTTATTAGGACACAGATCCGCGCATGCAAATTGTGGATCTCATACACACATTTATCATGGACCCCATATTTGATTTCCCCCTCTTTATGAATTTTTCACATTTTCTCCATCTTCATAAATATTGGAAGTCCGGATCCTTTATGGAACCCTAGCCCCCCTCCCGCCCCACCGCGCCTATACTCGAGTGGATCCGTTTTCCAGTGTTTCCTTCAGGCATACTTCCAGGGGGGGGGGGGAGACATTTTAAGAAACCTAATTTCCATTTATGTTGCACAGCATTTAGATATATTTATATATGAGTAGAAAATTTGTCCACTCTAAAATGTCATTCCCCCCCCCCCCCCCCCCTTCGGCAAGAGATCCTGAAAAAAACACTGCCATCTTCCCTATGGACGGCTCTGTAGGGAAGGCATACCTTCTGTAATTAAAATTAAATTTGGTACGATATTTGAATTGTTAAACATAAAAAACCGATTGCTTTTCTGGGAAATTGGTCCGGGGGGGGGGAGGCCTTTAATTTTTTCAAAATTTCTTCAAAAATTGCCAAATCTTTTACAGAAGATTGTATTGAGATTATCAAATTAATTTTATATCTGATTTAGTAATCTGAAGCAAAAAAAAAAAATCTTAATATTAAATATACTCACTATTATGAGATGGGTAGATGAAATTAGCAAACACCCTTTGCTTAGTATTTATGACGATATACTTTCTAAAAATTAGAAATTTTATTCTCCTCATTGGGACTTTGATATCTTTTAAAAGAATTTAACTATTACCACGAAATTTGGTATGTTTATTTATTTTATTCGGTAAGTACAATAAACTTGTTGGTTGCCAGATCGAGTTATGAGAAAGTTATGATATTTGGTATGATTTCCCCCAAAATCGAAATGTATTTATTTGTAGGAAAACTCATATATTGGACGAAAGAGATATTTGAATCGACGGGTCATAATCTAAAATTTATAAGAGTTATAACTTTTATTATGATTTTTTTATATATATATAAAATTCAAAATGAAACAAAAAATCTTTAATATTCCGTCTAATACTTTTTAATCATTTTTGTATCTATTCCACTTTTTAGAGCTAATGGGAATCTATAAAAAAAAACCTATTTTTGTCTGTACGCTTCAATTTTAATAGGAAATTGTTTAAAGTGAACAATTTTGAAGCCTTTTCATACAGAAAGTTACATCAGTTTAAAAATCGACATTTACTAAAATCACGAATCATTAAAAGTTCTAAATTGTCGCAAATTGTAAATATATATGAATCTCATAAAGAAATCTTATTAAACAGTCTTATTAAAGAAGCATCATAAAACATCATAACTGCATATATATTGAAAGTGTTCATCAGTTTCAATATTATCAAACAATTAATTCTATTTCACAAGAACATATGTTGTACACTGTCCTTCAAACGTAAAATTATTTCTTTTATTTATTATTTCTTTATATTTTATATTCTCTCAACTCCAATTTTTTTGTATTCATCACTTATGTCGATATAAAGTGACATCCCCCACCAAAGCGTTGAAAATGTACCATTTTACCCCATTTTCGACCATCTGTGATTTTTCTCTGCTAATTCGTGAGGTGGGATTACATCCAACCTTGTCCATGGCAGGACCCATGAACACAGTTTGCTCATGGCAGAACCTATGAATAGGAACCTTATTTTATCAATATACACGGGGGTTCGTCAGTTAGCCCGCAGCTGTTTCTTTTTCTCAAGGGGGGGACCCTAGACTAGACCTTCTCTGCCCTGCACCTGTACTTTGTTGTGAAAGTGGAACCTTACCGTGGGGGTAAGGTTTTTGTAATAACAACCGGGGGAAAAGAGAGAAGCCAGATCTAGAATTGAGGCTAGTTTGGAAAAAATAGAAGCACTGAAGTGTGAAGTTGCATGGTGGTTCATATGATCCGACGCATGCTGGTTTTGGTTTTATATTCTCTTATTTAAAATTAATTTTTGAACATTGGGTACAGAATGGTTTATTCATAGCCAGGGTGGCTTTCGAATTCTATGACTGTTGGATGCACTTTTAACGGTTGGGCCTGACAATATTTTTTTTTATATTTTATATTTTATTACGTATATGATTGCATTGTTTGAAAATATTTTCAGGATTGTCTTGCTAGATTATTATATTTACATTTTCTATAAATTGACAATTTTTAAAATCTGCATTTGGGGAATTAAAACAATGATTTACCATTAATACCAGTTGGAACATAATTTATTTCGTGTTTAAAGAGAAAACAATTCAAATTGAATGTAAAAAAATAATTTAACAACTAAATACAATTAGATTATGTTTATTTTCTGGGAATTTATGCACGTAATCTGAGAATATATAGGGTATAATATTTATTAAGAATATGTCTCTAATTATAAATAGCATGGAACATATATCATTATAGCAAAACTATTGTGATATCTCTCAAATAAAAACTATTTTTCAAACATTGTATCATAAAGTTTTTATTATAAAATGGATCTAAATTAATATAGAGAAATTTATTGTCAGCTTTTATTTTGTATCTATGACTTTATAAAACTGTAACTGATTTTTGCATATAAACTCAAATAGAATCACACAACTGACAATGAAAAACGACATTATTCAATTATTTATCAATTAGGCTTAATTAGCAAATTTAAAATATAAACTCACAAAACAATGTTTTCCTTCAGCTCATCTTTTAAAAAAAATAATTTGGTATGTAGTAAATTTATAAAGATATACTTTTAAACAACTTACAGTCCTCCAAATCCAGAGTCAGGGTTTTTCCTTTTTTTATTTCGTTGCAATTTTACATTACCTTCTGGACTGTCAGGCTGATCACGCCACTGGAACAGAACAGTTGGTTCAATTATAAGCTTTTCGGAGGATTTGCATGTGAAATGACATTTTGTGATGGAGAGATTTCTCTCCCGAAATTGAACTTCCCTTCTCCTCCGTTGTAACTGTCGCTGTTTGCCACATAGTTTGACAGGTTATCTGCATACATGAAAAGTAATGAAGTTAGTTTCGAGTTTCTGTTTGAATCGGATATTTGCTAAATCAAGCAATTGAGATTTTGCGCATTTTAGTTATATTGGACGTGAAAATTGTATAATGTCTCGCAATATATTTTTGCATCAAGGGAGCATATTTCTGCATTTTTTTTTTCTCCTGTGTATTCCTCCACTCTTTAAACCTACAAATATATATATATATATATATTCTTCTATATTTATTAAATAAAATATTAAGAATATTTTAAAAATGAATTTTCAAATTAGAACGTTTTTTATAATAAAATTACTGAAGCAATAGATGCAGAAATCATGTAAGCATCCCTGATTTTGAAAAAAATCCTTTTTCTCTGATCTGTTATTTTCAACCTTGCGCGCATTGTAGTGCAGCGTCGAAACTAATGAACTCAGGGTAACTTTCCACGCTGTTGTATTTTCTGTGTGTGTGTATATATATATATATATATATATATATATATATATATATATATATATATATATATATATATATATATATATATATATTTATTTATATATTTATATTTATATATATATATATATATATATATATATATATATATATATATATATATATATAATTGAAATATTTTAATCGAAAACTATGCATAAACTACGGTAAGTACAAAAAAACCCATCTCTAGCATATCTGTTACAAATAAGTAACTATAGACCAAGACTAAGGATAAAAATAGAAGGTAACTTATCATTATAATGGAAAGGGGATGAGGGGAATATTAGTATATAAAAATCACAATTAAAAAGGTATAAATATATATAAAATGAAAAAGCAAACACGGTAAAAATGAGAAAAGGCAATAATAATTAGCTCAAGATTAAAGATCAAGACATGGAGAACAATCCATTAAAACTATACAAAAAATGGCGATTAGTTCGAAATTGCATTCTCGTCGGGACAGCCATACAATTCGAATTAAAACCTATAGAATAGCTAGTTTTTGACAATGACAATAGTATTTAACTATGAACACCATTGGAACTGGCTAGGAGTATATATATATATATTTATTTACATTTATTCTCAAAACTACTACTTTTTAAATTTAAATATAATTTTAGGTGGAGGTTAATGTATAGCCTCTTAAGAGATTATATTTTTTTAAAAAATGGGAAATGCATATGCCGCGGTTTATCCAGAATCCTGCACGTAACACATGTATCGTAAGACATAATTTTAAAAGCTATCAATTATTCTGCTATAAAAACAAAATGTTCTATCAAACTTTTGTTATTTTTTTTCCTGTAGTAATAGATAAAGAGTAAGACAACATACCCTAAAAATTTGACATCATTCGAAGAAATAGTGACAGGTCCATAAAATTTTGAATTTCCTCTTATTCCACTACGATATTTGAGTAAACAACTATATTTGATCTGATAATGGCGATCTTTCCTCTTAACATGGGTTTAAAATTTCATGTTGTTTTTTGGCATTCAGTCATGTGTATCTTTATATTTCCATTTTGCAGCACGTATATGATTTTGTTGCCTGAAAAATATAAATTTCATTTGTGATTTTGTAAACTAATAAATGATCCATAAAAAACATATGTCCAATGTTTTGTTGGAGTAACCCACTATCGCCCTAATTTATAGTCTTTGATACCATTGTGGAAACTATGCTAACCGAGTTACGTTTCAAATACCAAAATCGTTTGTTAGCTATTCTTCAAATCAAACTATCGAAACATAATCTTATGATTAATTAATTTTTAGCTTAAAATGTCTAAAAAATGTTGAAAATACGGCAGCATACAGCGATCGGAGAAATATTGTTTTGCATATCACAATTTCCATATTAAAAGAGCTGTAAAATGTGTGTCTTTTTTTATACTTAGATTTGAAACGTGTTTATATATTTAGAATTTTTATGAAGTGTGTAGGTTTGAAATAGATAGTTATACATATATATTTTTGATGAAAATGTTTTTAGATGTATTTTACTTAATTTTAGGGGTTATTTTCTGATATCTTTTCAAACACATGAAAACTTTAAAACTTAAAAGCAAATTTTAAATTTGGTAGAAATATTTTTGTTTTTAGCATTCTTGCTTCTTAATCAAGCAAAACCTGTAAGCTGCGTGCCGCCACAAACATAGCTACTGTCGAACTTCATCGTTCCTTTACGTTATGCTTCCTCCTGTTATTTTATAACTTCGGAATTTTTTAGCGTATCATCGTAATAATTGTAATTGGAGTTATAGAGAAATATTTGTAATATAAATTCGTAAAAAAAATAATATTGCGTAATAAAACAGTATTCTGGTAGATTTTACGTCTGGAGTGCGAAGAATATAATTGTAACATTTTAACAAATGTGTTAAGATGTGTTAACACATTTCTGACGTTACTTTCCTCCTTTTACGATATCACTATATGCTTCCTCCTGTTCTTTTATGATTTGAGTGGATTATCACAATAATTTTAAATGCAGTTACAGTGAATTATTTGTAATATAAATTCGTTAAAAACAATATTGTTTGAAAATTATATTCTGATGCGTTATATTACGTCTGTATTTCAAGAGTGCAAAGAATATAATTGTAACACTGTAAACAAATGTGTAACAAACGAAGGGAATAAACGCTATTAAAAAAATAAAATTCTTGGAAACTTCCTCAAATTTTATAATTATAATAATAGTCTCTCGCATGTTGTAGTCTCAATATAATGAATATATGTATATTTTTAGAATAGCTTTTTTTTCTTTTACTTAAAACATTGATCTCGCTTCTTGTACATATTTGATTTCACTGTCTTAAACATATGGTTTTTACACCTTTATTTTATGAAATTAAAAGTTTAACATTCGAAATGAAGTATCTATAAAACATTTTTTTTTTTTCTTAACTACCACAAATTTATAATTTTTTAATATTTTAAAAAATATTGGCACACATTGACTAAGTTGTTTCAGTTTATATATATATATATATATATATATATATATATATAAATCACGTATTCATTAAGTTGAACTCAACTGAAAAGGCATAACTGATATACTTAAAATTTGTACTTATTTAATACATGTTAAATAACTAAAGAAAATATCTATGTTTGTGTTCCATATCAAATTTAAACTTCTTTTTTAAAAAGTATAAAAGTAAATATAACTCGAAGAAAAAAGTTTAACCACTTTTTTTTTAATGCGTATACAGTCCCTCTTTACTTCCCCTTCCTCCAATCACGATCAACGAGCTCCGGAGAGCTCTTGTGGTTGCCTGCCTTTCACTCAGCGTAGTGAATCCAAGCAGAATGGAAGTAACACCGGTTCCTTCCAGCATCGGCCTTGTGCAAGTTCACTTGTGTTGACAACTTTCCGCACGGTTCCCTTGGTTACCAGGCAGCTGTATATGTGTTGGATATGGGGCGAACGATTTTTTGACACATATAGAATGTCGAATTTTTGTGCAGTGGAATTAAAAAAACGCCCTCCTCAAGATGTCACCTTCATGGAATATGACGTGTGAAATTCGTTAATTTATTAATACAGCAAGATTTATTTTTTCTAAATTATTGTGGATTACTTTCTTTGAGCAATTTTCCAATCGATAGCAATCGATTAATATATCAGGTTAGAATATTGATAATGTAGTAGAGTTATTTATAATCGAAGAATATGTATAGAGTTTCGAATAATCTGCATTTATGTAATAATATACTAACTACCCTTTGTTAATATTCTGTGTTAATATTCTTTATCAGTATTCTGCATTGAAACATTGTATTATGTATATAATTATAAGAGGAAAATCTAGGGTAAAACTCCCATTCTTTGAACTGGATCTATTGCGACTGCATTGGTTTAGGTTGATTTAAAAATGCAACATATTTAAAAATTGCTTTTTATGAACCTAACCTAAATCTACCTCATGATGGCGTATTTAAGGCACAGTTTTACTTTGCCAAGTTCTCTTAGAAAGTCGAAAAAGAACAAGCCAAATAAACAAGAATTTGTTCCCCTCGCTTCTCTGCCTGGAAGCCCTGGTTTGTCCAGATCGGAAGCAACACTGTATATAAAGACTGAACCTGATGGACGGTCATCGTCATTCATACCTGTCGACCGCATTGAAGACACTCTGGCCAGACGAAGAAATAATTTTCCCGATTTTTATGGTGGCCATCCACTTCCCGAATATAATCCACAACCAGATGACCATTCAGACTATGGCAGTGACAGTATGGCCCATTCCGAAGTTGATAGCATAATGACTGATACTGGATCTACATCGGTAACTCTGAGCTCCAGCAGCTCGACTTGCGACACCAATAGTGAACTAGACATGAAGAACGAAACCTCGTGTAGGCCCGAAGTTCCATCTTTGGATTCAAGTAGTTCTACAAGCGAATGGCAAATGTTAAATAGCTTATTGTCTTGTCAGTGTTGTTGTATTGGTGTGTGCAGCTGTTCAGAGCCTCCTATATACCGAATGAAGCTGCCTTGTTGTCAAACTATGGAACCTCTTTGGGAAAGTTCGCCTGTGGAGGATAGCGTAAAGTACAGACCTCGAAAAAAGACTGTCAATTGGTACGACCGCAAACTCAAGCACAAGTCGTGCCCAGTTTTACAAGTGAGTAGAATTTTTTTTTTTGTCTGTATTTTATGCACGCACAAAGTTCAACTTAAAATTTCATGAGGAATTTTCTTCCTCCTATGCGTAATGCATAATAATGTTATAAAATTAAGTTAGTGTGCCTTACGTGTCATTGTGCTGAGATGATGTTTATAAAATCGTGCTGTCTTTGCTAAGAAGTTATGAAGTGATAATTTTGTATTTGTTCGCTAGTCAACTTGTTGCTATCCATTTTTAACTTGCTAAATACTTAAAGGAATCTTCTAAAAACATATATTTTACTGTTTTACCAAGAATTTCATTTTGCTGCAATAGTTTAAGCTGCGTTTTCATTTTCACGAATATTATTTACCCTCATTAGAGTAGTAAAATAAAAAAATAACATACTCGATTTTTTAACTTTTTCTCTTGAAGTGAAACATTATTCTGAACCAGAGATAAATAATGCCATTGCAAAATGATAAAAACGCTGGTTGAATGCTTAATTTATCCATCAGTTATGATTAAAAAGACAAAACTAAGCTGAAAAGTATTGTTAAATGAATTTTAATTTTTCGAACGGCATGGCATCTCTTTTTCTGCTTATATGTGTGTGTTTTAAATATGGAAGTGATAACTTAAGACCTAATACACGTATTACCATTAAATTTTATAATTAAAAGGCTAAAACTAAATTTATTTATGAATTGCATGTATTTAAACTAACGTTGTTCGAAATGTAAGATTGAACTAAGATAAAGATAGCATCACTCTCTATGGAAAAACAAATGGAGAAATAATTGAAAGATAGTATGGGAAAGCAATAGTTAGTTGATTTCATTGCGTCTTAAAGAAAATTTTAAAATTGTATATATTAGCACCAATTAGCAACTGATCATTTGCCATCACGGAGAAATAATATATTAAAGTGACTTTAAAATGCATTACTTGATTTAAAAGAAAACCTCCTATAAAGATACTAGAATCATGCTGAAAGAATTTTGCATGTAATGGCCGCTTTAATTAATCTGTGGAATATGTTGATATTTAATGACAAGAAAATTAAATTGTAGAAACAAATACCATAAGGTAACATGATATCATTGCTATAAAATTATGTTAACATTTTGGAATCGTGCAATCTTTCATAAGTACAATTTGAGACATCCGACATATGTTGGCCTGAATAATAATGTGCGTATGGGAATACCTCTTAAAGCCCGACATTCCAGAAATTTTAACACGGATATAACATTCCAGATATTTTAATAAATTCAGGGTTTTGGTTTTGCTAAACATTATGTTTTATTTCATAATAGAAATGAAGAAATCAAAAAATATATGTAGCACATCTCTTAATATAGAGATATTAAAACGTAACTAATTGGATAATTAAACTAATATTTTATTGTTGGTATATTTTTTATTTAGATAATGAAGAAATTGATATAAAGTAATTTTTATAAATGCACGTTATTATATTTTGGATTGGGTTGTATCAGTTAGACCTTGGGATGTAAGATTACTGGAATGATTGATATTTTCTATGCCTTAAGTCGATCTGTTTTATTTTTGTTCATATATATTGTCTAACTAATTGTTGAAATAGGAAACACATAGTACTAGTACTCGAATATCTTCTACCATTTTAGCATATGTTGATAAATTTCTTTTTTTTCTTTTTTTATAAATTGTTTTACAAACGGGACCAGGATGTTTTATTATTCAATCGGCCTATGAGGATAATTTTGTATATAGCGATAACAGAAATTCTTGCATTTATTTTTATTGGAATTAAATCTAATATTTTAATAAAATTTTCTAATGAACGAACTGAAGTAATGTTACGACCATTTAGAATACTACTAAAATTTGCATGTAATTTAAGTCGCGTCCAAAGGCGGGTATATCAGTTCTGTTAGCAGAGTATAATTGTATACAGTAACTTAATGTACACTTGGGTAAAATTCCAAATTAAATCAAATATCGTATCGGAGTATAGTTAATACTATTAATTATGAAAAAAAAAATCAGTTCCATCTTGATGCGTTTTAATCTCTTGTATATTTTGACCAGCTTCGTTATGTTTTACAAAAACAAAAATTTACACATTTTCACAACTTATGGATCATTTAATTTACCAACTTTTTTTTTTTTTGTGTGTGTGTGTGTGTGTGTGTGTGTGTGTGTCAATCTTAAAGAAATCTAAAAATAGATATATAACATACTTTCTTCGATTTGAGTCTGCCTTTATTGTTCGAACATCACATCATTTTATGACGAATCTGATTGCTGCAGGACAAACACGGAATAACATATTAACACAATCCGGTTTCGATGTCATGTTATTTTATTTCATTTTTACCGAACACGAAACTTCATCTTCAAAGAGAAAGAACTGAAATAAGGTTTACAGAGATGGAGAAGTTGTTCTTAGCAATTAGGAGGCGCTTTTTGGGGGAACTGTCCTCTGTCTGCAATATTGTCTTTCAGTGGTTGATAGTTGACCCCATTTGGTACAGAAACTTTTTTTTCTGATGTTGACCACGGGTTTTTATTTTTCTGTTCGGTGGTATTTTTTTAATATTTTCTGCAACTCAAACTCGAAATGTGATGTATGATCTTTAGAATCTCATAATGTGAGGATCTCGTAATGCAACGAGGACTATGGTCCCATAGATGACTCCATTTGGTATAAAAACTGTTGTTTTGTTCTGATGCTAACTAATAATTTGTTTTTTTTTCATTCGGTGGCATTATTTTATATTTTCTGCAATTCATATTCGGAATTTTGATGTAAGGAGCTTCAGGAACACAGAAGGCGAAGACTATGGTCTCATAGATGACCCCATTTGGTATAAAAACTGTTGTTTTGTTCTGATAGTTTATTTTTATTTGGTGATATTTTTTAATATTTTCTGCAACTCATATTCGGAATTTCGATGTATAAGCTTTAGGATCTCGAAATGTGAGGACTATGGTTCTATAGCTAACTCCATTCGATATAGAAACTGTTGTTTTGTTCTGATAATGGCTTATTTTCTTTTTGGTGGTATTTCTTAATACATTACATGATGTCACTGGTGTGGAGATCCACTTTGAATCTGGAAGTAGATATCACATATTGTGTTCGATCAAAAAATTTTTTTTAATTCATTGTTTATATTGACCCTTATAAACTCAAATTTTCATCAAATGCGAATTTCTCACTTTTCCTGCTTTGATGAAAAGGTTAATCTTCCTCAACATACATTTTTTTTATAACAACGCTTGATAGTTAAAGAGAAGATATCTTCAAATTAAGTTTACATATCAAACTTTGCGAGAATTATTTGCTTGAATTCATTATTTTTTATTATTATTATGCTTGGAAATTGGTAATCAGATTTGGAGTAAATCTGATCTAATGCATAACAAATAACTGCTTCAAATGCTAAATAATAAAATATGACTTCGCGTTGACTGTTATATTATTTTGCTACGTCTCTATCTTTGTCTTATATTGTTAATCAATTTTTCAACTTTACCTTGTGAGTAAACAGCTATCGATTATAAGCGAATATAGTTTACGTTTTAATAGACAATCGTTAAAAATCAATTTGAGAAGATATAATATTTCTCGGACGAATTGCACAACACGAAGAGAACCTTGTACGAATTTTTCAGTTAGTGAACACAGAAATGCTACTGATTTTCAGAAATAAGAGTTCTAATAAAAAAAAATCTGATGTGGGCAACACATGACTTTCCTTATATAATGTAATGAATTTTCTACTTTTACAGTAAAAAAAATAGGTTTTCCTTATAGTAGATACTAATATTCTTTCCAAGATATTGAATTTTCGACAATTAGTCGTCATTTTCATTGATATAGCGTCATTTTTATCCCTTTGGCGAGATTTTCGTTAATTTGGCAACATTTCAAAAAGTCGCCAAGTTAGCGACATTCCGCCAAATTCGTCGCCAAAATCTCGCCAAGCGTTATGGACGAAGAAATAAGTTATTCTTAGAGCAGATAAATGACTATTGGCGTTCAAATACAAAAGTATTACTTTAAGTATATTTTTTCATGAATGGAACGAGCTAGATCCACGAGAATGATGTCACCCAAATTATCGCATGGTATTACATATGAAAAGTGAACATGTTTCTCAATAGGATATATATATTTTTAAATTATATATGACTTTTTGATAATTTTTTTGAAAAATGTACAATATCTCAAGAACGGTTCATGTTAGCGTTCTAAAATTTATATCAATCGTTTTCTAATGAAAAATTACATAAGAAATGTCTATTTGCGTAACTTTATTAGCGGTTTTGATTTTTTGACGATTTTTCAAAATTTCATTCGAAAATTTTGGGGGGTTCTGAACATTCGATTGCGTATAAAAACAATAGGCTTCCAGTGTTTACGGATTGTGACTTTTGTACCAAATTTTGTTCGAATCGGTCCATTCGTTCGTCAGTTATCGTCTCCACAGACTCACTGACACACACACAGACATCACTTCAAAAATGTTTGATTCGTGATCAGGGATGCTTGAAACGTGCTCTCCCGTCGAAAACTCGAATTCGAATTTTCGACCCCGTTACAATACTTTCCTTATACATTATGTATATAAGGAAAGTAATACCACCTCACTTCATCGAACGTAAGGCGTTAAAAAAAGGTAATATAGTCAGCAAGATAAATAATTGATCATTTAAATAAAATGATCACTTTATCAAAGTATAAATATCAAAGTATAAATATCAAAGTATAAATTATCAAAGTATTCATAAAAAATATATTATATGCGTAATTTTGTATTAGGAAACTAATATTGGAAAACAAAAATTAGAAAAAAAAAAAAAAAGCCTGCAATTCTTAGGATATTTTCTTTAGATTTTTGACTGACTCCTTAAAAAAATTATTTTTGTTGAAATTTATTTATTTATTTTTTTAATTTAAAAAGAATAGTTTTATTTATTTTCCTGTACATTTAATATGGTAAAGTAGATTTTTCATGTGAAAATTTACACAAAAAATCGCTCGAGGTCAGTCATTAACCGCTTTGGTGTTTATGAGTACTAGCAACAAAATAAATTCGGTATTTTCGTGATTTTATTAGAATGCTGAAAAGAAATTTCCCAACCAGGATTCAATCTTCAAACTGTCTGAAATTATCATGAAAGACGCTTTAAAGGCCGGGCACTCACAGCTAAATAAATTCAGTACTTTCATAATTTTATTAGAATTCTGTAACGAAATGTCCCAACTAGGATTCAAACCACGAATCTTCAAACTGTTTAAATTACGTTATATCCTTAAGGCTGAGGAGACGAAATTCTTATAGAAGTAGAGTGTACAACACTTTAAAGACTGGGCGCTCACAGCGAAATAAATCCAGTACTTTCATGATTTTATTAGAATTCTGTAAAGAAATGTCTCAACCAGGATTCGTACCACTAATCTTCAAACTGGCCAAACTATCCTGGCGCGCTTTAATTATGGGAAATGAATTTAATAGAATGAAGACTATTTAATGTAGATGAGACGAAAGTGGCTAGTATACACAAGATGCGAATATCCAAATTGATAACTGCCACAGAACCCGAACGCCGAAATTGGCTGATTTTCAAATCCACGCCAAAAGTATCACGTGATACTCGAAGGAGAGCTCTCGCTCAAGGTTATAACTAAAGTAAAGCTAGCAGCAACGTATTCTCTACGTCAGGAGAAGCTCAAGAGACGAAATTCCTTATGAAAGTGAAGTCCACAATACTTTAAAGACAGGACACTCTAAAGACTAAAGTTTCGTCTACAATGAGTTTAGTCACTAAACTCATTGTAAATAAAATTTTAGTCTACAAACTTACAACGAGAGTTTAGTCACGAAACGCATTGTAGTTGAGCAAATTATATGCTGTCTCTCCTATCAAATTTTTACCATTTGCACCCAAGTCTACGTAAGACCACGAAAAAGATACGACACTGCAATATAAACTTAGAATTCATCAGCGTCTCTCTTTTTTAAGTTTAGTAAAATTCTGTATCCCTATTTATTACCCACATGCTGTATGGCAGATGGTCATACATCATGCTTTATTACCCTCAAACTCAAACTCTTTCATTGGAGTCATTTCCCGGGGCCATTTTTAATTTGTTTCCTCCATACTGGGGGAATGTGTTTTCTGCATCGTCTAGTTTCTTTTCCTTTTCATCAAAAAACTTTCCAAGCCTCTATAAACATGAATAGCTTCTTTATCTCATTTTCAGGATCGAGAAATATACGTAAAAAATGATTCAGTGTTGAGAGACGGTGGTTCATTGCGAGATAAGTTTTTATCTGAAATCCGCCTTTTTGGGAAGGGAGAAAAACTTTAACGAGCTTGATCGCACGAAATAAATGGTGTGTTAATTCCATTTTGGGCCGATTTTGTCCGTCGTGGAGATTGTAAAAAAAGAAAGTCTTGGCCATTAAATTTGCAGTAGGTGGAGTAAGTGAAGTGTTCGATTTAGGACCTGTAATATTTTAATGTTTACTGAAACGAGTAACGCCAGTCACTGAGACTTCTATCCCCGAAAATCAATTTTCATATCTTGCAAACACTTGAGATTCCGTGTTCGTCTTCTAGTGGATGTTTGAAAAGCTGTTCCGTCCTCAAATATAAAGCAAAATGTAGAAATTCAAAATTGTATGGGAAATAGGAAAAGGTTTTTATTTATTTATGTGTACGTGTGCTTGTGTGTGCAAAATTTGGTACAGTAAAATGTAAGTAACCGAGCGATTTAATTTTGGAATTCTTACAAGCAATAAAAGAGCGAAACTGTTTTTTTTTAAGTGTTTTTAAACGAATAGTTAAATTGGGAACTAAAAGTTTAATTCAACCCCAAAAACTTGAAGGTCATTAACATTGCTTTTTATCCTCTTTTACCCCTTTCAAGACAACGGATTTGTTATTTTACAGCTTCTGTCGCCTACACTTGCATATTTGTATTGCCTTTTCTGTTATAGTGGCACTTAAATACTTTTTATGAGAGCTGACAACCGTAGACGTAGGCAGAATCTTGGAAAAGAGGGAGAAGTGGGGGATGAATTATTGGATTTCGTTGACCTTATTTAGAATTAATGTAAATGTTCCGCAAAAGGGGGTGGAGGTTGGAACACCGCTCACCTACGCTACTGCTAGCAACAACCATGAGTAAGGATAAACAAATGTTGGATATCTTTTAAATACGTTACTTATACGGTATCCAACATTTGCCTATCTACCTCTCTCTGAAAAAAATTGTGAATTTTAAATTTAGCAGCCGTTAATCATTCATATTGTGCCCAAAAATTTTCGCACATCATCGAATTTTATAAATATATTTTACTGAAATTTCTCATTTCTCAACATTGCTTTCAAAGCTTAATTAAAAACAAAAATATTTGACGTCATAATGCTGTGTACTTTAAATGCCATGTCCTAAAAATAATGAGATAAATAATAGCATATCTGATTGTGAGAATATAATTTTCTAATATTTCTTTTGAAGAAAGTAGCTAAAGTCACATGATTTTTCTAAACCTATTTTTCTAAGCCACTAAAGTCACCTGATTTTCCTAAACCTACTTTTCCTAAGCCACTAAAGTCACCTGATTTTCCTAAGCCACTAAAGTCACCCAATATTTTCCCAAACCTATTTTTCCTAAGCCACTAAAGTCACCTGATTTTCTTAAGCCACTAAAGTCGCCTGATATTTTCCTAAACATGTTTTTCCTAAGCCACTAAAGTCACCTGATTTTCCTAAACCTATTTTTCTAAGTCACTAAAATCCCCTAATTTTCCTATACTTTCTTTCACCAAGGAATTATATGAGAAAGTTAAATTCACATATCTGTTTGTCATTATTCATATTTAATGTTCTTTACCTAAAGTCAATTTAAAAAAACTCATATCTTCAAAATACATTTTTGGCAATGAATCAAAATTTCAGCAAGAGCTTTGTAGGTGTCGTCTTAAATTCAGAAATGATATCATTCTTTTTTTTAACAACCTTGAAATCGACTATTCATTCGCTAACGCATTCCTAAGTGCCACTTCGTTTCAACTCAAAAAAGTTACTACTATTCACCACATGCCCTGTCTCGATAACGGACCATACGTTTCTTGGAACAACAGGAATCTGTAAAAACAATAAAGCATTTGGCACGCCTTTGACATATTCCTTTCCAAAAACTAATGTTAAGTGTTCTGCCTACTTGAAAATGTGTTTTTTATATAAGCCGCAGTTGTTTCTGTTCGAGTGCCCGGATGCGGGTACTCGCGCTAGTAATCGTGCAGCACCTGATGAACGGTGGTGCGAAAAAAGTGCCAGCTTTTCCCAGAAAATGACACGAAAAATCCGAAAAGCTTCAATTTAATTCAACTGTAATATATCTAATAAACCATATTTTCCTAAATAAAGATTTTTATAGATGCATTAAAATCTTAATTTCAGTATTTTTGTCATACAATAACAGAATATTATATCTTACAAAAATATCTACTAATGTGGAAAAGACATTTCTAATTGCACAATATGAAAAAAAAAAAATCTGATGTGGGCAACACATGACTTTCCTTATATAATGTAATGGATTAATACTTTTACAGTAAAAAAAAAATAAGTTTTTCTTATAGTAGATACTAATATTCTTTCCAAGATATTGAATTTTCGACAATTGGTCGTCATTTTCATTGATTTAGCGTCATTTTTATCCATTTGGCGAGATTTTCGTTAATTTGGCAACATTTCAAAAAGTCGCCAAGTTGGCGACATTTCGCCAAATTCGTCGCCAAAATATCGCCAAGCGTTATGGGCGAAGAAATAAGTTATTCTTACAGCAGATAAATGACTATTGGCGTTCAAATACAAAAGTATTACTCAAAGTATCTTTTTTCATGAATGGAACGAGCTAGATCCACGAGAATGATATCACCCAATTTATCGCATGGTATTACATATGAAAAATGAACATTGTTCTCAATAGGAAATATATATTTTTTTTATTTTATATGACATTTTGATAATTTTTTTGAAAAATGTGCAATATCTCGAGAACGGTTCATATTAGCGTTTTAAAATTTATGTCAATTGTTTTCTGATGAAAAAATCACATAAGGAATGTCTATTTACGTAACTTTATTAGTGGTCTTGATTTTTTTGACGATTTTTTCAAAATTTCATTCGAAAATTTAGGGGGGGTTCGAACATTCGATTGCGTATAAAAACAATAGGCTTCCAGTGTTTACGAATTGTGATTTTTGTACCAAATTTGGTTCGAATCGGTCCATTCGTCCGTCAGTTATCGTCTCCACAGACTCACTGACACACACACACACACACATACTTTCTCTCTCTCACACACACACACATACTTTCTCTCTCTCTCACACACACACACACACACATACTTTCTCATACACACACACACACACAGACATCACTTCAAAAATGTTTGATTCGTGATCAGGGATGCTTGAAACGTGCTCTCCCGTCGAAAACTCGAATTCGAATTTTCGACCCCGTCACAATACTTTCTTTATACATTATGTATATAAGGAAAGTAAATTTTTTTTTTTTTAGATCATGTGAACTTCTACGTGCATTACATTTTTACGAAAATACATTTGCAATATGCATAAGTTGCTAACATATGTTGTTATTTATTTATAATTATTATTAAAAAATGAGATGTTCGTTTTACTCACTTATTTGCCTGCTTAAATGGGTCCCTCTTAAAGCACCCTTTTAAACAGGTAAGCAAGTGGGTATATCAGGCAAACAGGTGCGTAAAATGACCTGTTTAAAACGATCTTTCCAGCGTAAAATTATATATACCCATTATTCCGTCAATTGTCATATAAAAACGTAAAATAGCACATTCATATAGATATAGTTACCTTTTCTAAGTGTGTAACTGGAAATTTACCTGTTTAAAAGTGTCATTCGAGTGGCAGTAAACCCAGTTGTTGTTGAGACCCAGACCGTCCGACCTACCAGAAAGGTAACCGTTTGGCCGACCGGCAACCCAGTTTTTGTGTATTTTTACTCATATTTTTACTTTCCTTATATACATAATGTATAAGGAAAGTATTGTGAGTGGGTCGAAAATTCAAATTCGAGTTTTTGACGGGAGAGCACGTTTCAAGCATCCCTGATCACGAATCGAACATTTTTAAGTGATGTCTGTGTGTGTGTGTGTGTATCAGTGAGTCTGTGGAGACGATATCTCACGAACGAATGAAGCGATTCGAATGAAATTTGGTACAAAAATCACAATCCGTGAATACTGGAAGCCTATTGCTTAAAAACACAATCGAATGTTCAGAGCCCCCCTAAATTTTCGAGTGAAATTTTGAAAAAATCATCCAAAAATCAAAACCTTTAATAAAGTTATGCAAATGGACATTTATTATGCAATTTTTCCTTAGAAAACGATTGGCATTAACTTTAGAACTCTAGCATGAGCCATTCTCGAGATATTGCACATTTTTCAAATAAATTTATCAAAAAACCCAATAAATTAAAAAAAATACATTAACTGTTAAGAAACATGTTCACTTTTCATATGTAATATCATGCGATAAATTTGATGACATCATTCTCGTGGATCTAACTCGTTCCATTCACGAGAAAAGATACTTTGAGTAATACTTTTGTATTTGAACGCCAATAGTCATTTATCTGCTGTAAGAATAACTTATTTCTCCGTTCATAACGCTTGGCGAGATTTTGGCGACGAATTTGGCGGAATGTCGCCATCTTGGCGACATTTTGAAATGTTGCCAAATTGACGAAAATCTCGCCAAATGGATAAAAATGACGCTAAATCAATGAAAATGACGCTAAATCAATGAAAATGACGCTAAATTAATGAAAACGGCGACTTATCGAAGAAAATTCAATATCTTGGAAATAATATAAGAATAACATTTTTTTAAACTGTGAATGTAGTAAATTCATTGCATTATATAAGGAAAGTCATGTGCTGCCTGCATCAGATTTTTTTTAATCATCAAACTTTGCAAAAAAACATTTCACACATCAGATTTTTTTAAATGTAAACCCAGTTTCAATTATCTTCTCTTAGCTTCCCTGTATATTATGTATTATGTAGAAAGTGAAAATTCGACGTTTCTCCTTAATAACTTCCCGTTTAAATACAATAACCAATAATTCCCGTTTAAATATAATAACGAATAATTCCCTTTTACATATAATAACGAATAATTCCCGTTCACATATAATAACGAATAATTCCCGATTAAATATAATAACGAATAATTCCCGTTTACATATAATAACGAATAATTCCCGTTTAAATATCAAAATATTTCTCAGTAATTTCGCACCCCTTGCCCGGATGTAGATCTAGCAATAACAATCAATCGTAGTAAATCGTGTGGCGCCCTGATGATGTGTCCTCTGAGCTCTAGTTCTTAAAGTTATCTTTCCACGCGCTAATGAATCCATAGGATTTGGCGTTCGTGAGAAACCCCTCAAACTCCACTGGTTTTTTTAGTATGTAAGGCTTCTGTGGGAGGTCTAATTTATCGGGAAATCTCGGTTATTGACATTTCTGTATAGGATGTATGATTTCTGGGATTTGGGGGAACTTCTTATATTTTAAATTTTTATAGGTGGGTATAGGTAATATAGTAAAATTCATTCATTTAACATTTCTCAGTTGGGTCAAATGAATCTAAGCTTGTGTTTGTTATGTTTTTATTGCGACTTTTAAACATACTTTCTAGCTTTATGTTTTATTATCATTATGTTTTATCTTCATTAGATTTATCTTTGTTATGTTTTATCATTATTAGGTTTTATCATTATTAAGTTTTATCATTATTAGGTTTTAGCATTATTAGGTTTTATCATAATTTTTAGGTTTTACCTTCATTGGGTTTTATCATCAGTTTTGGGTTTTGCACGCTTTTAATTAGCTTATCCTGTTACATTCAAATCTTATGATCGATTTTTGACCCAATTCCCGATGTTCAATTGATTTGAAACGCTGTGTACTTATATATTCCTGATAACCTCCCCACATTTCCCCGAATTTTTGCATTCTCAGAAAACCTTTGCAATTTAAAAAAAAAAAAATTAGAGAAAACTTTTTTTTTTTTTTTTTTTTTTTTTAAATGCACTTTAACACACCCTTTTAACAGCTTTCCTGGCCGTCCAAACTGCTACTCTAGTCTTAGGATGTATCGGACGGTCTGGGTCTTCAACACTTTGAACAGAGAGCTCGAAAAACATTCTCTTATCTGAATACACTCTCTTTGAAAATGTGGGGACACATTTCTTATCCCTCTCCAAAAAAGAAAAAAAAATCATGTATACCCCCCTTTAGTTGATCTCCTTTGGTTTGGGGACATTTCTTATCAATAAAAAAAATTCTATGTAAACCCTGCCCCTTTTTCGCTGGTCTCCTTAGCGACGAAGACTGACGAATATTTTGTTGAATTGTCCGATGGGGAGTAATTGAGTATTTATAATTCTTTCATTTAGTAAAACATAGTAATTCGGTGAAAACATTTCGATGTAAGTAACATTTTTAACTTAATCGTACTACTTATTTACTGCTAATTGACTATCAGCTTTTTAAAAATGTGGAAATTTGGCAACTTCTATTTTTAGGAATAGTTTGTAGAATAAAGATTGTAATAAAAGAAAATTTGAATAAAACGTTGAAAATCAGTTTTAATCTGAAAATTCTAAGCGGTAACCTCCCCCCCCCCCCCCTCTATCTTATGTTTGAAATTTAGCTTTGCAGAATATTTTTCAATGTAAATTCGATTTCTTATTCCTACTCAGTATATTCTAGGTGGTAAACTCCCCCTCCCCTCTTACTTATGTTTAAAATTTAGCTTTGCAGAATATTTTTCAATGTAAATTAATTTCCTATTCCTACTCTGTAAATCCCCATTTTATAATCCTTACTAAAACATCCCTCTCCTTTAAAATTCGGCTATTCTTGATTTCTATATCACCTTCGCAAAACTGCTGACAACGTCGCCGGTTACAAAACTATGCTATAATAGATTCGAAAAAAAAAAAAAACCCATATAATTAATTAATTATAAGAATGGGTGGACCAAAATGGGGATGACTCAGATACACTTTGTCTACTCATTTTATATGCGGAGTGGGTGGATATTAAATATGATTTTTTTTAAAAATAAATATTCATGAAAAGTGAACGAAAAGTAGCAATTTACTACTTTAATAAATTATATCATAATTTACGGGTTGCAACCTTAATTATATTTACTAAGAACTCTCTCTCTCTATCTCTATCTCTCTCTATCTATCTATCTCTCTATCTCTCTCTCTATATATATATATATCTCTCTCTATCTCTATTTATCTATCTATCTATCTATCTATCTATCTATCTATCTATCTATTCTCTCTATCTTCTCTCTCTAATCTATTTTGTATGCGACTTGAACATGTCCTAAATCATTCGTAATATGTTGTTGTCAAATTGATATTCGTAAAAAAATTGGTTTCAAATGTTCTAGTATAGATATAGGTTTAAAATTTAATAAAACTCGAGATTTTTTCACAAAAGAAAATTAATATATAATTATTTTATAATTACGATAATGGTTACTTCATACTGTAATTTATGTATAAAAAATATATAAATTGTTTAATATAAGTGAACCTTTTTTTTTTTTTTTTCACTTCCTTTGATGTTAAAAATGTTTATAGCTTTTTGTTAAGTGTAAGGGAAAAGATAACTCAGAACAAAAATAATATTCAATTATAATGCATTAAAATATGGATATTTTATAAAAAGTGCATCGAAAGCTTAAAGAAATTAGGATAATGCATTTTATGCGAAAACTATTAGCCGTGATTATAAGATCAATTCTCCTATATATTATTAGTGAATAGTCATATATCATGATGGGGGATTTTGCAAAGGGAATTAGTCTAAAATTATTTCATCCATGATGTTAAAAATGGTCTAATTTCTCTTAATTATGCTTTTTCCATATTATTTTTACTGTCATTTTTTTTTAATATTATCTATTTTAAACATCTGTAAATGCTGCTCTATGGCTTTATCATCCGACTTAAATTCTTTCTCAGATTTTTATTGAAAAAAAAAATCTTAGATCTTACTTAAAGCAGAAATATATAATTCGATAAAATGTTAATCCTACAGAAATTAAACAATTTATGCAAATTAATGGACGTTCGTTATTCTGTTTCTCAGGGGAAATTTCATATTTCATGTGACTTAAACACCATACTTTTTTCCTGGATAGTTTCTATCGCCTTGTGTCTTAATTACCCTCTTAGAACTTTCCTACTGCTTATCTTCATTTCTGGTAAAAGTGATAAGTATTCTCAGACTGCCATCATTTGCATTAATGTTCTTAATATCAAAGCAGTTACTGCCAGATTATCTTTCGGCTTCCTTTTATCTACGCTTTTTCTTTCCAGCTGTGTTATCTTTTCTCCACCTTCAGAACACTTAATCGAATAAAATAAAAAAATGGAGAAAGTTCTGGTATTCCTCAGCTAATCCGGTATGGGGATGACCCAAACCACCTAAGGTATCACTATCAGATCTCGAAGACATTGCTCCCTTGAAATTTCAATTTCATTTCTGCCTCCTTTTCTTGGCAATTTGCCAGGCAAGCGAGATGTCAGTAACGACTATCTGAACATTTTCAAAAAGTCTCGGATTTCGAAAATATCAACAAAGACCTCTTCTGTTTATTTGGTGGTTTATTTTTATTGCTCGCGCATCTTTCGTCATTGAGTCGCGAAATTCGTCTGGAAATTGAGCAAGTGAAGATGCCATTTTCTTTTCTTAGGATTCTTTTTTAGTTTATGGAATAAAAAAAGATACTGACGTGTGTGACTCACGCGCCATCAAATTATCCTTGAGATTCTGTTGCATCCACGAAATAGCTCTTGCGTGCTTTGCAGGGATGTATTCCCTGCTAGAAGAGCAGCAGTTAAAAAGGAAGATAGTTGATAAAAAAAATAAAACTTAAGAGACAGATGTTCCTGTGACAAAGTTACCCGTGAAACTTGTGGAATGTTGTCAACTGTTTCTTTCCTCTTCTTTTTTTTTACTGCTTTCGTAATTCAACTTCCATTCAATGTTTTTAGTCATTCAAACCTTGTTAAACACTTCCTTAATTCAATTCTAAGTGATTCCATCGTTCAACTCAGTATATATGCTGCCATACATTTTTACTTTCTCATACGAAGTATAGAGAAAGTATTGTTTTCCCGAAATGTTTCGATTCCGAGATTTTGACCAATATATGTTTTTGGACCTCCTGAACAAAGTTTGACCATTCTTAGTCTTCCGTCCGTCTGTCTGTCTGCGGTCGATTTCTTGTGTACTGCTTTATAACTATTACAAATATTAATGGATTTTCACGAAGCTTTAAATTCGGCTTTGTTATCGAGAAATCTAGAACTAGATAGAATTTTTTTTTTTTATTCGAATGGATATTTATTCGAAATAATATATTTTTTAACATAGCAGCATAGGGAAAAAATTAAACATAATCATGCGTAAAAAGGGTTATTTATGGCTCAGTGATTACGAAAATTAATAGTTTCAACCACTGTAGTGAAAAATAGCCGCGATGCAATTTTTGTGTTCGTGACGTTAGTCACCCCTGATGGGGCAAGTTACCCCTCCAGGCGAGGGAGGAGGCAAACATGGTATCAATCGAAAATTTTTTCAGGCCTTTGCTCTTTAATATGAAGGATAACATGTTACAATTATGATCATTTAGACCAACAATACAGATTTTTCAAATTTTTCCTTGCAAAATTTGCAAAGGGAAAAAAAATTACAAGTTACTTAAAAATGGTTTATGGTATGAAAAAGTTGGGTTGAACTGCACTCCAGTTAATTTATTAGAGTACTTTTTGTTTTTGAGACCCAGACCGTCCGACCTACCAGAAAGGTGTAAGGTAACTGTTTGGACGGCCAGGAAGTGCCATCCAATTTAGACCAGAACCCAGTGGGGGAGGCATCCACAGGGACCGTACATTCCTTCCCCTACCACCAACCTCTCGGAAGGACTTACGGACCCACATGTTTAACGTGATCGTACTCCGCGTGAACACGGCGGCAGTTTTGGTAGTGGCGGGAATCGAACCCTTGCCTACCGAGTGCAATTCCCGCGCGCTAACCACTGGGCTGTACGTTTTTGGTGTGACGTATGTAAAGTGTAAACACATATGATGTGATCACCACCACATGATCTAATTTTCCCGATAGAATCAGATTGGGGATTAATCAAACCAAAAAAATCTTTATTTCCAATGATGCAATTAAAAGGTTTTCTGATATTACTTAGACAGGGAATTAAACTACAAAACTTATTCAATATCGAATCATTCAATGTGTTATTGCAAGTTTGCTTTGTGCGAATGGTTTATCTGATTTGAAACGCTGCACAAATAAATTTTAAAATTTCGCTAAGCATCAGTAATATAAAAATAAAATTGCATAACTATCTTATCAATTTATGATCTATTAACATATTAAAAAAAAATATAAGCTAACTGTTAAGTAATTTTTGACTTACTACTTCATTTCGCCGCGGAAAAACTGTACTTTCGAAGAAATTGATTGTTTGCAAGCGCTTCTGAAAATGTCAAAGCTAACCTAGAAAAGAATATTTAACAGTCGCAAACAAATGCATTCACATGGCCACGTTCTTAACATCGATCACCATAATAGGTTGTAGTAGGTGTAATTCTCTGTTCTGCTAATTGCAGGATTCCAATCCCGCATGACTACTAGTTCGAGTTCATACAAGCCAATATTTGCAGCTTTGTGTGTTCATTAGTTTCTGCTAACGGCAAAGGCATTCTAAAACTATTATAGCCGATTCATAATTAATGAGGGGCCGTATTAGTTTTTGTATCTTTCTTTTCTATGAAAGTTCCATACCATTAGCTTTCTTTATAATCCGCATGCACCTCATCATTAAATCGTCTAAAAATAGCACAAGGTAATATATGATTAACAATTAATAATAGCGTACAGCATTCGTCTTCTCTTAAATTGTTTTACTTAATTTAATTTCAGTAGTGTTCTAAAGTATGCCTCGTTTGTGTTCTATGGCATGTGTATATTTAAATACAACTAAATCTTCTTAGATGAAACTACTGCCGCAGGTTCGACTAGAATGAGTTCAGCTGCGTGATACTTTTTTATCTTAGTCATATCTTTAATAGAAGAAAATGTTTTAAATAGATTTTCATTTACCTAAAGATATAACAAGCCTGCAAAATCTCTATTTTCCATGATATCTTACTTATTTAGTGTTCATTTCTAAATGGTTCAGAGCAGAAATTCGCTAACTTTTGTCACTAGCGACCACCGACATCTAGTTAAATTGTTCCAGGAAACACCAACACAAAGTCAATTTTTTCAGGGAGCATCAATACATTCTTCTTTATGATGCATTTTTCCATAACAAGCACCAGTGTAGATGAATGTCTCTCATGGGTAACTGAGAAAACATTTTGGTAGCAAACATATACCTTTCTAAATTCTCGTCTACTAAACTACTGGTCTAAACATTAATTAATTTTATTTTTTATTTTTACTTGAAGTATACTCCAGTACCAAATGTTTTCAGTGTAAAGTTTTTCCAACTTAATGTATTCAATAAAAATGCTTCACCGCGGTTAGAATAATTTCATTTTGAATATTCGTTTGGAAATTTACACCAACTTCATACGACTGCTTCGATAAATCGGTAGAATTTGTATAAAAATTTTCTTTTATGATTTTAAATATTAAAGTCAAGAGGAGAAAAAATATTGTTTAACAAAAGAACTATTTATTTTATTTTTATATAAAGATCCACGAAGAAGGCACAAGCATTAAACTTTGTCGAAATAAAAGATTTGCTGTTTCTAAAGTAATCAATCAGTTAAAAATAAGTTAATATATATCTGTTTAAGCATTACGGGATTCAATACACCTGTTTCATGAATAAAATTTGGTAATCTATTGCTGTAATCAAATATTCGTTAACACTTCATGACTTTAAATAACTTCATGATTTACGCTTGGTGACAAATTTGGCGATCTTCGCGATAAATCTGGCTAATTATTATCAATTGCTTTTAGAAAATGTCACCAAGTTGGCGATAATTCAATATAGTATACTTGAAATAAGGTGTGATCCGCGTGTATCGAGGAATGGTAGAAACTAAAAGCAGCAGTCAGACCGATGGAAGGAAAAATAATTTACATAACTGTATGTACCCATACTCACATAACCCGTCCAAAGGCGAAGTTCTCAAAGCTAAGATCGCATTCTAAAATCAGATCACATAATCCATGAACTGTTTTTGCGTTATTTATGCTTTCTAGCCGAAACCTTCAAAAGCAGCAACAAAACATTACTATATGCCAGAATTTTATGCTTAAAATCTACACGTCATGAACTGAGTAAGATGTTTATTCAAAGTAATTGTTTGATGTAATATTTAGATACTTTAAGTACGTCCTTGTCCACAAGCAGGAGGTCCTCTTGGGAAGAGGCGACCACCTTCACCTCTTCCTCAAATCTAAAGACCCCCCCCCCCCTCCTCCTCCATGAACAAGGCATAAACTAAGTAAGCACTTTCTTTCTTATTTACGTCGCTTATTATAAAGTAGACGCCGCTTCATCTTTTTCTGTTACTTCGCTACATTTGTTTCCAAAATAATATATCTAATATATCTAAGGTTTTATTTCGAACTTTACTGTTCTTTCGAAATTTTATTCTGTAACATGATTCTTAAAATAAGCTTTTGGGGTTAACGACTAGATAGCTGTGATAACACCCTTGACATTTCGAGTGGAGGCATACCATAAAACAAAGCACCCATAACCATAAAACTGCTGCATCTTCTCAACTTCTATTCACGTATTCCTCGCAACCAATAAACTTAACAGAACTTTCGGAATCCGCCTCCTGATTCGCCCAAGTTATGTATCCTTGTTTATAGAAAAAACATAATTAACTTTTCGGATTTAGACTTAAAAAGGTAATGCAATCTAGTGCGAGAGTATTTTTTCTACCTCACTTTGAACTCGCACCGGAAGCCAGTAACCTCATCTATGAAGATTACTGCCGAGAATGTGTTTATTTTTGTCAGTAGGGAAGGTCTGTAGTCCCAACCAAAACGAATGGGAGGTATAAACAGGAGAGACTTGTAGAGACCTTCTCTTTTTTTTTTTTTTTTTTTTTTTTATCTAGGCTTTTGCGAAGATTTTTTTACGGCTGCTGAAGATGCCGAGTGCAAAAATAAATCTAAAACTCAGTTAGTTCTAAGTGGGGCAAACTCAATCAGTGTATGTCACGTCTTCTAACTCGTTTATTACTTCGCTCGTGTAAAGCTTGAATACATAGAAACCACTGTGTATCTGTCATTTCATCCATAATTATCTGTTTAAATTGCTGCCACAAATGACGAGTGCGAAATATAATTTAAATATGAGGTAGCAACATTTTTTTTTCTACTGGAAGACGCCATTTATAAACAGCAGTATCTTATTATATAAGTTGGATTAAGTCCTTTCGGTCATTTTATGCATTTAAAATCTAATATAGCTAGAGTTACCTTGAAGGGGGGAGGGACCCTTATATGTATGTATGTATGTTGTTGTTGAGACCTAGACCGTCCGACCTACCAGAAAGGTGTAAGGTAACTGTTTGGACGGCCGGGAAGTGACACCCAATTTAGAGCAGAACCCAGTGGGGGAGGCATCCACAGGGACCGTACCCTCCTTCCCCTACCACCAACCTCTCGGAAGAACTTACGGACTCGCATGTTTAACGTGATCGTACTCCGCGTGAACACGGCGGCAGTTTTGGCAGTGGCGGAAATCGAACCCGGGCCTACCGAGTACAATTCCGGCGCGTTAACCACTGGGCTACCGCGCATGTATCCACTCTAACTTAAAAACTAATAGACTGAATTTCATAAAATTTGGTAAGTAAGTTACTTGGGTGAGACCCTGGTGCGGATTAATTTTTAGTAGGATTCGTGAAAACAGAACCCGCCTTTTTTTTTTTTTGGCGAAATGGCCCGCAAAAGTTTCATGTATCCACTCTCTCTAAAATACTAATTGACCAAATTTCACAAAATTTGGTAGATAAGTTACTTGTAGTTACTTGTACTCTGGTGCTGATTAGATTTTGGTACGATTCGAAAAAAAAAACCTACTTTTTTTTACGAAATATCCCGCAAAAATCGCCAAAATCTAAAAAAAAAGAAGACTACATATGCTCAAATGTATCAATTAAATTCTTGTTTTATACGCAATTTTTGATGAGGAAAATAATATAACACACTCCACTATACTTTAGGACTAACCGTTCTCAAGATATTTGAGATTTCTTGCATTTTTGTTACGCCGATTTCGGAGAAATGTCCAATTGCCAAATAAAAACAAAAATTGAATTAAAAATGGAAATTCAGTGTTATTTTGTGCAATTAAACTCAATGAATTATTAAAGAAAATATGAATATGAGTCTGCAGGGAAAGTCATGTGCTGCCCACATCAGATTTTTTTGTATTACCTACGGATTGCCCTGATCCAACTATTCCAGTAACTCCAAATATCTCAAACATCCAAACTGAAATGAACTTGAAACTTCACAAACAACCAATTCATCTAATACTGATAATGAAACTGTACAATGATCAGTTCCCTAGCACTGCTAAAATAACAGCTGTGCGCACACACCAAGCATTTCTAGATTATTTTCTTTACTAAGATCAGAAGATATTCGATCATTCCCTAAAGCCAATCCAAGAAAAGATAAAACTTAATTCAGAGTGGTATAAAGAAAGGCCCAAATAAGGGTATTGACAGATACGCCAGAAAAATATAGTATTAGCAACACAAAATAGGAAAGAAAAATGGGGGGGGGGGGAAACTAGAAGAAAGTTTTTTATTAAGAAGACTAAAAAAACAAAAAGAAACAAATTTAGTAGCGATGAAGAAAAAAAATAAGATGATGATATATAAACTCACGTTCAGAAGCAGAAGAAAATAGTGAGTCACGAATTTTAGCTTTGGTATTTCATTCAAAACTTTTTATTGAATAATCTCTTTTCCCTATTGTGAGCTATCCATTTTCATTATCTTATCATTTTTTACTATTCTATCTTTGCTATGTCAATGAAAAAGGTTAATTTCCCAATTTTTTTTCTTATGGGGTTAAATGGAACAAAAGTATTCCAAATTTTCTTTTTTATAATTATTACTGAAAACTACTTATTATTACAACTGTATTATTAAAATTTATTATTATTATTATTATTATTATTATAACTACTGGAAATTTTTTTATTGTAAATAATTTCTATTCAAATTTTGATTTTGTTTCATGTAACCAAATAGGTAGGGCAAACATTATGTAATTTTGAGTAAAAAAAATGAGTAGAAAAAAATTAAAACTTAAAAAACTCAAAGTATGTCATTCATTTCCATTCTCCCTCACCTATTTTTAAATTCTTGAAATTTCAATACGATCTGATCAAATATAGATCTCTCGAGAAAAACAAATTAAATTGCATTTGTGAATAAAATAAAAAATTTGTATTGAAAAGGAATTTTCAAAGTTATCCCACTTTTTTTGCTTCTAGTTAAACTAAAACAGTGCGTGTTTTAACAATAGTGAATTCTGATATCATCAACTACTGCAGACCACAATTTAATTTCCGGTATAACAAATTGAGGTGCATCTCAATTTCCGGAGGCGGGTTTATTTTTTATTTTTTTCGTATTTTACAATAAAGATCACATTCTGGGGTAAGTAATTTTTTTTTTTTTTTGTATTATTATTATTCTCTGAAATTCATCAAATTTTTGAAAAAGTTCCGAAATCTGAAAATTAGCTTCCATGAATGTATTATTAATTGAAGAGAAAAATATAGAGTTGTAAAAGGAACACAAATAAAAATCAAACAACATTTGAAGTTTGTGTATAACTGTGGTATTGTCATTTTGAAACTAGTACTGTGGAGGTTATTTCACGGCAAATAACTTATAAACACCACTTTGTAAAAAGTGAGGAACATTAAGTAGGTCTTGTTATGAATTCATTTTATAATCCTTCTAATGAAAAACTGTTGCCAATTCAAGTTTAATTAGGACAAGGAAACGCCAGCTCTCCTAATATTACGCTTTGCTAGCTGTAGGGTGAAAAGAAAGAAGCTGAACACATTTGTTTCTAATCTTTTATTGTTAGGGAAATGTTTAATATTCTTCATCAAAACAAACGTTTTATTAAAAAAAAAAAAAAAAGAAAGAAAAAAACCCGAATATGTGTTACTGAGATTGGAAATCCTGCATGCTTGTCCAGGATGTAGACATTCGATCTTTCTGGTACAATGTTTTGAAATTTTTTGACATTCCCGTACACCTTTGAGACCCTGATCTTATTGAAGTATACCTTTTTACACATTAATCTTACAGATGTAACCCCCCCATTTAGTTATTGGTCTTAAAACCCATTCGTAAGATGAAGTTTATTTTTTTTAAGAGTTGAACATTTTATTTAACAGTGTCCCGATTCTTTTAATTCGATATGGAATATTTATAAGAAATGAATTCTAAAATAGGTTATAAAAATTTCTCCATAAATATATACTCTATAACAAAAAAATCAACGCACCAAGAAGGAGTTGTCCGATTGTAATGAAATTTCGTATGCAAAGACATTTTGAGCGAACATTCAAATGAATAAAATTTGGTGTCCAATGAATAAATAGTAGGAGCACCAGCGCATCGGAACTGCGCATTCAACATTGCGGAACATTGTATATAAGGAGCGATTCTGAATCAGTGATCAAAATTTCTGTTGCATTTCGACTGCGGATATCTTACGTCTTTAGTAGTCATTTCTGCACACTGACAGCACAGCGGTACGTAGACAACATTCTACAACCGATTGTATTACCGTTCCTTTTGCGACACCATGGCCTTACTTTTCAACAAGATAATACCCGGGCGCACACGGCACGTGTTGCTGTGAATTGTCTTCAAGCTTGCCCAACACTTCCTTGGCCAGCTAGGTCTCCTGATCTCTCTTCCATAGAGCACATTTGGAACGTTATGGGAAGGCAATTGCAACCATCCCAGAATGTTGACGATTTAGCCCGACAGTTGGAGACAATTTGGCAAGACATTCCGCAGGACACCATCCGTGAACTTTATCAGTCTATGCCACGCCGGGTAACATCTTGTATTCAGGCCAGAGGTGGACCAACGCCGTATTGACTTCCTCCCTTTGTATACGGTCAAACTCTAAATCATTAAATTGTTCTGAAATGCTGATCGTTTCTTTTTCTATGTATGTTCTTCACATCCACCAATTTTTATCACAATCGGACAACTCCTTCTTGGTGCGTCGATTTTTTTTTTTTTGTTATAGAGTGTAATAGACAAGTAGAAATGTAAAGATAGAAACAATTGTTAAAATAATTATTTCAATGCATGTGATTGTAGCGATTCAACAAATACATTCTGGCAAAGAGGTTTCGAAATCTTCATGTAAAAGAGCATATAACGCAATAATGAGAGTGACGACCCATTTTTGAGACAAAAACAGCCCCTTCTTCAGGACAAATAACAAATAAAAAAAGACCCCAGCCGGCCTGGTATTCACTATAGCAAAATCGGCTTCTTATGAGTATTAGTTCACCGGAGCTGATCTTTTTGTAGTGAATGTTGGCTGCTTCGGCTTGTGTTATATTTTCCCAGAAGAAGGGGACTGTTTATGCCTCCAAAACCGGTTGGCTCCCTTATTATTGTGTTAGATGGTGTTTTATACAAAGATTTACAAACCTTTTTTGTCTTTTAAACAGTAAACAGTTTGAGTATATTTCAAAAAACCATTCTGATTGGACAACACCGGACATAACAAAAGGGTATTCTTTCCATTCTGAGATTAAAAGATGAATTTAGTTATATTATTATTCATTTGCTGCAGTTTTGTATTTAAACATAGATTACACCAACAACCTTAACCATATGTATTTTTTTATTCTACGTCCAGTCACAATATACAGGGTTCCGTGGAAAATCCTTAAGCACACCCAATAACTTCGTAAGGAAGGGTCCATAAATGCACATGTTAGATGTAGTTATAAAAAGGGGACTGTGCTCGATCGAATAATAAAGATTGCAGCGTCCTTGGCAGAGAATTTAAAAGGTAAGGACAACTAACTCGGTAACAAAGCGAGATACAGAGAAAAGTCAATTACAAAGTTGTCGAGCATTGTCTAATGAGTAGGAATCGAAAATGAAACTTTTAAAGAAGACATTTATTCGTCATGAAATGGTCATTGGCAAATGGCTATCCTGTTCAGGAATGCTAAAATAAACGGCATTTACATGCACTAGAATAGCGTACAGCCTATTTAAAACGCCCACAATGCACATTTGAATTCGAGAAAGAATATTACCGCGTTTGAAAATGTCACCGAGTTTGTTATGATACGAATTTTTGACAGATATTTATTGCTTTCCCTATGCTCGCTTCGTTCGTTCTTGGTATCGATTCCAACTCATTAGATAATCTTTGTTGCCGGGTTCGTTATCCTAACGTTTAAATTCTCCGGTAAGGGACAATGCAATGACGTTGATTCGATCGGGCATGGTCACTTTACTGTAAATAGATCTAACGTGTACACGCATAAGCCTTTCTGTGCAAAGTTATTGAGGTAAATGATTTTCCTAGGGATGCTGTATACTCCCTCCCCCTTAATGGTCAGACACGGAATCTCGTATCAGTAGCGAATCGAAGCAGATTCAGTAGCAAGATTTCCTCCTCCTCGACTGATTGTCCAGCACTTCCGGGCGTCCTTGAATGGTTTACGCTAGCTGAAGGATGGAGGGCCAAAAGGGTTATATTCAAAATCAGGCGAGACCGCGGGAGCGAAGTCAGGGGAGGCATTCACCAGGCGGGAGTCAGAAGGTGGTCCCAAAGAGTCTTGGTTCCAGTCGCCTACGGATCTGGGGTTTTGGTCATAAAAGCAAGTCCCTCCCACCAACCTGTAAAGAACCTGCTTCACGGGAGCAATCAGCAAATTTGTTTACTACCCCCCCCCCCCTCAGGAAAAGAGCACCAGAGCTATAAGGAGTCAAGATCCGTACACCACTCTCTTGGAGTGCCCCCCGTGGGGGAACATCTTCCTCAGCAACGAACACTATCGAAACGTATCATGCTACTGGCACAAGTGTTGCCAAATATTATCTAAAGATAGTAAAACGAGTCTAAAAAAATTCGCCAAATAATAATAATAACAAACCTATTCAACGTTTCAACCGATGACTTTAAATGAAACAGCTCTTATCCTCACTAGCCATCACTAACCTGTAAACTCAATCCTAATATTAATTTAACCCAATTATTATGTATTGGGATAATTTAGTAGCCCCCACTAAAGATTCTGTGCAGACCAATTTTGTGTTTGGAAAAACTTCCAATAGATAATCTTTTTCAGCGTACTCTGCTCGCGAAAACAAGCAGAAAAAGACCCGTAACTTGTCAGAATGTTTTTACCCCTGTAGGAAACTCCCGCGTATAAGATCTGAAACAAGGTAACTAACCGAGGAAAATGAAGTGAAATAAGTCAACGTCCTTGATCGGAAAATTGTCTCGATCAATAAAATAGTAGGAATAAAAACAGAAAGACCAGTTTGGGTGGACGCGGGCGAAACAGTACCGAAAGGAATTTGCTTACTTAATATTCAGACAGCAATGAAACGGACAAATGTCATTTTAGGTATAGAGCTATCATTACACATTGTTAAAAGAACGATCGTGTATACACTACATAGTAGTAGATTTTACTATTTTGTTTTAGGCACTGAGCCATCAGTGACACAGGATACGCTGTATATTAAAAATATCATTCTCCTTCTTCTGAATGCCTTCAATTAAGCTGTGATATATACACTCAATAAGTGTGTCAAAAGTTAAGCATTTGACACAAAAAATGATTTGTATCCTAAAGGAAATAAAGGGATGTGATAAACATAATATAAATGCATCATTTAAGCAGTCCATTGAATTTTCATTTCAAATTTGAAACTATACCTCTCATAGAACAAATTCGAAAAATTCAAATAAAATTGCAACCATTTTGCATTGCAGGTAGTGACGTAATTGTGTAAGTTCGGGCCTTGCTACAGGATTTAATTTTGTAGCTCCATACTAGTTTCATGATCTTCACAATGATTTTCTGTTCCCTTTTATGAGTCCCTTTATACACCGGAGCCATTGCATTTTAGGTCGTAGGTTAGGGTGTTTCGCCTTGCATTGTAGGCAGTGACGTAATTGTACAAGTTCGGACCTTGCTACATAATTTGATGTTGGAATATCTTCGCACCAGTTTAATGATCTTCATAATGATTTTCTATTCCCTCTGTACACCGGACCCATTATATTTTAGGTTCTGCAAGTTAGGGTGTTTTACCTTGCATTGTAGGCAGAGGCGTAATTGTACAAGTTCGAGCCCTGCTACAGAATTTGATGTTGGAATATCTTCGCACCAGTTTAATGATCTTCATAATAATTTTCTATTCCCTTTATACACAGGACCCATTGCATTTTAGGTCGTAGGTTAGGGTATTTCACCTTGCATTGTAGGCAGTAACGTAATTGTACAAGTTCGGGTCCTGCTACAGAATTTTATGTTGGAATATCTTCGCACCAGTTTAATGATCTTCATAAAGATTTTATGTTCCCTTTATACACTGGACCCATTGCATTTTAGGTTCCGCAAGTTAGGGTGTTTCGCCTTGCATTGTAGGCAGTGGCGTAATTGTACAAGTTCGGGCCTTACTACAAAATTTGATGTTGGAATATCTTCGCACCAGTTTAATGATCTTCATAAAGATTTTATGTTCCCTTTATACACTGGACCCATTGCATTTTAGGTTCCGCAAGTTAGGGTGTTTCGCCTTGCATTGTAGGCAGTGACGTAATTGTACAAGTTCGGGCCCTGCTACAGAATTTGATGTTGGAATATCTTCGCACCAGTTTAATGATCTTCATAATGATTTTCTGTTCCCATTATACACCGGGCCCATTGCATCGCCACTGATTGTAGGTTTTATACTTGTGAAAGACCCAGACCGTCTCCGACTTGTCCTAAGACATGAGCAGCTGTTTGGACAATATAAGCTAATTAGGTGATTACAATTATTTTGAGTTCCAAGGCATAACAAAGGCGAAGATACAACTGAACAATCCAGTATTCCTCATAAAACAATTCTGTATTTTTTTTAATGCGATATTTTACTTACCCAAGTTGTATATTACTATAAATGTACAAAAACGATGTCGCTATAACTTAACAACACAGTTTGTAGTTTGACCTCCATGGTCAAAGTCCTTGCGAAATGTATTTCTACTTAAGTGGAAAATGATCTTTTCTGGAGAGAGCGTATATTTCCAAAGAAGAGGCGAACGTGCCCAGAAAATGGACGGAGATCAAATGATACAGGAGAGTGTCATTACAAATTTGGCGGGAAAACAGACCACTTTTATGATATCCGACCTCGTTATGGAGTTATAGTGGGTGGAATGAAACGGTGAAGGTTATCTCGGTTTGATCTAAATGCGATTTGGATTACCAATTCGAACGCTAAATTGGAATTTTGATTGTGCTTTTAATTTCAAAGGTTATTTTTCATCAGTCGTGTTTTATAAAACAAGCATTGCATTATAGAATAATTTAATGTTAGCATATGGCTTCCTCTACAGATTTACCAAATTCTATTTTGTGGGAAAACGATAACTCAAATTAGAGCATTGTCATAATTTGATATCATCGAAAATCAATGATACTCGTATTTTTGTTATTGGAAATTAAAATATAAGCATATACCAAATTTCCTGAAAATTCCTGGATTCTTTTCAGAGATATAGCGTTCTTCATATAAAAAGAAATGTCTAATACCTCGAAAACGGGCTTGATAACTCCTAAACGACGGTGTCGGTTTATTTCTGGTTAAAATACTTCCAATGCGTTCATGATTGAAGATATTCATTCATTCTTTCCAATTTAGATTGACCAATAACATGTATTATATTTTGAGAACGGCGCATGCTAATGTCCTCTAAATGATGGTGTTCACTTTTAAATACAAAAAATTATATATAAAATGTCTATTTCTGTAACACTTTTAATGTTACAATTTTTTTCCATTTTCAAAATAATAATAATAATAATAATAATTGTTTAAAAAGTTGAAGGCTTTTTACTGGTCTGAGCTCCTAAAAAATCAATTTTTCTTTGACGTTCATTAATTGAAATGATAATCGTATCAAATATTTTTCTATTTGCTCAATTTTGTCTATAGTTATCATGCCCCTACTGATGGAGACTCGGAAATCGCTGAAAAATAGTCATTTCGTATTTAGGAATACTCAAAACGTGTAGAGGCTTTCTGGAATTGAATTAATTTATATCGCATCCTCAATTGTATTGCTAACTGCAATATGGTTCTTAATCACTTGAAATAAGGAATCTATAAATTTAAATAAATGTGATACATATGTCGTAGCTTCTGAGTAATATGATAATAAATGAAAATTTTCAGTAGCAATTTATATAATGAATTCCTCAATTTAAATAGACAATGATGTAAATGTGCGTAAAATTATTTCATTTATGTAGTATTACATAAATGAAATGTAAATATTTTAACAATTGATATGATGAAATCATAATTTAAAGAAGCAAACACTGTAAATGTCATTTGTCCTGAATTAATTTTAATTATATAACATTTTTAACGAGTAATATATTGGTAAAATATATTGTTATAGCAACACAACCTCTTTATAAAATTTCTAAATTGATTAAATTATTAAGATAATTGTAGTCGTCAGAGATAAGAATTTTTTTTTTCACTATTAATTTACTGTTTAATAATTTTGCTCATTTTAAATAGTTTCTCATTGTTAATTGGTTAATCATATCATTAAATTTATAAAATAACTTTTGTCAACGGGAAAAATAGTTAACGTTTGAGCTGAAACCTTTCCTTTTACATTTGAAGTGGATCCTACATTTTCCACTGTCCGTTTTCAATTCGAGGTCGAACTTCTTATATGTACATCTTCATTCTTCTTCTTCTTAGTGCAGGATGGCTTTCTTTCTATTCAGCGTAACTCTTTGTGAATTATAGCCGACGACATACATCTTAGTGCCTTGAGAAAAATTCCAATTTCTGTATTTTTCAGAGATCAATCAACAACTGCATCTAACCTGCAGCATAAGTTGCTTTGGAAGCATTTGTCTCTGCGAGAAATAGAATCATTGGTCTCTGTCTAACCAGTCTACAGACGATTATTACTTTTCCTTCTAGTATATTCGAAATGGATCTTACAAACTGGCAGTCATGTCTAAAAAATTAAAATAATCTACAGATTAGACATATCTAACAATGTAGTATTAGTAATTTACATGGCGAAAAATCGAATTATTCGAAATTTAAGATTTTCACAGCATTATTTCATATCAAGAAACAACGATGCATTCCCGGAACAATGGTGGTTTTTAGTTCTACGTAAGTAGTCTACGGTAGAAATTATTCTTTTGAAAATGGTATCAAAATAGTATTTACACAAATCAGCCAAAGCATGTAATTAATCGGCTTCATAAAGCTGTTGCCAACTTGAAAACGTAAACTTCTAAAGAATACTTAAAAAAAAAAAAAAACCTTTAAAATAATAACTCGTGAACGAAAGCTCATGAAATGTATGTGATTTTTCCATTCTGTATTAATTATGATATTAGTGGACCTGTCGAATAATTTATTAATGAAACGAATTCCTCTTTTTCTAATAAAGCTTGTGACAAAAGTAGCACTTGCGTTTCCCAAGACGTAACCAACTTTCTATTATAAAAACTTTTTCCGAAGCGAAAACTTCTACTTAGTTCCTCCCTCAAGTTTAACGAAAAAAAAAAAAAAAGAAGGAACGGGTGAATGCGGTCGGAAAAGGAAATATTTTTTTAGACCGCAAACCGTGTATTTTCTGCATGAACAAAGCATTCCCACACGAAACCCTTTGGTCTAGATTGGTATAGCAAGAACGGAGAAGATAAAAAAAAAAAAAAAAAGGCGGTGTATATTTATCCAAAATATATTTTTGGAGTAAACTTTTCTTATCTCATTAGAATACATTAGTGTTCTTTTTATGAAGGATATTTGCATTTTTTGATCCGTGATCTTGACCCGAAAGGGGAAATTACAAGTTCCGAATGGGAGGAAATATAAACGTACTTAATTTTAATTGAATGATATGCATTTTCTTTTTATTTATTCAAATTAGATCCTACTTACGAGATTTGTAGCTTGTTTTTTATCTTCGCTTTTCCTTGCTGCAAAAAATAATTCAGTGAATACATTTGTAACTGCGTAGGAGCAATTACGTAAAGAGCAAAAATGTGAATCGGAGATTAAAATTTATACCAAGAGAAATTGGTTAATAGCTCTTTTCATGAAAAAAAAAAAAAGTAGAGCTTCAGTTTTTTCAATCTTTTCAAACAATATATTTTTATTACAACCTTTTATTTAACAAGGTCTGGTGTTTGTCATTGTAATTCAACTCTTTGAGGCCCTTACTAATCAAATTCCATTTATCACAGTAACATAAAATTTGGTATATCTTTGTTTTTTTGTGGACATTTTAATTCTTTGGTTTTTTAACCTTATCGGAACTGGTTCCGCCATAGACATGTACTAGTCTTGGGGGAATAACTCGAGAACCGGAGTAATTTTTTTTTACTTGTTATATCTTAAAGTGTAGGGTATCTGCCTGAGATATCTACCAGCAGTTGTATTTTAGTGTTGCTAAGAGCACACTGTTGTTCTTGACCAAAGCAAGAGGACTCAAACCATCCATGAAACAATTGTAGCCACCTAATTTTCTTATGCTTGCTTTCTTCAAAGAAGTATTAGAAATTTATGTTACCACAAGCAGCAGTTTTATTTATTGTGATATAATTTAATTTTGGATAATATATTTTTTATTTCTGAAATTTAATTTTGAAATCACACTTATATAGTTGAGATGAGATTGAGTCTGTGTCAGATCTATATGTAAAGACAAATTTTAACATTTATTAATACATTCCGGCTAAGTTTGTACAATACCCCAAGCTGTTTTGTACGAAGATGTGCTTTATGCTAAATTTAAAAATACCTTTTATATATTCTTTATTTTTTATATTTTTTATCAGTTATTGAATTTTACTTCTATAGCTACATGTATTTGACCTAACATGAAAATGTGTCCAAACTTCAGTGCTTAGTAGGCTATTGGAAATTGCATGAAAGCTCCAGTGTCTATTTGTTTTGGAATTGATTGCCGATCGTGAAGCAGCAAAAAATTACAAATGATCCATCGAATAATATGAATATGCAATTATGTTAAGTCATCTGTTAGCGCCGTGATTGAGATTTAATGCGATGTGAACTGATTCCGGAATATGAGCTGAATGCAGGACAATGACATTTTATTTTCTATCATACAGCTATTTGCGTTTTCGAAGAATGTAATACTGCCAAGGTTTTGGGGGATGCCAAGATCATATCTGCAATGGGCGAATCGAGTTCATGCGATTTTTACCAGTTGTATATTTTAGAAGATTCTCTAATTTATACAACTCCTTACCAGTAACCTTGTCTGAGAGACTCAGGTGTGTGTGTGTGTGTGTGTGGGAGGGGGGGTACAAAAGGATAGCAGGCAGTAGTTACGTGTTTTTAATCATCGTTGACAAAACAAATTATTCTTGTGTCTACGCGGAGTGTGGGCGCGATGAATCTGTAGATCAGAAAGTCCATCCCAGAGGTGATATGTCCGGAGAAGGAGTGAGAGTGTACGGTTCCTATGGTTGCTACCTCTATTGGGTTCCTGTCTAAACCGAGGCACACTTTTCACCCCGTCCAAACAGTTACCTTACATTTTCGGTTAGATCGGACGGCTTCGGTCGAAAGGGGGGAAAAAAAGCTCAGCTGGGGGTCTGCAGGATAAAGAGGGAAAAAAAAGGATAAACCTGAAGTGTAAAGTGTCTTCAAGCCACACGTACATGAGTGACAATTGGCAGACGAAACACAAGTAAAGTTCCGTTAAAATTACCATAAACAATTCAGCATGCGATAATAAACGCACCTCAAAATAATTACTTAGTAAGGAAAACTAAATGCATTCATTTTATACCAGTCATATAATAATTGTGAGTTCTGTGTTTTGAATTGATTGATAGCAAGCAGGGATGTCTAAAAAAAGTTCTATTTTTTATGCATCTGCATATAGGGAAACTTATCCTTTTTGCTTCACTGTAACATCATTCATAAATACCACTTCCCACCACCTCTCCCAGTTCTTTATAACTTTAGACAGTTTTGATGTTTGCTAATGCTATCACAGAAATTATCTAATTTGCTCAATTTATAAGTGAAATTGGTTATTTCTGTTAAGGTTTGTATAATCTTAATATCACTGTTATGAAAGTAATATAATAATTTTACTTGTACTGGTTAAAATTTGAAAATAATGACAATTTTTTGTAAAATATTTTACAATGCTTTCCACAAATACTATCACTGTGGAATGAATCATTTTAATCCAAATTATCATTGAATTTTTCTAATAATAGGCTAACTGATGAGATTACATAAATTGCTTCTCTTACATTATTGAATTGTCATTACACTGGACATGAAATGTTGAAAGATGGTTAAGTAAATTACTTATGTTTTTATTTTCTATTTTAGGCACACATGGTTGCAGCATTTGAACAGTCTTTGTCCAACATGACAAGTAGATTACAACACCTCACTGCCAGTGCTGAACAAAAGGTATACACAATTCACATTGTTTGGGAAATACATTTTATTCTTTGATTCATCCTTGAGAAAAACATCTGTTTGAACACTAATTGTTCATCTTTAAATCTTTATGCAGACTGGTATAAAATTCTGTAATTTTAAAAATTGAGTAATCTGCTGTGCAAATAGTCGTATGTTATTTTATAAATTAATTGACAATAATTATCCCTACTGTATCTATAAGTTCACCGTTTCATTGAAATATCTATTAACTTTCTAGTCATTGAATCACATGGTGGTGAAATGAATACTTCTTTAGCAAATGTTTAGCAAAATATATATTTATATACAGGTATACTTATAATAGATTCTTTGTCTACGGTGGATATACAAAAGTTCAATCGAATTTTATGAAAAAAATAGTAAAGTATTAAATTCTTTGTGACAAATAAAATACAAAAAATTATTGCAAGTTTTTAGTATGAATATTTTTATTTTTATTTTCAGAGAGTTTAAAATAATTTCATCTTTAATTATTGTATAATTTCAATTCAATATAACAGATAACTTTTAAGTTATATTTTATTGTCCTTAATTCAATTAATATTTAGTTCTCCGTATGGATAATAATTTTCTCTTTCTAGGACTCTGAATTGACTGAACTTAGGAACACAATTGAAGCTCTAAAGCAACAAAGTGCTGAGGCTGGTCTAACGAAAATGGCTCTACAGTCTATGCAGGCTGTACAGAGAAGTACGGGTGCTACTAACTTAGTCAGACGACATACTTTTAACACTACTAAGGATACGGGTGAGACATGCAACTAACAATGAATGTGCTGTGGTGCTGCATGAATTCTTTGTTTTGCCTTGCATGTCAGCCTGTAACAACTAACTTTACTAATTTTCTATTATTATTTTGTTTTGTATTCAGTTTAGGTTACCTTTAAGATATATAACTTTTTTTTATAATACTTTTTATTTATCTAAAAAATTATTTCTAAGCATATATTATATTTTACACCTAAAATATTTTATCAAAATTTTCCTGTAATTTGATTTGAATTTCTTTAGAGAGGATATGCACAATGCACATGTCTAAAAATGGAAATTAATTATGATGCAAGCATGGCTTCTTAGAACACAGTACTTCTATGGACCTCTCGGGAATTATGACGTTTGTGTCCCCTATGCCTATATCAATGCCACAAATATTTCTAAAAAAATATGTTACTAGCAATTTTTCTTGAATTTAAATTAAAATGTTCCAAAATATTTACATTTATTGAATTTTATTTGTAACAAGATACATATTTTTTTATTTTTTCCTCAAATAAGACTTCTTCAAGGAAGTTTTAAAAAATATTGTTATTGTAAATTTAAATTGTTATAACAAAAACATTTGAACGAGATAAATGAAAATCATTTAATGATTTTATTTAATTATTCCACCAGAAAATTCAGTCAAATTTTTTAGACTGAATTTTATCTTTTCACATAATTTCATTTTTATTTATTTAAAAAAACATAATTTAAAATGTTATTTTATTTATACAAGACAACTCTTTCAGTAACGATTTCTTGTGCTTCATTTTGCAATGAAGCTGTAGTTGCCTATTTTGATAAATTTACCTAACCGGAGATCTCCCTAAAAATAAATGAAAATAAAATTAAAACAATCATCAGTTTTATAAATAATTGTTATAGAACATTACACAAAAAGGTATTTATGCCATAAAAGAAGATAAACCAAAATTTTATCCATGATTTTTTATTAATATATAAATCATAACATAAATCATTTGCTTTCAACACATATACTCAATTAGTAACAAGTATATATATGTGTGAATGTAAATGATGCTGCAACTGCATTTTCAGTTATCAGTAAAGAACAATTTTACAAATTGAATTCATGCTTAAATATCCAGATACTAACATTGAGTTAGAAAAAATAGTATTTGCCCAAGAGACTAACAGTATTTTTATGATGCATAATTCCAAGAAGCTGCAATATAATTTAAATTCGTAAACTAAATATTAAAGAAACTCTAATGTTGGTAAAAAGAAAAATATATTTTTGTACTTTTAACGAAATTATTTTGGATAAGATTTTTAATGTTATGTATACCTATTATGTTACAGCTCTCCAAGAACATAGAATCTCTAGGCAGTTTTCTACAGATTCTATGTCCAGTGTTAATTCATGTTCCAGTGCATGTAGTGGGAATAGTGGCAAGTCTGGTGATGCATTAAACGACAAAAAGAAGAAAAAGAAAGGATGGGTAAGACCTAGTTATTCATTCATTTTAAATATCTTAAAACATTATACAAAGTGACAGTTAGTCATAATAGTAAATAAATAAGCATATCCTTTGTTAGTTAAATAACAATATATTGTTGAGGTCTGTCCAGGTTTGTTAAAAAAAATCTAATTTTGTAGAAAAGTCAAACATACAGAAAACTTCTAAACAAATCCACTTGTTTTTACTTTTGTATAGCATACAGTAGCCCCCCCCCCCCCCCCCCATTATGTAACTTGTCTGGCAATACTTTTAAAGGAGTGAATCTGAGGAACTTAATAATTAATGAGCCAAAGATAAAATATGTTCTTAGCTTAAGTCTTAAGAATATAGAATATAATTTATGTAAATACATAATATGGATCCAAATTTACTTATTATCCATAAATTTGTCCACATTTTAAATTTTGGTGTAATTAAGTGTATGTTTAATTTTTGAGGAAAGCAATTTAATCCTGTTACATTCAGACTATATGATATTCTCACGGTCAAAATGAATTAATTTATATTCATTTTTACCCTATCCCTACAGTAATATCAAGTTTTAACTCAGATTCACATATTTTGGACATCATGAATGTTTATAAATTCAAAATGTAATATATCTACTCTAGGGCAAGTTATCAGTCTCATTTTCATGAAATTTGACATTTAGGTAACTCGTGCACCCTGACACTGATTAGATTCTAGTACGTATAAAAAGAAAGTGGCTCTTTTATTGAAGTGGCCCATGAAAAAAAAAAGACGGAAATTAAAAGAATATATATACTTAACTACATTAGCGAATGATTGTGTATGTAATTTATTTTTTCTTCAAACCAGACACATTTACTACTAATATGCTAGGATAAACCATTTTGAAATCTGAAAAATATGTCCACGTCAGATTTTTTTTTTCTCAACAGAAAAGTGGCATTAAGGCAAGCACAAAAAGAAAACACCATTTACCTTTTTTTAAATAAAGTATAATATTTGAAACAAAATGAAAGTTTATATAAATCTAAATTTCCCTTCGAAGACAAGTTTTATTCAGGAAAAAAAAAGGGAAGCATGATAAACTGTGAATTGATGACATTTAATTGATATGATCTTGGTCATACAAGTTTTAGTGTATCTAAATGCAGCATATTACTAAGAGTGGGTGTACTTATAGATGAATTATATCTATTAATATTTGTTTAACAAACCGATGTCTCAAAATGTTTATTTCACTTGCAGTTAAGAAGTTCCTTCAGCAAAGCATTTTCACGAAGCAAGAAAAATAAGAATGGTTCTGTTTCTGATGTAGAAGATATCAGGCATCTTCAATCTGATTCTTCAGCTCCAAATTCACCACTCTTAGGTGCTGGACACTCAAATGGTGGAAATTTGCAGACTATGAAACAATCTCATTCATCCTCTGCGTAAGTTGCTTTCATATTTCTTTTGATGATGAAACATTTTTTAACTTAATGAAGTTGTAACTCAACTTTTCATTGCACTTAAAAAATGTCACATAACTTTAAAATATATATTTTAAGCAATCATAAACAGACTAATTAACCTATTCATTTCCAGTGTTGTAAGTGGGGGATAATAACTCCCTATCTCATCCCATCGGAGGAAATATTACATAAGTTTTCTATAGGGTCCCTATTCAAAAACAAAAATACAGCACTGTAAACCTCTATTTGGTTGTAGCCCCCACCTTTCTGACTTCCTGGCTACACTTATATTCATTGCAATATATAATTGCAAACATTTGCTATGCTCATAAATTAAAAATATGTAATGGAATAAAGGATAACAATATCTGCAGACTTAAACTGTTTAATATCAATATATTTAAATGAAACATTTCATATCCCAGGACTATAAAATAAAATTATAAAAATATTTTAAAATATAGAATTATATTTTACTTACACTGTCAAAATGTAAATTTATATAAAACAATTAGATTTCTAAACCAAAAGAAACAAACTTTCATACAAAAGCAGAAACATATAAAATCATTTTGTACTTCAATTAATTTTCTTTATACATTGGTTAGATGCCATTGTAATAAAAAGTGTTCAAAATGAACTTTTTTGTTTATTTGACAATGTCCTAGTGAAAATCTTAGTAACATGTTACATTTCTCATATAAATAAGATATTTTTAAAATTAAACTTGCCTATATATAAATTATAAAACAAGCCCTGTATGCTATTTGATGAAAAAATTAAACAGTTTAAATCCCAGGACTGTAAAAATATTATAAAAGTCTTTTAAAAAAACTATATTTTATTTGCACTGTTGAAATGTAAATTTACAAAGTAAATAAATATGGTTTTATATCTAATTGTATTATTTTGAATGTTAGGCAACATAAAAGAAATAGTACTTAATTATAATTAGGCAGAAACAGTTTTCACTGAAAAAAGAAATTTCTGCTAGATACCATAAAATATTTATAGAAGAACTTTTATTAACTCTGAGTATGTATTGATCCTAAAGGTGTAGTTTTGCCAGTTCTTGAACAATGATATCAATAGCAAATATAGAAGCTCTATTGCCTTGAAATATCAAGTACTTTACCTTTGGAAAAAAGATGACTTTAGCTAGATAATAATTTTAGTTACATAAAAACCTTTGTTAGATAAACACAGTTTTTTAGTTAACATAGATATATACATATTAAATAAATACAGTTCTTATTGTAAGTTTAAATTATTTGTATAATTTTTATTGAATATAATTTTATTTTTTATTTTGTGCAGTCTTTATGAGAAAGAAGATGAAGATTCTCCTGAAGTTGTTAAAGATCTAAAGAAACAACTACGGGAGAAAGATATGATGCTGACAGATATCCGGTTAGATGCTTTAAGCTCTGCTCATCAGTTAGAAAATTTGAAAGAAACTGTAAATAAAATGAGGGTAAGGTTATAAGATTTATTTCTTGACATCTTTTACTATTTCTTTAATTTTTACAGTGACAATGAGAACTATGTCTGAATTTCAAAAATATATGTATATTATGACCTCACACAGGTCATATTCGGTTAAACTTACTAAACAGAAAAACAATTTCTTGGAAAAATCCCATTCTATATTTCTGTTTTAAATTAAAAAATATTGTAACTGAGGAATTTCTTTTTCAAAACTTAATCTGTACATTCTTATTTCACTTATGTGTGTTTCATTTATGTATGTATTTCTTGTAGGATTATTACAAAGTACCGATTCTTAATTTTTATTGACCTTTAAAGTTTCATTATTTTTATGGCAGAATTTTATGAGTATTCTTTCATTATTTTGAGTTTGCATCTGCGCCTTTTTGTTTAACTCCAAATTTTCAGATCAAATTACTGTAAAACTTCTTTAATAACATAATTTTAAAAACATCTCATTTTAATAAATCTTTCAGTGACTAAATATTCTCTCAGAAGATGCATTGCTTTATATTAATATCGTATAAACTGTAACAATAATCCTATCATAGAACTTTTCCCATTAGTTTATTTTCTTTTATTACCATCATTTTGCTTAACAAAAGTAGGAAATGAAATTATTTCATAATTAATATGCAATATGACTAGCAATGCATTTATGCATTTTAATATAAGCACTTAAATATTTTGTAAGATTTAATATGGCTAACAAAAATAAAAAACTCCATTACAGAAATAAGTTCTATACTAAATTGTTCTTTTCATGTCTTAATGGTTTTTTAATTGAGAATTACATTTGGCTGCAATTTTATATGAATCTACAAATATATTTTTTGAAGATAACAAACAATTTAATTTCTTTATTTTCCAGAGTGAAATGCTAAGTTTGAAGCACGATAATGACAGGCTACAGAGACTCGTCTCCAACAAATCTCTAACATCTTCACATAGTTCCTTACCTCTCAGAAATAGTTCTGAAAGCTTAGAAAAAAGACTAAGTGCATCAGAACACTCTGGACCTCCTAGCATTGGTAAATATATTTAAATAAATAAAAAACTAGCTTTATTTTTTCTGCATTTAAATTTGAGACATTTAACTAATTTACATATGAGTATTTTGAAGTTTGTTCAAAATTTTATTTAAGAGTATTGAATTATTGGATTAAACTGATTTTACATTAAAATGAGAAATTTGATTTTCCTGCAATTTAAAGCTTACACATCGGGCAATATGACAAAAAAAAAAAAATAAATAAAAAAAAAAAAACAGACCGAAACATGGTCAAATGTATTTTACATGGTACATTTTTACAGTACTTGCATGGTACATTTTTTTTACAGTGGACCATGCATGGGTTATTTCTTATAAAATTCTTATGAATTTTTTCAGTGTTTTGTTTCTGAATAGCAATATTTCACAAATATTCAGCTGACAATCATTTATGCAAGTATTGCCATATACAAAAACTAACTTTTACATAATTTTAAAGTAACTGTGGGTGAACAATATTTTTTATGAAAATAAATCCAGCCATTACCATAATAATACCATTGAAGCATTAAGGTAAAACCATGCATTGATGTCTAAAGAAAAACAAAGTTCATTTCTCAATAAAGCTATGGTTTTCAGATCTGTAAGCATTCAAATAAAGAATCCGAGTATATAGTAATGGTGTAATGATTTAGAGTCCTTTTCAAACTGTAGGTCCTCATTAAATTAGCACACATGTGTATAAAATGACTGGAGCTTAAACAACCGAAACAGTGGTTAAATATTTTAAATCAGAAATATAGCCATCATATTTTCACTTAAATATTTACTACTATTTTGTGTCGGGGAGGGGGGGGGGGGGTTATGCATTTATGATATACTAAAAAAAATAACATTCTAAAATATATTCCAAATTCTCAAAGTTCTTAAAACCTAAATGTCATCTGAAATTCATCTGAAAATGCGCCATTTGATCAGTTTCTCCCTAAATTTACAAATATGTAACTACATAAAATTAAATGGAACTTTCCTAAAAATAAAAAAAAACATTGAAATAAAAGAGAGAACACAGATATTAGGTTTTCAAAAATCTAACGTTTATTAAAATTTAAACTTCATTTTAAAAGAATTTTCAAAACATTTTACATCTCATTAACTAAACAAATCAAATAAACAACTTAAATAAATGAATAAATGGAATGGCCGGTCGTTAGTGGTAGAAAAACGTTAGAATATTAAATTTAAAGTTAACAATGTTAAACTTATTATTTGTCAAAACTAGAATTTGGAATAAAAAGAACATAAGTTAGCCAAAAGGGAATTTCAACAAAATTTAAATAACCACAGGTTCAGGTGACCTAAAATATATAAGTCTAAAGGGGTCTTATTCTATGCCAATTTAATTTAACTTTAAATACTGTAAAAGAATAAAATTAATGAAAAGATATCACCCATAAACGGGAAGACGCTGAATGGCCGAAATAAAGTCTCGAGGACGAAATCGATGTCAGTCATCATCAGTTTGGGTGCAGTCCCTTCCTGCTCCAGAAAGGCCAAATGGAGACGTACCTCTGTAAAGCATCGGTACATCAAGTGAGTCCAACCATTCCAGTGGAATATGGTGCTCCAAAACTTCACGAAAAGAACACTCCCGAAACCTGATCTGCACAAAAACGGGCAGCTCCTTCACATCATATAAAATGCTCAGCCGAGAGTAGCAGAGTGCCAGTGGACATCAGTCGGAACAAAAGAACAGATAGCTCCATCATTAAAACCGTGAAGTAAACAATTGGAGGTCCGGTCCTGGGACTCGGAAAATTTAAACTACTCAGTTCACTATGAAAGAACAAATCCGACCTCCGGAACTAAACAATTATTCCAAAGGCACTGACGATACTTCAGTAGACATCAATCACTTCACTCGAAACGTTATTTCGAGTAAACAACTCTCTGCTATCAGGATACAACACATTTACAGGCAGGCTGGGAAATAAAACGTTTGTGCCTCAGAACGCCTGCTGCATTCGAATTTCGCTCGGCTCGCGCCAAGGCGCTAAAATCAACAACTCTATATGACTACATTTTAGTTCCAATCAAGAGAAGAAAAGAGCAAAAACAGAAGAGAGAAGAGATCGAAAAAGTGCGCGATTTTGCTTATATACCGAGAAACATCGCTGCCACAGATTGTAAACAAAATTATCGATGAACGATAAAATAATTAATGACAGACGATTTTAATATTACGGTCAACCAATTAAAAACTCGAAATTTTAAAGAGAATTGGAATTTCAAAGCAGACGAAAATTAAAAAGAAATGAAGTGAAACGATTTGGAATATACGAATTCGGCAACAATTTAAATATGAATGATTCTGAAATATTTAAAAAGCTGAAAATAGAATAAAACTGTAAAATTGCAATGAATTAACGAATTTCTAACCGAGAGCAACAAATTTGGAATCAAATTAAAGGGAATAAAAAGGGCAATAAATGAAATCACAAATTAGCCAATTTAAATTGCTAAAACTTAAAAGAACGAACTTTCGCCATTTTAAACACAAAACCTATGGAATAGAACCTATTTGGAACAGAAGAATATCAAAACCTAAACAATTGGAAAATGGATAACTAAAAGAGAATGACTATGTAAATAAGACCCCTGCACACGTTTTAAATTAAAAGCAAAATTCCTAAAATTATTAAATATCCAAAAGTATAACCCAACATTTGTATATATTTACTGTTTACTTTCATTATAAAAGCATTTATTGTTATTAGCTGAAATGTACCTAAACGAACCAAGAAATGACCAAGATGGAAAATTGGTGAATGTTTCTGTCTTCTTTGGTTGCCATGGGGATAGTTCTTTCTTTCAAAAGCAAAACATGGTAAATAATTTCAATACTTCTTAATAAATTACATTGATTTTGAAAAGAAATAAAATGAAATGAAACCTAGAAATTAATTTTAATTCATATATTATATGTTTAGAACCTCTCTGAAGTGCTCGTTGGAAATATCTCTATAAGCTCAAAAACAAAGTGGGACCTCTTGGATAACCTTGTCAAGAGAACTTTCAAAGTGAGTTATATTGATTCATTAAAACAGCCTTATCAAATGATTATTATAAGTTTCTTGCCTAAAATTGCTGGTACATCAAAGTTTTTATAGAAGGTATTCTGTAGAGAAAATGATAATGGGAAAGTATTTATTAATGTACAAACCATTTTTAACTAAATTTTAACATTTAATAGGCGTATAACTAATGTAAATATTTGTATATTTTAATACATGCTATTATCTAGGAACCTATGGAAAACTTCAAAAGCATCTCATTAATTAATTACAAGATTTATTAAATCAACAATATTTGGCTGTCATTTTGATTAAAGTTAAAATTTTATAAATCAAAAGTTTGTGATAAAATGAACTTAAAAGATAAATTAGCTGCAGTTCTTCATATTATCTTTAGATTTCATCATAAATCAGTGAATATAATTTTAATGAATATCACTAAAATGTTTAAAATGTTAATTGTCGGCATTTTATAAAAATTTAAATATTTTCACAGTTTTGTCAGCTGAAATTAAAATACTTTTTCCTTTTATTGGCAACAAATATATTTAAAAATATGGTAGTGTTCTGCCCCAAATAATGAAAATGAAATTATACTTTTATATGAGTAATGTGCAAGGGGTGCCACGTGTGTATTTACTTCGCACCACAAATTGGGGTTTTCAGTCTTATACAAGGTTTATAGATACTACAGGTTGGTCCATCTGCTAGTCTCATGGTATTGGCTGGCAGAAACACAGAACGATGACGTCAGGGTTACCCCACCCGTGTGCTTTGTAATACGAATGAATGGTATTGAGTTAGGTAAAGCTCTAAATTTTGAACTTATTTGGAGCGATTTTCGAATTGTTCTACTGCTGTTAATGTAAGTTTTTTCATTCTGAACAATAGAGAACAATGAACACAAATACCATTTCACTATAAAATAATTAAATTACACGGTTTTATGAAAATATCATTTTTACATGTATTAAACACAAATACAAATAAAGAAAATGTTACAAACATTTAAGTAAGTTTATTCAGATACTTAGCTTAGTATATATTTATGCAAATATTTAGCTTAGTTAAAATTTATATAAATATTACCTATTACGAATTTGAGAATTTGGCTGCCAAATCATTTTAATTTTTCCTTTTTTTTACACTGCTTCATTTAGATTGGATTCTCTGTGGATGTGGGTCAAATATTAAAATCAATTTTTGACACACTTTTATCGAATCGATTTTCTTGAAATTTTACACACGTACGTACTTGCAATGACAATACAAGATTTTATCAAATCTGATCTGATCAATGATTTTATCAGTTGATATCCTCCCCGGATTCTGATTAAAAAAAGATGAGATATCCCTAAACAAAAACAAAGGTAATGTAAAAAAATTCCACCAATTTATGCAAAATTCAGTGAAATGTTAGAAAATAATTAAATTGCTTATTTTGGCTCAAAGTATAAATCCATCCAGAAGGGAATAATGCTTCCTCCTTATAACTAGAATAAACAAAATTTCGGAAAAGAATGTTGGAAAGTTCCCATATACCTAAAGCTTGGGTTATTTGATTGCTTAGCTTGTAATTTAACTTTATGCAAACTTCATTAATTAACAAAGCCAGGTGCCAAGCTGTGGAACTTTTCATTATTCTCTTCTGAAATTTTGATTATTCTAGTTATAAGTGGAGCATTATTGATGGTACGTTCCCACCTGGATGGAATCATACTTGGGACCAAAATAATTTCATTTCTGTTTTGGCTGACATTTTACTAAATTGTGCATTTCTTGGTATATATATATTTTTTTACAATAGTTGATTTTTTATTTAGGGATAAATTGTAGGAGACATGCCCATTGTAGAGATAGTGCTCATTTTTTTTTTTTAATGTATACTCAAACTGAGTTTAATTTTAAAAGTATTATTTTAGCTGTTGTCATATCTATAAATACAAAAATCTTATGTGAAATCCAATGTTTTATAAAGTGTCCTATATTATAATTGTAATATTCTTCCATATTGTAATTATATTAATTGTAATATTCTTTCATAGGAGTATGTACTAAGGGTTGATCCTGTGTCAAACTTAGGACTAAATGCTGAAAGTGTGGTAAATTACCATGTTGGGGAAGTTATTAGAGCAAAAGGTAAATCTAGTGTGTATAAACTAGTTATGCAACTTGCATGAATGTTGGAATTTATTGTCTTTCTACAATGTAAACATTATGTGAATCATTTGAATAGCTTGAAAATGTTGGGCTCAAGTGTTAGAAGGGTGTAGTATAATTGAAAAAGTTATTTAAATATAGCATCAGAATGAAAATATTTCAAATTATTTTTGCCGAACTCATTTTAAAAGCCAAAAATAAGATACTTTTAAATGTATAAATAATCCTAAAAGATACAGTTGTTACTATTATTAAAAAATATGCATTAATGAAGAAATAAAGAAAATTTGTAAAAAATTTACTAAATGCTAGCTGCAGTCAGGGCTGCTTGTGACAAAAAGATTTAAAAGGAGAATCAATCATGTTGTTATTTCAAAAACAATATTTTTGTATTTACACCCTTTTGGTGTTAAGCCCCAAATATTTTAATACCTAAATTTGGGACTTCTTGGTCTCCTAACGAAAACTAATACCAACTGAAAAATCTGGGTGTAATTTTTTCTTTTAAGCCCATAATGAATTTATTCATAGCATGTGTATTAAACCCAAAGCTGCCCAACTCATCCTAAGATTCGAGTTGCTGTATAGGCGACCAGTCATAGCATGTGTGTATATAAAGTGGGAAAATATAAATATCAACATTATTTATCACAGCCAAATTGGCCAGTAAAAGAAAAGCAATTATTGCATGGTGTGACTGACAAAGTCAAATTGAGCAATTTGTTAGACATCCTCATCTGCTTGAACAGAGCAATTTGCCATCTCTAACCCTATCTTATTAAACACCCCCTATGGACCCTATCACCCTGCATTCTTAGGGTATTGCACTTTTCACATTAGCATTGTTTAGCACAAAAAAAGGTTTGTTTTATATATAAACATCTTAATTTGAAATACAAAACCTTTATTAGTAACATCATACGCAGCAATTAATTAAAAGTATCAACTGATTTTGGAGGCAAAAAGCAGTTGCCTTCTTCAAGACAAAAAGACAAAGCAACCACACTACCACATGCAAAGTCTTTGTCAATAAATAGTTGCATTCAGACTCAAGAAGATAATCCTTGTCAAACGAAAAATAAAAATGACAAGAAAAACCCTAGAACAAAGCGCCCCATTATAAAACAACTGGTTTTAGAAGATGCATGAGAAATATCAGCTAAATTTTAAATAACATACACAATTTTTTTTCTAAAAATATTTGTGAATAAAAAAACTACAAAATTATTTAGTATCTAAATCAAATTTTTATTTCAGGTTTCTTTCCTAACCTGTGAAAATACTATAAAGGTTTATTATAACATGTATCAAAATACAAACGAAATTTCACATTATTATGTTTGTTCTATTTCTGTCATGCACTTAAATTGTTTTTACATTATAGCAGCATATTCATTTTTACTAGTTTATAATAATAAGACTTTTTTTCGTTTTACAGATGCTGATGTCCCCGATCTCTTGCCTTGCGGTTATATTGTGGGTGACCATATGCATATAAAGATAGTTCTGAAAGGTAAGGTGCAAGATTATATTTAGACAATGAAGCGCATTTAGATTTGGAGAATTTCTTAGATACTAATGAAGGTTTCCCTTCTACAGGCACTAAACAGCATTCAGTTGATGCCTTGGCTTTTGAAAGTTTGATTCCTAAATCCATTGTACAAAGATATATCTCCTTGTTAACTGAGCATAGACGAATCATTCTATGTGGGCCCAGTGGAACTGGAAAGACATACATAGCTCAAAAACTAGCTGAATATCTAGTTTTGAAGTAAGTGAAACACAATATTTAGTTTTTTTAATATATATATATATATATTATACGTTAGGCATTTTTTAATGTTGGGTTTTTTTTAGTTGCAACTTCTCTCTATTCTGTCATTGGATTTTCAAACTATTATTATTAATATATATATATTACTTTAACTTGATTTTTGTGAAAAATATAATATAAGCTCACATATTATACATCAACTTAAAGCTTTTAACATACAAATGTGCCGAGTTTGCATACATGAAGGTGCAGCAAATCATACTTTAGCTCAAATCAAATCATTGATTAGAACAAAATTTCATTGCTGCAAATTAATGTTTGTATATGTGTGGATGTGTACATACAGTGAAACCTGGCTTAACTATAAAACTATCTATAATGATGATATTTTTTTTTGCAGTCCTGGCTACTAATGTATATTATACTTATCTTTTTTCCAAGTCCCTAGCATGTTGTTATAGATACATTTCACTGAATATGTGTGTGTGCATATATATATATATATATATATATATATATATATATATATATACACACTATATATATATATGTGTTTTATGTTATAATGAATTTCATATCTTTCAATATATAAACAAAATCTTGCTAAAAGGCAATTTATTTTCATTTATGTAATTTAGGAATGGCAAAGATCTAGTGCCTGGTTCGGTTGCTACATTTAGTGTGGACCACAAGTCAGCCAAAGAACTTAGACAGTACCTGTCAAATGTTGCAGAGCAGTGTGAAACTAGGTAAATATCTTTATATTTAACACACCACTTATGTGTTTTTAATATTTCAGTTTTAATGTGAACAAGAAAAGATTAATTAATTTTTTTTAACTTGTACGTATTCAAATATAAACATAAAAATCTTTGATACCTATATTAACATAGTTTAACTGTACCCTAGACATTTATTACAACTCATGCTAAATTAGAACTTTTTAGCTTAAGTAATAAAGTATGTATTAGTACTAAAGCATAATGTAATGCTAAAGTATTGATCAAATGTGGACAGAAGGTAACTAAAAAAATAGCAATGCATTGAAATATTAAAATAAGAATCAAACAGAAAATATTGTTTTGCAGTGAATAGATTTAGATCTCTATGTTTATTGAGCTTGTCAGATGAAAACATTAAAACCTTCTGAAAAACTGCATAAAAATATAAACTACTGAATATAGGTTCCATTGATATAGATTTTATATGAGTCAGGCATGTACAAATAATTAAAGAATATCAACTAGATCAGACTAATATTTTTAACACTACAAAACACTTAATTTTTAAGAAGTGATATGTGAATTCTACAATTATCCTTTTCCTTTAAAGATTAATTAAATGGCTAATGGGTTATGTGTATTTTTATTCTTTACCAGTTCAAAGAGATTTATAAACTTGTATGTATAAAGACCTTTTTTATTTAGGCTAATTCTCAGTAAAAGGAAGATACTGTTATGATGTATCCTCTGAAATCGCGGGTGTACTTTCAGGATACAAGAATGAGTCCAAATTTCTGGATAACAAACACTTTTATTTAAAGCACTATAAGAGTAAACAGGAACAACATACAGTGAATAGCCCAATAACTATCTTACAAGATAACTAAACAACTGTTAGATACAATAAAACAGCAGTTAAATGATAGACTAAATCATCACAGAAATAGCAGATGCTATTCTCAAAACACTGATGTATCTCGTATCACGTCAACTGCTCTCCAACTGAGTGATGACTTCTTTTATATACTCTGTAGCAACTTCCAGAATATTCGTTATTTCAAGAAAGTTCTAGTACATTCTAAAAGTTGCCATATTGGCACTTAATCACCAATTCTGACAATCCCGCACAGACATTCAAAATATGGCAATACTACATTCACATAATAGGAATGGCATCCTGTAAAGGTGTTTTCTCCTTGAATAGAAGCAAAGGTCCGCTATATATTATTTGAATAAAGGCAAAGCACAGTGAAACTTTTTACATATTAATAACAATATAAAATGTAAACAAAGGTTCAATTTTAAAAAGATATCTGGCAAGATAAGGATATAAATATATCTTCATTGATATTATCCTATAAAAAATCTGAGACACAAACATATCTCTAAATTTATTTTGATTACAAATCTTATGTTATTGTCTGTATGCATTTTTGCTAATACTAGATCGAACTATATTTATGGGACCAAACACAACCATTATAAACCAGACCTGGTAAATGAGCCACTATTTGCCTACTGAAACTTCTACATCACATTTAGTAGTTTACTGTAATCAAATGTGAACTCAAAATCTGTTTTGTTTAAATCATTTTTAAATTATGAAATCATTAGATTGCGTGGTAAATGAATTTACTTAGAAACTTTTTAAATTAGAATGTATTATAAAAAGAGTAAAATCTTCATTAAAAACACAGTATAAAGGAAATTAGTAATGGTTACAACAGGTTTCAGAGGCAAAAACAGTCCCCTTCTTCAGGATAAAAGGTCAGAGGCAGATGTCTTCTTGGCTTCACTGGTGTAATTGCTGTCTTTTCATTGAAGAAAGAGACTGTTCTTTATCTGAGTAACCAATTGGTACTTTTACTAATTTTTTTTTAATATTATGTTTTTAATGAAGATTTTACTTTTTAACAATCTTTTCAGCAGTTTGAATGATTTATTTTAAAATATTTACATTGAAAAACTAAAAATTAATTATATACAACAACAAAAAAAAAAAAAAAAAAAAAAAAAGTATATTATTAAAATTAAAGGAAAAATTCCTTATATTGCTAATGAATTTTATTTATGATTTCAGCAATGCATCAGACCTACCAACTGTGATAATTCTGGATAACTTACACCACGTAGGCTCTCTGGGAGAAGTTTTTAATGGTTTTCTTAGTGCCAAATACCAAAAGTGGTAAGTTTTAAAAACTGTCTTCTATGATTATTCAATAAAATTAAATAATTTAAGCTATATAAATTATATAACGTTTTATTTATTTATTTTTTGTTAATTTTGTGACCTATACATTCTTATATTCCCCCCGGGGCGGGCCACCCTGAGATGGTGGTTATGGATGCTTGCTCTGTAGCCTTGATCCTCGGATTCTGGGGGGCATTATTAATCAGGTTACCTGGTAGACGATGAACTGTCCGTCGAACCAGCGAGTCTATCAGGTCCCGACTCTTGTCCGTGACCACTGGACTGCGCCTATTCATGGCCTGAGCCAAGGTCCGGACAGTGGCTAAGGTCAGACTTGGCGGGTGTTCGTCGGGACTCTGCCTGGTGAATGATCCTGTCGAGAACATGGCCCTCGGCTGCAGCTTTGCCGGAAGTGAATTTTGCATTGTGCTTCCTCCCCTCGTAGTCGGTAAAAACCAATAAGTTGTCGCGGGAGGTTGACTGAATCTATACATTCTTATAAAAAAAAATATTTTTGAAGCATTGTTATACGATATCTTTTTGTGTTGATAGAAATTTGATTTTTAAGAATAGCTATATTTCTCTTCAAGTTTAAGAATAAGATAAGATTAAGGTTCTTTAAAAGAAAGTTTAAGCATAAAGATTTTGAGTTGAAGGGGGAAATTATCCTTTATTAAATCCCCACTTCAATTTAGACTTTTTATTAAACTGTCATGCAAAATGTATTTTAATAAATATAATGGTAATCAATCTAACACAGTTATTCCTTTTATGCAGCCCATATATTATTGGCACTATGAATCAAGCCACATGCTCAACAACAAATCTACAGCTTCATCATAATTTTAGGTAAGCAAATTATTTTTCAGTTTAACTTTTTTTTTATCATAAATAACACAAGAAACTTTGTGAAATGATGTGCATGGATAACAAAGTTTTCAGCTTAAGATAAAGGCAGCTGGCTTACATAATTAAAAAACAAGTATCCCTCCACCCCTTCTAGTTAATGTTTTGAAATAGAAACATTGTATAAGTATATATTAGTTTTAGTGTAAACTCATAAATCGTAATTTTAGGTAAACAGATTTTCTATTTTTTTTTTTTTTTTTTTTTTTTTTTTTCTTTTTTTTTTTTCAGTTTAACCTTTTCTTTATCATAAATAACAACAACAAATTAAAAGTTTGTGAAATACTGCACATGGATAACAAATTTTTTAGCTTAAGGTAAATGCAGCTGGCTTCCATGATTAGAAAACAGGAGTCTCTCCACCCTCTCCTGTTAATGTGTTAAAATAGGAATATTATACTAAAATTAAATACTTATACAAACTGCAATAAAAAATAGAATGCATATCTTAAGCATTAAAAGTTTAAAATCACTATATTTGCTTATACATGAAATTAGAAATTGTGTGTGTGTGTGTGAAAGATTACAATAAAATAATTTTGTTATATTTACTTAATTTGACATGTTTAAAAAATTAAAATAAATTTAGAAAGTACAATAAAAATCAAAACAAAATAAGCTGTTTCACTTTCATTATTTTTAAGGTTCCTTAAAATATAATTAGGTCAAGCTTTTAAATGTATTTCTCTTATTACTTTCCCTGCAATACATTGTAATGTATAGGGAAAGTATTGGAATCATGCCGAAAATCACAACTGGAGTTTTCGACGGATCTACACGTTTCGAGACCTCTAGAATACGAAAAAACCATTTTTAGCGTGACGTCTGTGTGTGTGTCTGTCTGTCTGTCTGTGCAGATTTTGTATCCACTCTAACTAAAAAACTAATGGACCGAATTTCACAAAATTTTGTAGGTAAGTCACTTGTGAGCGGGGCTGGTGCTGATTAGTTTTGGGTACGATTCGGAATAAAAGAACCCGCCTTTTTTGTGAAATGGCCCGCAAAAGCTTGTATCCACTGTAGCTGAAAAACTAATGGACCGAATTTCACAAAATTCGGTAGATGAGTCACGTATAGGTCACCCTGGTGCTGATTAGATTTTGGTACGATTCAGAAAAAAACAACCTGCCTTTTTTTGCAAAATGGCCCGCAAAAATTGCCAAAATCTAAAATAAAAAACTGGGTATACTCAAATATATCCATTAAATGCTGATTTAATACGTAATTTTTAACCACGAAAAGAATAAGACCAACCCCATTACACTAGGACTAGCCGTTCTCGAGATATTTTAGTTTTTCGTACTTTCCCTACGCCACCTTTGAAAATAAGTCTGGTTATCGAATGAGAACGAAAATTGAATTAAAAATGAAATAAATTTAATAAAAATAAAGAGAACGTTAATATAAGTCTGCAGGGAAAGTCATGTGCTGCTCACATCAGATTTTTTTTTATTTTATTGTAGGTTTTAAATGTATTGAATTAACTATGGAGTAATTAAAAAAACTATTTATAAAAAAAGCCCAAAACTACAAATTTATGAGCAGGATAAAATAATAGCAGGAAATCAATGTTTTATATATACAATACCAAATCTTTTATCCGGAATCATGAAAACTATCCAAAATCTGGAACTCAAAAAGGCTTTAGGGAAAATTTTGTTGCGGATATTCTGAAATTTCATTCGAAGGTTGGATTTATCCCTTCAGCGGGAATCATCGCTTTGTTCCTTTTCACTCTTGTTCTAACTGTACTTTCCATTTTGACTAAGCATTCATTCAGGGATGGGAGAGAGAATTTTATAGAGAAATTAAATGAAAATTTTTTTATTGAATTTTTTTTAAAAACAGGATTTAGATTGCTAGTAAAATTTGTATTTATTTTAAATCGCTAGCAATGCTGGTGTATCAGCTAATTTTATATAACAATTGCTGATTTTCATATGCTTTTATAATTTGTTATAAGCAAATTTGACTGTAAACTACTTTAAAATGTTTTAGCACTTTAGTTCCATTTCCTTATAAAGTTAAAACATTCCTTATATCCTTATAGACTCATTTAACAATTGTTCTTAAGTGGGAATAATATTTATTTAACAAAAAAATAATTAAATATTTATCAAAAAACAATATGAAAAAGCCCTTTATATTTCGTTGAAAGGTTACTTTAGAACTTTTTTTTGTGTTTTTTTTGTGCATCCATAATATATATATATATATAAAAAACCCTTAAAACATATGCATAACATTGAAAAATTAAATCCACTCTATTTATTGTGAAAAACCAATTTTCCTAAATAAAATAAGCATTGTATTTATTTTCAGATGGGTTTTATGTGCAAATCATATGGAACCAGTCAAAGGTTTCCTGGGAAGGTATTTGAAGCGAAAACTTGTTGAAGAAGAAGTACGTAGTGGCATACGTAATGCAGAAATTGCAAAAGTGATAGACTGGATGCCAAAGGTTTGGCAGCATCTCAATAAATACCTAGAAACTCATAGTTCATCAGATGTCACGATAGGTAAGAGTATAACTATATTTTTAAGCAAAATTATGAAACTATCAAAATTTATTAGTTATGTGAATAATTTCACTTATGACATTCAATATTAAATCAAAATAAAATTTAAAAACTCCATTAAACACAGCATACATGATTGAATAAAGAGATATCAACTGATTTGAAAGGCAAAGCAAGAGCCTTCTGCATCAGAATATATACCAGTACCAGCAAAGGCAAAAAAAACATTCTTTGTCGGGATATATGAAACAGAACACCAGTACTAATAAAAGGGAAAAAAGCTTCATCCGGATAAATGAGACAAAGCACCAGTACCAACAAAGGCAAGAATGCATGTTTTGCCTTTTTGATACTGGTGAAGAAAACTCTTTTTTACCTTTAAAACTGATTTGATACGATTTGAGTGAATTTTTTATATAACATAATTACAAGAATTCAGCTCCTGAATTAGCTTTAAAATAATCACATACACTGAGATTTTAGGCAAATGACTAGAATAAAATAATTTGCTTGTAAACAGTATAAAATGCAGAAATATAGCTATCAACTGTAAATAATTATATTTAAATGGTTATAATATAAATTTGTGATTTATTCTATTTACTGTTTACTAATTGGGTTCAGTCTACTAAACAGAACTTTTTATTGCAGATATATAGTTGTAGCAATTTGAGCATGCATTATCATTTTGATCCAATTTTATCTTCTGGTCTTAAAATATTTAATTCACTTTGAAGAAAAGTAATTTAAAAATTTGAGGAAAACCAAAATTCTTATTCAGTCAGTATTAAGTGTGGTATCATCAAAAAGCAGAATGCTTCAAATCAAATTCTATGCACTACAATGTCAGATAACTGTGAGGTTTCAAGAGATAACAAATTATTAAAACATTATTTTGCAACTCATTTTAACAGTATTTTGTAATGATCTTTATGCTTTGTTTCTCACTGTTGTTTTCATAATTGAAATAAATCTCACTTATTTTTTTTCCTACAGGACCAAGACTGTTCCTATCGTGTCCTGTAGATTTATCAAGTTCTCAGGTGTGGTTTACAGATTTATGGAATTATAGCATAATTCCATATGTTTTAGAGGCAGTCAGGGAGGGATTACAGGTAATTAGTATTTTATTTAACAGATATTTTATAAAATTAAGATCCTTATTATAATCAGCAATTATTAATGAAAAAAAAAATCTAATGCATCCAAAACAACTTTCTCTGTAAACTAACAAAGTGTAATCAATAAGTACAATATACTTTGTATGAAAGATAAGAAAAACTTGAGTAACATATAAAAGCACAAATAACACAATAATTTTGTCTTATTTGTGCTTTTATATGTTACTAAAGTTTTTCTTCACAAAGTGTAGTTTTGGGGAAAAAATAATTAAAAAATTGGAGTCTCATGACTCAATCTTGCTGAACTATATATATATATATATATATATATATATATATATATATATATATATAACATATTTACTTCATTGTTACTTCAAACATCCATTATGCATTTTTAGCATGTTTTTGTATTTTATTTCCAGTTATATGGTAGACGAGCTCCTTGGGAGGACCCTGCTGAGTGGGTGTATGAAACTTATCCATGGCCCATTCATGGCACAACCACAGAACCTCAGCTGTTAAGGCTCAGGCCAGAAGATGTTGGTTATGAAGGACATCCAGGCCCCACAATTGGATCTAAAAGCCACCACTCTAACAATTCAAATAACGAAGCTGATCCATTGGTAGGATATTTTGATATTATTGTTCATTTAGCAATAATAATTAATTTCACTTTGTCTTAAGATTAACTCTGGAAAGTGAAAATTTTAGGGTCTTATAACACAAAATAACTTTTATTGTCGGAACTTCAGGAATTCTACCAATCAATCTTGTTTTAGGACCTGCCTCTCAAACAGCTGATCATAGGCTTACCAGTCACCTATTTGTATTCAGAAGCTTTAGTGTCAGTCCATATAAATGCTAGAATCTCACCAACCCTGTGGCAGAAAATTACTTTGCTTTCTGTGACAAGCCTCACTAATACCAAAATATTTCTGCCATATGACATTTTTAACAATGAAAATGTACAATAAATTTACAAATAAAACATTTGGAAAAGAAATACAGAAGCAGTAATATGTTCAGTGTTTCAAAGTTATCCAGATTTCTTTATTTGTCAATCCTATCTGTGAATATTAAAAAAATACTTCCGTGCCATTAGGGACCTTTTCCAAAATAGTATTGTTATTCTGTGATGCTGCCAGTCCTATTATAAATAAAGTCCTTGGAACCCAGATGATCCCCAAAACGTGGGTACTTTGGCAGTAATTCTAGATCTTTTACAAAATGACAACGGTATAAATTTTTAATTAAAATTATAAGTGCAAATACAGGGTGATTATAATTAAAATTGCGATTTTAAAACGCTGTAAAGTAAGAACCACTGGTCAGAATGACCTGAAATTTGACATGAGTATACATGAAGCAATGGAATTTTGTTTGGCAAAGGAAAAAAAATACTTCAAAAATGTACCGACAGACTGTGCTATATTTTCCAAACACGGGGTGTTGTTAGCCGAAAGAAACCAATAGTCAACTAAAGAAAATGACAGTTTAATCAACATCACTTAATTTAATAATTGATTGAAACATCATGAAAACATGAAACAAACACCTAATACGCAAGAAATGTTCCGTACTCGGCTGCGAGTTGGAAGCGCAAAACAGCATGTTCCACAACAGATCGGAGTGTATCAGAGGTGATGCTGTAGATGCTGTAGATGCACTATCTAGTCCGAGTTCAGAAAACCCATTATTTAGCCGAGACAATTATACAAGGTGCATAGAAAATTCCTTATGTATCCATGTAACTATCGAACATGGATAGTTACAGTTATGAACGAGGTGCATAGATATAGTAAAGTGACTATGAGCTACAAGATGAGACTGCTTGCAGCACCCTTAGTGGTAAAATTTGGAAGTTAGTGTTCCTAGCTTAAACTATGAGAAATATGGAAAAAAATCAATTACAAAGTTGTTGAGCAATACTGATTTAGTATGAAATGACATTGTTTACATCAGTAGTGTGAACAGAAAACACAAAATGCTAAATTTGTCAGTATTCAATTCCCATCAATGCTACATCACGAATCATGTCACAAAGCAGCAAATTTTGTAATGTATACTCTGTAGTTGTCTAACATGCAGTGTATATGATATGCAAATGTGTATCAGACCGAAGCAGGATGTAAAATGTTGCATTACCAAAACCTGTATCAGTGTGACACCTCAAATGCAGCTAAACATGCAACAAGAAACTGGGCAGTTTTATGGGCAGCAACAGTGAGCAAGCACAGCCAGTAAAATGTTTAATTAATAATCATGTGTTTATTTATAAAATGTGCATTTTTCATTTTCCTATGTCTTCGTGCTGCATTCATATTACTGTGTATAGTATGTTGTGCATCAGTCACACACAATGTCAGTTTTTATAGTCATTTTACCAATTTCTCATAATTTGCTGTTTTTGTGACGTAGCATTGACAGGAATCGAATACCAACAAATTAACATTTTACGATTTCTATTTATGCATGCAGAGTGTCATATTGTACCAAATCGGTGGTTCTTAAAAACTTTATAATTGACTTTTTTCCCCTGTATATCCCATAGTATTAGAGATAGGAACACTAATTTCCAAATTTTACCATTAAGGACACTGCAGTTTGCCAACACATAATCACTTTACTATAGCTACGCAATTCATTCATAACTGTAGTTACCTACATTTAACAGTTATGTAGATGTTTAAGGAAATTGTTATGCACCATGTATAAGAAATTATAAATATAGGATAAAAACTGTATAGAAAGTTTGAATTAAATTCAAAGGAGATATTTGTTAAGAATTCATAGAATTTTATCAGAGTTCATAGAGTTTTGTTAGATGTACACTAAAACAAAACTATTATCAAAAGTTTTTTTAAAGGTTAAGTTAGGTTTTGACACACACAGAGATTATGAAATTTCTGTACTGTTATGCTCAGTGAATTATGTGTGTTAAACATATATACCACATTCCATTTCAAAATTCATAAAAAGCTGTTACATTTTCATAGAGGCAAGGGTGTCAGAAAGGGGCATCTGCCAACAGGCAATAGGGGCATCTGAATAAGATGGGATATTTAAAAATAATTTTGTAAAGAAAAAGCATGCATATTTTTGAATTCAACATATATCTCCATATGGTAGAGTAGACTCCATAATTGACAGATTTTAGGACCAAATGCTTTTGTGAGGAAAGGATCATATCAAAAATCACTGTCAAATTATGGTGTCGGTATCAGTGAAAAAGGGCATGTAAGCAAAATTAAAAGTTATCTAGTAAGTATTTTTTAAGGAATCAATGCATACACAATTGATAATTAGCATTTAATCAAGAAAAGTATAGCTAGTGATAAAATAATGGCAATTTAGAAAATTATTATCTTGTCAGACGTCCACAAAAATAAACAAAGACCACAAATAATAAAACACTAGGTTCATCCTATTTCTTTTGGTTTATTTTATATATATACATATATACGAGAGTCACACTGAAATTTTTGAGACAGGGGCAAACCATATGCACTAGAAAAAAAATTATTGGTTGGATATTTAAATTTGAACTCTTATGTCTGCAGATGATAATTTGTGGCAAGAATTACAATTTAGCTATCGTAGAATAAATTTTGAAAGAAAAGAAAATGGAGTTTATGCGAGAGCATTATCGAGCTATGATTTTCTATAATTTTAAAGTGGGGCTAAATCAAGAAGAATGTCTTCAACTAAGGAATGTCTTCTTCTAAGAGTTGGTAAGTTTAACTTGTACCACTTGGCTGTACCTCAAAAATTTCAGTGTGACCCTCATATATAGGGTGTTCTACAAAAAGTGAACAGTGGAAGATTTTTTGAACCGTTGTTCGTACACCCATAGTTTCAATTGCAAAAATGCTTTAAATAATGTAGGAAGTTAGGGAACAATAATAAGTCAAATTACAAAAATATTGTCAATACTTCATTAGTCAAACTCAAGAAGAATTTGGTTCTTAAAAGTTCAAATTTACGGCAAAATAACTTCTCAAACTTCCTGACTTACACTACTTTCTCAATGTGATTCGATACTGTTTTAACCATCAAAATATTAAGGTATTCAGGGGCTGCTCACAAATTGCATTGATTCACAGAAATTATTTAATAGAGTTTTAAAACAATTTTTCCATGGTTTATTTTCAAAACTATTTTAAATACAGGCAATCGATGCTGGTTAAAAGTTATTTAACACTTAAATAAGGTAAATAAAACAGATTATTGTGATTTTACCAGCATGTCAGATATTTTCCTTCCAAAATCTATGGAAAAGAAGCATGCCTTTATAGTTTTAAAATCAACCAGGATCATTTAAAACCACTGTTTTCAATAGACTCAATAAGTTTCTAACACATTTTTCCCACTAGAAGGAGAGCCCTTATAGATGAATTGGTAAGAACGCTTGCATGCGGTTACAGCAGGTAGACTGAGGAAGATGTTGTTCAATACTTACGGCCCCAACACTTGCATATGAATAGGATGAGAAATAGGCTAAAACATCTATTTCATCCTTTTCCATTAGTACTCGTTGTTTTTCTGAGCCATATCAACAATAAAACGAACCTATTGATTGCAATCAATATACTAGCCACAGAATTAAAAAGTCTGGAAGGATGCTAGCTTTATAGAAATAACAATAGTATTCCCTATCACTAGGAGATTAGTTGTATTTGCTGTAAATCAAAATCATCTCAGAGTTGGGCATTACTGAACAGTTCTATCATTCAAACTGTAGTTAGGTAGGAAAGTTACTTGAATGCTTAAATACCAACTGTTAATCGACATAATAATGGCAGAATAGCTTGTATCTGCATAAAATAAATTTGAAGTGGTAAAAGTTTTAGTAGCTATTTGAAACAGAAGTTGATTTGTGGATGTCCCTTTATTTCAAAATGAAAATTTTGGTTAATGATAACTATATCAAATTGGATCATATTACAACCAAATTTTTTTCAGTTAGACTAAATACATGCAGTAACATTTTTGTAATTTGACTTTTTTCAATAGAGAAGCTGTATAAAAAGTTAATTTTCTACAAAAATATGGTACAGCATTTAAATTACTATTTCATAACTTCCTACCTTATTTAAAACATTTTTGCAATTAGAACTATGGGTCTACAACCAATGGTTAAAAAAAATCTTCCACTGTTCAATTTTTGTGGGACACCCTGTATATATAAATTATAATTTTTCTAAATTTGACTATCAACATGCGCGTGTATGGGGAGATATTATATCTAAATCCCAGACACTACTCACTTGTATTAGATTGTGAAAATGTGTTTTGTGCACAGTTTGTATATTTAATATTTGATCATACTCAATAACAAATTCTGTATTAAACATTAAACCACACTAGATCTGTACTATACCAATCAATTTCGTTTTAAAGGAGTTATCAACTTCCAAAGCGAATTTTGTGATTAAAATTAAATTTACATTACTCTTTAAAGTAATTACTTCCAAATTTAAATATATGAATAAATTGATACAGTAAATATTTTTTTCTGATGTTTTTACAATATTAATAATTTTTTTTCCTTTACAGTTAAACATGTTAATGCGATTACAAGAAGCAGCAAGTTATTCAAGTCCTCACAGCAATGACAGCGATTCCACAAGCATGGACAGTCATGGGAGTAGCATGCATTCTGATGAACTCTTAAATTCGGGTCTAGAGTCAACATTGTAATTATCAACAAAACATAACTACCTTTTTATCAGCCAAATCGAGCATCTTTTGTTTAAGTCATCATCATGACTTAAATGCTTCTCTGTCACATTGATAGACAGCATGTTGAATACTGTAATATAATTCAAATGAAGTGAGGTTTTATCAAGATATATTGTATCTGGTGATACAGAACACTAAATTTAATAGATAAATATTAATTAAAGCTATTTAAATTTTTAGTTTATTCCCTTTAAATTGAGTGTAACAATAGATAATATAATATATCAGGATAACATATTTAATCAAATGTTTGCTTTAATTAACAAGTTAAAGCAATTCATTTACAAACTTAACAAAACTAAAAATCAATTACTGATGTCAATAAAAACAAAAAAAATCTAAAAATATGTATAAATATATAAAGCATAAAAATATTGTGTGCAAACAGCAGTTAAATATATATATATATATATACACACATTTAAATTCAGGGCTTGTTAAAATTAAAAAGTTTTAAGTAAAAAGTGAATATACTTAAATTAAAATTAGGTTTCCTATTTTATAAAGTAAAATTTAGGTCACCTTTAGTGGGGAGAAGTGGAGAAATATTGTTTAAGAATATATTTTAAAAATCGTAAAACATATCAACATTTCTAAAAATGTAGCAAATTTTGTTCATACATATTGCATCTTAATGCAACTTAAAAGTTCCCATATGTGAATGTAGCTTGTCATAGCTTAAAATACAAGGGATTAAAAAAACATCAAAATTTAGTCTCTTGGGATTAAAGTATAATAAAGAGGCCTGTTAATATTAGTTTCATTGCACCTGAAGTATATCTATATTTGTGTTGCAAATAAAATACAAAAATAATAATTCGTTAATAAATAATAAATTACAAAAATAATTAATTAGTCTCATCATATGGGTATGTCAAGCTTCTAAGATGTTTTACACAATTTTTTTAACTCACAAAATTCTGATTTTTTTTTTATCTGTAAATAGCTGTTTACTTAATTAATTTTAAAACAATTTCTACATGTAACTTCAATCTGTGAACGAACCACCTTAGTCACTGGTGCTACACATTAATTTTTCCCTTTTATTCGGGATTCTGTGCAATTTTAAATTTCAAAGCGCATTTTAGAAAACTTATGCTTGTGTGGGATAACAAGTATTATCCTTTGAACATAAAGCATTTTGAGTTTCTTAGATAAAACAACAAATGTGATCTTTTGCATTTTATAAATGTTTTGATATATAATTTTTTCATACCTTTTATAACTTTAACAAAGAGCACTGTATTTTATACAATTTTTCATAAAAATAAAATGACTTTTCAATTACAACAGCATAAAAGAAATAATACTAACATGTTTAGAAAACTAAGCAGCAGTTTTGCTGCAAAAAAAAAATTCCACCTGCCTTGAAATGTCCTTAGAATATTTTTTATTTATTTTATTGGGTACTTATTTTACATTACATTGAATAGCAATAATTTTATTTATCTCAATTTCAAACTCCCACCTATATTTAACACTAGAAAACTTAGGTTGTTTTGCGGGAATAGGTTGTAAGGTTCTAAAGCAAATATTAGTTACCCATGTAAATTTAGTACGGAAAAATATCAAAATAGGAGCATCAAAAAATGTTTTCACTAAATGTGGTGAATATTGTAATCTTATGATATTCTAAGTGTAGATTTTTAAATAAGATGTGTGAAAACTCTTCCTTCAAAGTAAAAGAATCATGTACAAGATTAGCAAGATCAATATTTATTTCAGATCAACAGAATCATTCGGATGGAGCTGAGTTTTACTTTTTAACTGCCTTAAAGACTGAACACTATTTATTGTATTATTAGCATGGTCTTTGAATATTCTCAAACCAAAGAATCTTTTTATACATTAATGTACATAAGTCTGTGTATATCACCCCCCAAATGTGATCCGAAACTAACTTCATATCTTAAATGAAGGAGATTTTACATTTGCTTTTTTACTTTCTCTTATGTGGAGTACAATAAGATTTTGAACTTTTGTTACTTTAGCTTAACTCTGCAGTGTTGTACAAAAATGTAAATAAAAAAAAATGATTTTTATGTAAATGGGCTTGTTTTCTTTTCAATTGATAACACACAAAATTCAACACCATCTATATTATATACTAAAATCCATTATAGCTGACTTATTTATAACAAAACTATGGTATAAACAATACTTTTAATAATTATATTTGTATAAAATGCAAAGAAATCAGCAATTATAACAAATTATTAAGCTCAGTTTGTATATCTACAATGAGTTAAACTACTTAAAATTACACTTTTTGCCAAAACACTACCTAGAAATTGTGCACTCGATGCAACAACCAGCATTGTTAGAACACTTTTACTTTTGTTAGAGTTCATCAACACTGAATAGCTATTATTGTTCTAACAGCGTGTTACCACTTTACTTTAAAGGGTTTGAAAAAATATTCTGATTGATACCATACTTGACAATGTACCCCGTGGGGGGGGACTTATCCCACTCCCCCAAAAAGGGCTAATGACACACGAACAAAATAATTTTTTTTATCACAGTTATATTTCACCATAATGATTAAAACTACGAAGTCTTGTGACTACTGAGCCATAAATAAACCCTTTTATGCATGATTATGTCAAATTTTTGTACTATGCTACCATGTAAAAAAATATAAAATTTCAAATAAATATCAAAGATTTCATTCGAATTTAAAAAAATTCTATCTAGTTCTAAATCTTTTTTTTATAAAGTCAGATATAAAGTTTCATCAAAATCCATTAATATTTGTGGTCACTAATTTGCAGTAATTAACATAAGAAATAGACCATAGACATCACTTCAAAAATAGTCTAAACATGTTCAGGAGGTCTTAAAGCATATATTGGCATTAAAATCTCAAATTCGAAAATTTTCATGAAAACCAATGTTTTCTCTATACTATATTACATAGTGTGAGAAAAATAAAAATTCCAAGGTAGGTACTTTAAGTACAAAAATTTTGTCTTCAAACCTGAACTTTAATTTTAAGAATAAATTACTTTTAAAAGGAAAGAACATTTTGATGGTGGTACAGTATGATTTGGAACAGTTCAAAGTTATGAGATCAGAATTAACATCCCTAAAGAGCCATGGCATAGCTAGTGTTTAAGTTATATCAATAGGTAAAATTATCTAACACAATAAAATATAAAACAGAAGCTTACCAGGCTGAAGCTCCCAAATAGCATTTGTACACTAACACAAAGTATTGTTTAATCCAAAATTATCCAAATTCATATTTTGATGGAAATGTTATCGGGCTTCCTGAAACTGTATAAACAATTTTTAGTGAGATGTTAAAAGAAAATCTTTTAAGAGTTTATTTCACTATTGAAAAATAAGGCATTTTAAGATAAGTTGACAACTTTTTATTTAGAGGAATTTATGCTTGTTATATAATTTATATATTGCAGCCAAGTTATTTTAAACTAAACTAATGCTAAGTAATGGATACACTAAACAACTAATGCTATGTAATGGATACAGAACATCTTTCAAACAGAAATTTAAAAAATTTCAAGTCAATTAAATTAAAGCTTTCATTTTTAACTATAAAATATTATATTCCTTTAACAGATAAAAATAAAATGTTTTAATTTGTTGATGTCTCTACTGCAGTGGAAAACAAACTTTCAATAACATTTTGAGACGCACAAAAGTAAAATTCTCATAGTAAAAGAGTGGGGCACTTTTTAAAATGACCTGAATAAGCATCTAAAATTGAGAACACATTATTTTTACCACAATATATGACAACAGTTGTCTTCGTTTTCATTCCTTAACAATAATTAAAAAATAAAATAAAAATTAAAAAAAAGCTAAAATTCCTCAAATTAAGTTAAAATAAAATATTTATAAAGAATTATTTTACCCACGGTACATGCATGGGGACTAGCATGGACAAAAAGTTATTAAATAAATAATATTTATTTCAAAGTCATAGTTATTAGTAAAAAAATTCCAAAATACCATTTTATTCTAATTTTTACACTTTTAAAACAATAGACACAAGTCAACATAATCAATTTTTGAAAGTATTTAAACTCAAACTTTTATTCTTGAATGCTGAAATATTATGCATGGAAATAGGGAAAGTAAAATAATGTTATGAACATTTCATGTAATGTGAGTTGAGCTGATTGTTACATTAAACAAAATTCAAAGTGTAATTGGCAACATGTCATTCTCTACAAATTAACCTGTTGGGGAAAAAAATAGTCTGTCTAATGTTAATTCTGAAGGGACTTATCTTAATTATTTCTCAGCTGAACCCTTTTACCTACAAATTTAAACTGTGATTAAGATTATATTCATAGAACCTGCCTAAAAATGATATCCAAAAAGTTAGGATCACACTCCATTCATTAGCTAATATAAATGTGTAAGACTAAAATTTCTAGTCTAAAGACGGGCTCTATGACTGTATGCACAGTAGACTTGTCAAAAGCAAAACATAATGAACATAGAAAAGAAACTGAATAAGATAAAACAATAAGACATTGAAATAGTGAATGTAAATGTCTCCCAAAAGTGAATAAAGATCATGATTACACATCGCCAAACCATTAGACATTTTGAAATAATTGCATTAAAAAACATCTGTTTTAAGACAAGCATGCATATGTTAAAGATAAGACTATTGATTTCAAACTCATTTTTAAGCCATGTTCTGTACTTTAATAATAGCAACAAGCCATTTTCTACAAATGAACTTTTAAGAAAAAATAGTCTGCCTAATATTTCTGTGAAGACTCATTTTGTGTTGCAAGCCAACTGCTGCTAATACAATAAAACAAATAAAATTTCATTAAAAGCAACATCCAATACAAAATTAATAGTGTCATTTTGACCCAATTAGTTTTGTGTTGGATGTTATGAGTTGTAGGTGGGTGGCTCAAGAAAAAATAGCAGCCTAGCTGCTATTTTTTCTTGCAGCCTAGCACAGCGACCAGAGGTCTAATGTGCTGTCTCCAAAAGATGAAGCAGTCTCTAAGAAAAGAGACCAGTAGCCGAAGCAAAGATCAGTATGCACTTGATAGGAATATCCTGCAACTTCCAGGACTCGATCACATGTCAACCCAAATGCTCGAACCTATGGGCAGAAAACACTTCGCACTCACAGAGTATGTGTGTGGCAGTTTCTTCGCTGTACTTACAGCCTCTACAGATCAGATCCTTAGTGACACCCATAATGCTTAGGTGTCTTTTAAGGGTGCAGTGTCCAGTAAGGAGCCCAACAGCCCTTCTAATGCCAGTTCTCTTGAGCTTGAATAGCTCCCTATGATGCACACTAGGGCACTTACAGTTCAGTTCTTTTGCCTGCCTTTGGCCCTTGATGTCGCACCAATTCTTGCACTGCAGCTTCCTAAAAATGCTGCAAATGGTTCTTCTGATCAGTTCATTAGAGACACCCAAAGCTGACTCTGGACCAACAAAGGGTGTGCTCGAACCTCTTCTAGTCAACTCATCAACCAATTCATTACCTGAAATGCCTGAATGTCCAGGCACCCAGTAAAGTGTGATTTGATTGTTGCTGGCAATATTACAAAGTGCAGTATAGCACTCCCAGACAAGGGAAGAGGTCATAGTAGACTTTAGAGCCATAAGAGCAGATATAGATGTGGTTACTCCTGGAATTTCTGTCAGAGCAAATTCTACAACATATTAGAATAACAAAGACCTCAGCCTGAAAGACAGTAGCATAGCTGCCAAGTAGGCAAAACAGTTTTGCACCACCATCTGAACAGCATACTCCAGCACCAGTGCTAATACCTATCTTGGAGCCATCAGCGTACCATACAATGCACTTCTTGTTATAGGTAGGAGAGTCTTCCTCCAGTTATCCAGTGAAGAGACCTGAATCCCATAAGGCTTGTCAAAGGCATATCTGACAAGAATGCCATCAGAGGACATACAGAAATATGGATGATTCATAACATTACTATTAAGATTACTCCAAAATAAATATTTTGAGACATCTGTCCAATGAGCCAAATATTTGAGTCCTTTCAGGCGTATGAAAGCCTCAGCCTCAACATGCATGTAGAGATGATGCAGTCAGGGTAAAATTTCAAGAGTTGCAGTGGGAGTAGTTTTCATGTACCCAGAAATTGCAATACAAACCATCCTTTGGAGCCTAATTAAATATAACTTGGCAGTTTCACACCTGACTCTAGACCACCAGATAATAGAGTCATAGGTAATGATGGGACAGATCACCGTGGAATTAATCCAATGGATAGCCCTGGGATTCAATCCCAAGGTTTTTCCAATAGCACTTCTGCATGACCAAAAAATTCTTCTGGCTTTAGTCACACAGTAATCAAAGTGTCTCTTCCACCTAAGGCTCATATCAAAATAAATTCTTGAAAATTTTACTTCTTTAGAACAGATAAGCTTCTGACCAATGAAACAAATGTCTCTTAAGTTGAGAATATGTTTTCTGGAAAAGCAACCATGACTGTCTTTTGCGGATTAACAGAGAGACCCACATTATTGCACCATGTCTCAACACTCCTAAGGGTACCAGACATAATTTCAGAGACAGTATTACCAAACTTTCCTCTAGCAACGATTACAACATTATCGACATATCCAATGCAGGATAAGCCAGAACTAGTTATGTTCTCCAAAAGAGAGTCCACAACTAAACACCATAAAATAGGTGAACGAACACCCCCCTGCAGATAACCTGCAAGAACATGAACCGTCATGTTATCACCAAGTAAAGAGGCGCAGACGTACTTGGTAGATAACAGATTCTTGATCCAGTGAGCGGTGGTCACCTTTCCTGTTGAGAGCATGAAGGATGGTACCAATGGGCACTTTATCAAAGGCACTCTCGATGTCCAGAAAAACAGCAAAAGCAATTTCCTTAACATTCAAGTTTCTTTCCAACATGAAGGAGAAACTGTAAAGGGCAGTATCCATGGATTTTCCTAGTTGATAGGCATGTTGGGAATTAGAGAGCGGCATTAAAGCTAAAATGTCTTCCCTAATATACCTGTCAATAAGTTTTTCAATCGTCTTTAAGAGGAAAGATGTAAGGCTAATAAGCCTAAAAGACTTTGCCTCATAATAGTTATCTTTCCCAATCTTAGGAATAAAAATGATCTTAGTATGCCTGCAGGCTGACGATATGTGTCCAAAGACAATACAGGTCCTGTAGATCTTAGAGAATGGGAGCAAGCACCTGAATTCCCTCCTTAAGAAGAATCGAAATAATGCCATCAATCCCCGGGGTTTTATAGAGTTTAAAAGAATTGATTGCCGAATTAACCCTGTCAAGAGTAACCACCTTAGCAATACCCCTGCATTGGATGTTGCTTTAAACCAAGTTTTATATGTTTTAATGATTAATATTATCTGCAATGTCATCAGAAAAAATTATACCAAATTTGAAAAAATAATAAATAAGCCTAAAATGTGGAATTCTACATAAACTTGATTAATCTTATTTTTAAAAGATAGAATGTGTGTTTTTACACATCATATATTATAAATGAAAACTTAAATGAATAAAAACACTAAAAATAATTCCCAAACCTGCAAAAAATTAAAATAATTTCCTAATTTCTGAACATAAACTTAACAGGAAAATTTAGAACATGCATAAACAAAAAATATTCAAAGTTGTGCAAAATCTACTTTAACTTGCCAAAACTATACCATAAGGGGGGGGGGGGGGGGCGATTCCACATACTGTAGTCATGGTGATTAATATAAACAACTGGGAAATAATTAACTGAATCAAAGAAATAAAGGAGATCATAAAATTTGACTTAAAACCCAAAAAATACAAAAATTACAAACAAACAAAAGATTGAATACATTCTAAAGAATTTGTCAAAGATACTGAAGAAAAGTTTACAACACATTTTATATTACACACACTCTAATCATTTCCGCGATATCTCATTTTTAAATTATTAACATTTAAAGAATATGAAGTTCAAAATCATAGCAATCAAATAGCAAGAATGAATTGACAAGAGCTAAATTTTAAATTTCTTTAACAATAAATACTTAAAAATTATAACAACTGTTTATAAAGCATGAAAGTAAAAATTACTATAGTAAAAAAATACTCACCATATAATTCTTCCACAATTCTTAGGTTGATTTCATGGATTTTGCTGCTCTTCATTAAGAAATAGATGACAAGACAAAGGTCATAAAACTTATGCAAAAGGATTCTATAATTTATGAAATCTTTGAAACAATTATGTTTTGCTAGCAACATTATTATCAGACCAGAAAGTGCATTATTATCAATGTGTGGTCTGACAATACAGTGCCATCTGATAAATAGAAACAGACCAGTACAGTACAGACCAGTACATCAGACCCACCCACCAACAAAACTAAGTTATTGGTTCCCAACCTCAAGATCATAAGGCATTGTTTTGGTTTAAGTAATGGGGCTCCTCAATGTCAACATACATAAATACATTGAGTTGCCACATTCAAATCACAAGAGAAAACAATTGAAAACTGTATGGTCTAGGCACTCAATACAACAAAGAAGCAACTTCAGCTACAATTAGTTCTATCTCATTTTTCACCATAAAATTTAAGGACTTAAATTATATTTTAAAGACCGTTACCATGTTTATCTACAGAGTATGCTCCCAAGAAACAAGTGTAGTTAAAATATTAGTGAAAGAGAAAGCACAAATCCTCTCTATATAAAGAGCAATATTCTGGAGTTCTACATTGTACATGACTTCAGATACAGAAAATGAAGCTGGATATTGGACTCATTTTTAACATATTTACAACAAGGGAGAATTCTGGAGCTTTATGTTGCATATGACATCAAATACTAAAAAGGAAGCTAGATATTGAGCTCATTTTTAATTTATTTACAATAATAGATATTATAATACTTCCTTCTGTGTTATGACTATGCAGACAGTGATTGAGTGGTGTCTTTTATTACAGTAAGATATCCCATGAATAAACCGTTTTCCTTTTTTTTTTAAATAACTTGCAGGCCTCATTAGTATTAATAAATCAAAATCATTCTTGACTGTCACAATGAACTGTAATATTTTTTGCATGAAAATAAAAAAAAAATCCATTATATTTTATGATTTAAAACAATCTTTTTAAAAATTGATTACAAATTTTATATAGTATGCTTTGAAGTAAAATTACTTGCAAAATCACTTAAATTTTGAGAACTTGGCACATAATAATATACTCCTTAAAATTTTAGTGAATTTTATATGAATATGTTAGAACTCGTAATAGAGCACAATCACACTCGTTTAAATAACTTGCTAATTTTACTTTTGAAACTGAAAGACTATTGATTTAGAAAAAAAGCATAAATTAAAATATGTGCACAAAACATAGAATTTTATTTATATAACAAGTTCTTACAATTATGACAACTAGGTTTCAATTTCTTTTTAACAAAAAGTATAAAAGAAACAAAAGTATAAAACTAGTAATACTCATTTTAATTCCTGAGACTTTAAAGTAATGAATTAAATACTTGGAAAAGTTACAAGGCACTTCTAGACTAGCATGTTTTATTTTAATTTAACTACAAACAGGGGACCACCAAAACTCTAAATGCAATACTATTTCTTATTCCATTGACTTCAAGTATTCTTCATACTGTTTTTCTGTCATTAGCTTATCCATTTCTTTAGCATCTTTCAACTCTAATTTAAATATCCAACCTACAAAAATGCAATATTTATTTTAAAATAAGTATTTTTATACACACAAATGTAAATAATTTAGTCTTTTGCATATATTAGAGCTCAACCATTACTATATCTTAAATTATAGTGGTAGCCATCTAGCTAATAAAGGGTTGTTCCATATCAAATCAACACAAAAAATGGACATTTTTAACCTGATCCTGCCAGATGTTTTAATAAATTTGGCTATTTTTTTGTCCGCTCATATATAAGATACTATGTAAAATTTTAGCCCTTAATTTGCATTAGCTTTTTATTTATAAACATTTGAAGTTTGAAAATTTGGTACATTTTTCACAATTCTAGACATGTATAAAAAGCTCATATCTGCTGACCTAATAAACCGATTGTGTTGAAATAAGATTTATTTTGTAGTGTAATGTACGGCCTTTCTAGTAATATGTTACATGACCCTATCAATGGTGTTTTTCATTTCAAGGCCATACAATTTGACCTTGAATTTTAAAAAACGTGTTTCTTCAATTTATTTTGTTCAAAAATATACTACTTATAGCTGTTCCATTGCTGTTTTTTTATGAGAGTAGTCTTAAATTAGAAAAAACATGAAATCTCTAGTTATAAAAATCTATTCAATAGAAAATTTTTGAAGAAATCGATAAAAATAATACATTAAGTTCAATTTACAATGAAGTAAGAAATATACCACTTACTTTGCATGCTCATTATTTTAAAAGATTTTTCAAGCTTGAAAAGTTGTACTTCCTCCCAAAAAATGGGAGAGAAACTTACTAAAAAGATTTTTTCAGTTCAAAACTATTTGTAATTTATTAGAAGCACTGAAACTTTCAAACTGTTATTGTTATATATGGTTACTAGAAGGTATGCCTGCCATATGATGGAATGCAAAAAGGTGCAAAACATTACCTCCCATCCACCCTCCAGCACTTGTGCTATTCTTGGATACATGTGAGCACATACTTCTCCAAATCAATATTATTATTTTTTATACAACCTCCTATCGAAGCATACATGCTATATCATCCCCTAATAAAAGTAAACTGACAGGAATTATGTCTTTCAAAGATATTAAATTTTCATCAATTAGGGCAACTGAAAATTATATAAAGATTTGGGTATTTATTTATTTTTTTTTTTCTCACAAGCCCTTGCTTGTTCCAGTTTCAATCAAAAAAATTAAAAAGGAAGGTTTAATAGACTAACCACATCATATGGAAGGACATAAAAAATCTTTTTTAATGACACTTGTTTGAATATTGGAGACACTTGTTTGAACATTGGTTTGAACATCCAAAGCAAGGTGAGTACACCTTCCCTTAAAAAACTTTTCAATCAAGTACAGTGCAATTTTTTTTCAAGAAAGTCAATCTACCACCCATTATAAAGTTATGTACGTTTTTAGGAGGGAAAATCAGAAAACTAATGTTGTGTTTATTGAGCAAAATTAATAAGTTAAAATATACCAATAACACCAAAATATGTTAAAAGTTGGCTTTAGGAGCTCTTTATGAAACATCTAGATCAGATTAACTAACTTTCTTATCAATAATTATTATAAGTAATTTATTTACAGTTACAAAATCAATGAGTTGATAGATACCCCCCCCCCCCCCTCTTTCCTCCAAACTTTATAGAAGAAATTTAAAATAAAAAAATATCTTAATTTGAAAGTGATTAACTTTAATCTATAAATAAATTGATCCACCACCCCACCCTCACAAGTGTCTATTAAATTGCAAGTTCTAGGTGCTTGTGACTTGTACATACCTAGTGAATAATGAAATGGTACATCATATTTTGCTTGGTTGAATATCTCTAATACTAAAAACTCACAAAATTTCAAAGACTTCCAAAAGAGTCAGGTTGAGAATGTTATTTTTCTGAGTTGATTTGATATGGAATGGCAGATACTGACTTACTTAAAATTAAATTTTTTTATGATCCCATTATGAAATTTACGGGACATGTACAGCAATTAAGTATGCAAAAAATAAATGTTTTTCAGATTTTTAAAAAAATCTGCATTTACTGCAGTTCAAGTTTAAAGGTCAAATTGGATGGCAAATAAAAAACATCGTTGACAGGGTCATGTAACATTTTATGAGAAAGGTAATACATTAAACTACAAAATAAGCCTTATTTCAACACAATCGGTACATTAGATAAGCAGATACAAGATTTTGAATATGCCAAGAATTGTAAAAAAATTACCAATTTTCAAATTTTTATAAATAAAAAACTAATGCAAATTGAGGGCTAAGATTTTGTATAGTATCTTATATATGAGTGGACAACAAAATAGCCTAATTTAAAAAAAAAAACAAGGAGGGGTTGGGTTGTGGGCTGTGTTTAATTAACATGAAATGACCCTTAAGTAGATGTGTGTAAGACAAATGTGTGTAAGTGCACTTTGTTTTGAAGAAAAAGAATGGATAAGATTACAAGTAACATTTTACTCATTCTCAGAAAAAGCAGACAAAGTTTTAAGAAGCCTATTCTTGTAGCGCTAAATTTCTCCACAATTATAAAAATATTAAAAATATGAAATGTTTTCAAAAGTTCTTCTGCTGAAAGAAAATGCTCTAATAGCACTAAATATAAGCTTAATTTATCTTGAACATTATCTCTTTTTTTCTCATGATACTCACTCATTCAATTACATGCAGGTACTTTTTAAATAATTTTTAATATTATATAAAATAATTTATTTTTAAAAGTGTTTAATTATAAGCACTTGTTTATTTTAATTTTATCACATAATATTTTTATATATTTAACTATTTTTATACATACGAGGGTCACACGGAAATTGAGATACGGCTAAGTGGTACAAGTTAAACTTGCCAACTCTTAGGAGTATTCAAAGTACTCCCCTCCAACATCAATGCACATTTGTAGGTGAATTTTTCAAAGATTAAATGCTTCAAGCCATCCATTTCTTGGAATCGATGAAAAATATGTTTTTATAGCCTCATCAATCTCATCTTTGGAATGAAAACGACACCCGCGTAAATTTTTTTTAGATTAAAAAATAGACAAAAGTCAGAGCTATAGACAAAAGATAAGGATCAGGAGAATAGTATGGATGTTCTATCACTTTGATGTTTTCATCAAGAAATTTGATTGTCATTCTTGTGAATGAGAAGATGCATTGTCATGGTGAAGCATGAATCCCCTAACATTCACTTCCTGAAGAATTTCTGAAAGACACTTAGTGGTGTACCAGTTAGCTGTAACTATCTTCTGTCCCTCTAGCTACAGGACTTTGACCAGACCTGTACTTCTGAAAAATACAACATACATTACTTTTTTTATTGCTCATTGTCTTTTTGCCATTGTTGGTTTGGGGTCATCTTCAAAGACCCATATTTTACTTTCTTGACATGTTGGAAAATCAAAAGACGGTATGTACGTTTCGTCACCAGTTATGATTTTGGAAATAATGCTGTGTCCACCATCATTAAGTAATTTTAGGGTTTCTTTCTGATTCTGACATGCTCCGCTTTTTGATGTTCTGTTAAATTATGGGGGACTCAACGACAAACTAATTTTTTCATATGCAGTTCTTCAAGAATAATTTTAAGCTGCAGATCCAATGTTAAGTTCCTTCTGCATCATTTGGTACGTACAGCGATTATCAGTGATTAACATTTTTCGAATGGCCGACACATTTTCTGGAACTACAGCTGACAAAGGTCTTCTAGTGTGTTCTTCATCCAGGAGAGAATTTCGACCACTTCTAAACTCTGTAAACCATCTCAATACAGTGGCACGAGGTGGAGCATAATTTCCATATGCTAATTGTAGACATTGAAGACATTCTTCTTGATTTAGTTCCACTTTAAAGTCATAGCTTGATAATGCTCTTATGTCAATTCCATTATGTTTTCTTTCAAAATTTATTCTACGATGGCTAAATTGTAATTGTTGCTATAAATTATCATCTACAAATATAAAAGAGTTCAAATTTAAATATCCGACCAATATTTTTTTCTAGCGCTTTCGCTTGCCCCTGTTTTAAAAATTTCAGTGTGACCCTCGTATAAATAAACTGAAAAAATTATCTTTTATTTTCATTATCTTTTGAGAAAGTGGTAGAAGGTTTCCCTTGAATTATCAGGAGGTATTAAAATAAAAAATGTAATATAGTATATAGTGTATTTTTTAATTATAATCAGTTTAATTATTTTATAATAGTATATTTAATAATCTACTTTTTATACCTATAAATAGACAGTAAATTATTTATGATTCTGATAAGGTGTAACAATTTTAAATTATTTCTCATGCTATTCCTTTTGTGCAATGTTTTAAAAGTGCAATTTTGGAAAAAAAAAAACCTTATAGATGAAGTAGAATTTCTTATGATGTTTTCAAAAGCACACGTATTGAAAGAAAATATTTAAATTGCAGCTGCTAACTGCAATATACAGGTATCAGAAATATCCTTGCATATAATTTTTTATATATTTCTAAATTTAAAACTTTTCTTGACCTTGTTATATAATATATGTTTGACTGTAGTTGTAGTATAAAAATAAATACTTTTAAAAGTCACTGAACATATTATTCCAGCTGAAATGTAATATAGAGAATAATTTCAAAATTTTCGGGAAAAATTTACTATTTCAAAATGTTTTAGAGTTTTTATGTGCTCTTCAGCATGCAATAGCAATACCTGCAACAACAGCAAGAACTTGCAACGTGTCACAATTTCGCAAACCCCTATGAAGTTCTATCATTCAGCTGCCATCAAATCTGAATGGTAAGATGGAATTTGCTGGTCCCCATAGAATTTCTTTTTATGTAACACATATAGCAAGTTTTTCCCTGCCATGGCAAATATTGGTTTTCTATTCAAAGGAATCCATAAGTAGTACTAAAGTGGACCATGGATGCTGCTGCATATCTGCAATAAGAGTATGATCCTGACTTTGGGAAAGCTTTTAGGCAGGTTCTATAAGTGGATAGTAATCCTGTTCAAGGCTTTCTTGAGCCTATCCAGCAACCAAAACTTTTCTATTCAAAGGAATCCATAAGTAGTACTAAAGTGGACCATGGATGCTGCTGCATATCTGCAATAAGAGTATGATCCTGACTTTGGGAAAGCTTTTAGGCAGGTTCTATAAGTGGATAGTAATCCTGTTCAAGGCTTTCTTGAGCCTATCCAGCAACCAAAACTCAACTAACTCAAAAGCATATATGTGAAAAAGATTTCCTAAAAAATGGACTAAGTATTAAAGACGTCTGTTACAGGATGATCGAAAAGTCACGTTCATCAAATTTTAAAATCATACAATGTCCGGAGAAATTTAAATAGTAGTTTTTCAATTAGGTAGTATAATGCAGTCTAAAAAAATACAAAAATATCATCTGCTGTTTTTAATATGTCAGATGATCATTATAGACCTCTTTTATCAACCCCAGAACATGACATTTTCCTAAAGTGAAAGAAATTTTATTTTAAAACAGTATTTCTGTAGCCATTTTTATACAAGTGCCACTGAAATTCCTAAAATACCTATGCTCTATAACCCTCCAAAATTCAACAATTATGAGGTTAGTAAAGAGTTTTCAAGAAACTGGTTCTTTACAGACAAAGCAAGAACAAAGCAGGGCTTCTATTAACAAATCCAGTTTTCGGAAACACTTTATGAACATTGTAATTATTGAATTGTTAAGGGTTTTAGAGTATGAATATGTCTTCTAAAACTCTTTGATGACACCATCATTAGAATTACTAAGAAAATATTACTCTAAAATAAAAATTATTTCACTCTGGAAAAACACCCTGTTTTTCGATTGATAAATGATAAAATTGAGGTCTGTAATGATTGTTTGACACATTAAAAACAGCAGACAATATTTCTGATATACTTTTGACGGTGTTTAATGCCATCTAACTGAAAAAAATACTATTATTTTAATTCCTGGAACATTATATAATTTTAATATCTGATGTGTGCATCTTTAAGCTCAAATTTACATACAGTAAAAACAAATTCTAATGAGCTATTTAAGAATTTAAAAAGATATTAAGGACATTTTATGTTATTTTTTACTATATAGGGCAAACACAATAATTCTCACATACCAGAAAGTGCTTTGCTCGAGAAGCTATTAAAAAAATAATGATATTTCTTTACTTGAGAAATTGTCTCAGAAAAATAAAATTTACTGATCACACTTCAGATTTGTTTGAATCATTTACCTTGAAACTGCACTCTAGAACAGAAAAGTGTCAAGTATTTTTCTAAAATCTCACACTTTTGATGAAAATGAACAGTAGCATCACTACCAACCTACATAGGTCTATGAAATATATGACAATGTATAACCTGACAAAGAAATAAACGGTAAAGGTGAAACTTCAGAAGTATTCAAAAAATATTCATACCTTCATCATAACAGGATTCGTTGATAAGTCCTGGCTTATCTTCCAATTGTGTATTAACTTCCGTAATACGACCACTCACAGGAGAACACATTTCATTAACAGCTTTCACACTTTCAATAACACCCACATCCTCTGGAAAATGTTCAAGTTTAGTCAGATTGGAAAAAACAAAAACAAATATAAGCTAAGAGAAAATGAATTACATAAAAATTTGTTAAAATTTTGTACACTTTTGATGTGAAACATCTTAAGACATAAGGTAGAGTAAATCTTGAAAGAAATGCGACAGAAATGAAATGGAAGTATGTAATGGAAGTGACATCATATTGCTATGAATACATAACAGAAAACCATTGCGCCTAGTTCACCGACACTCACCAACTCCCGGAACTCATTTCACGAGCTCTTTCATTCTGCCTCCAACTCGCTAATGTTCGCTCAATTCATAAAGTTTGGGGTCCCAACTAACATTGTAGTCTATTGATTTTTGAAGCAGACATGAGGTATTAGCCATAAATCAATCACAAAGAGTGAAAACTGGATAGACCAATATTATCTTTGCTAATACTGGAAATGCAAAATTTAATTATTTAATATTTAATTAGCCTAAATCAAAATTCTAAGCCTGTCTTGTACATTAACAGGCTCATATATAACATTTCAGAATCATACGTTTTGCTGTTTGTTTGTAATGCAATATGCAGGCATATTACATCCACTGGGGTTTCATCCAGTGTTCTTCAAAGATTGTCAATCGCCGGAACTCTCAAGTTTCAAGCACCAAGTATTATTTTGCATCGGGTCATTAAAGGTATTTGGTTTTAGTTCTTAAAAAATGTTTTTAGTTCATTGAGCTCTAGTACTCTGTTGAGCACTCAGCTTCAAAACAGTCACCTTACATCTGTGTGCAATTATGATACAGTTCCTATTTCTTGACAAATTTGTTCAAAAATCCTACTATTCAAAGGTTACGACTTGATAAAATTTAGAGGTGTGTGAAGAAGATGGAGGTCGGAATGTCAAGTGGAGCCGAAGGTTTTGATCGGTTGGCTATCAATTATTTATTCATATTTACGTTAAATTGTGTCATGTGACTGTTTCTTCCATGGAATGTCCCAGATTTAATAAATTTTAATGATGTCACAGATCTAATAATTAAAATGAACACACTCAATGATCAGTTACTAAACCTCAAATTACAGTTCCCTCATTTGGCAGTTTTGAAAAATAATTTTGACTTTCACAAAGATGAGATAAAAATCAAAACATTTAAACAAATTCTCTGAAATTATTTTTCAATATGAGCATAATTACTCCCAATATTTTAAAATTAGAGAATTTTTTCAGCAAAAGACTCTTGAAGATAAGGTTTAACAATGACCATCGTATCATTATTTTTTAACTTTTAAAGTAACATTTCAGGATAAATTAGATGGTTTGATTAGTTTTCAGTACTTCCAATTCTAGGCCCACTGGTGAGTCACAAATGAACACAGAGCAAATTTGGTGTATGTGTCACTATTTGCTGATCCCTGGTATAGAGGGTTATATTATCAGGCTTGCATTCAGTTGTATGTTATATAATATAAAAGCTATACAGGGTGTCTCCAAATGATTGCAGGAATAAATATATTTTGAATGATTTGTCAGACTCATAGTTTCAATTTAAAAAATGCTTCAAATAAGATACTTTCAAGCAACAAACATTTTAGTCACATGGCACGCTTTAATAAAATAGTACACAATTTAACTTTTTATATGGGCCCTCTACAAAGTAACTTTCAATTAACAAATTATTCCTCATTCATTAAAAAATCCTTTGAAAAACAAAACTGGTTAACTAATATGTAAGGTACAGTCCATATCAATTCAGGGGGGAGGCGTTACCTTCGTAGTTTCAGATGTTTTTGAATTTAACATATGTTAAAATTCAGGATGAAGTAAGAAACCCGTATTTTTTTGTTTTGTTCAAAAAAATTCCTGACCCGAGATACAGGCTGCCAAAGATGGAGCTTCGGGCGCCATTTCTCACTTGCGATTTTCAGCAAAATTTTCAAATGCTCTATCTCTGGAATGGTTCAAGATATTTTGCTGCGGGATTTTTTATTTGAAAGATAATATGTTTCTGATTAAAATTATATCCTCCATTTGGAAATATGTGTCCAAGTTCTCTTGCCGTAGCCTTCTAATTTTTTTTTTTTTGGAAAATCAAAAATAATTTTTTTTTTTTTCAAAAATGCCAATCCCAAAATTTAGATTTTTTGATTGTTGATCAGTACCATAGAGTACTACATTCCCTGAAAAGGAGAACTTCCACTTTTGAGTGTAACAGGTTTTATAAACAATGTTCATGTTCTAGCTTCAGTGGCTAATTTCTTTATACATTTTTTTTTTAATTTATTTTTCTCAAAAACACCTTTCTGAAAAGGAGAACACGCCACTTTGGTTCTGGAATTTTTCATAATTTGGTTTTGTTTAAGAAATCCATTTTCGGACCAATGTGCTCAATGTGATGGAATAAAAATGATAAATTAAACAAAAGTTGGAACTCGTGAAATGTTTTTATTCTTCTGGATTTTCTTTACATAGAACCTTCCAAATCATTAAAGGTCTTCTGGAACAATGTGGAAGCTTCCAGATAATTCCAGAATGTAACAGAACCTTCTAAAACAATCTGGAACCATCCAGATAACTCCTGAATGTAACAGAATTTTCTAGAACAATCTGGAAGCTTCCAGATAATTCCAGAATGTAACAGAACCTTCTAGAACAATCTGGAAGCTTCAGATAATTCCAAAATGCAACAGAATCTTCTAGAACAATCTGGAACCATCCAGATAATTCCAGAATGTAACAGAACCTTCTAAAACAATCTGGAACCATCCAGATAATTCCAGAACTTAACAGAACCTTCTAGAACAATCTGGAACCATCCAGATAATTCTGTGTTTGACCTAGCATATAAAAGGGAGGACATATGAATTCACAGTTTAGTTGTCAACAGGCAAACAAAGAGAGCAAGCAAAGCTTTTGTGAGGATTCTGCTGATTGAGTTGTATGGTGTTTTGTGGAAAGGACTGAGTTTGAAATGTCTTCTGACTGGGGCCACAGGAGAGTGAAGTGTGCTGACTATTTACATATCCATAAAAGAGTGATATATAAGACTAGCAAAAAAACAGACTTTCTTCAGATTGGGAATAAGAGTGCTCATTTTAAGACTCTGTTTCAAAGTCAAGATGTTTCCAGTGATGACTTTCTGTGTTCTAAATGCTCTGACAGAATATAAAAAATGACACTAACTGAACAAAAAGTCTCCCATGGTGTGGATGATGCAGATTTTATATCTGCAGAAGAAGAATTAGATTTCCTATATAAGTCAGCTGTAGAGGTTGGTGTTAGTCCTGTTAGGAAACCATGGTCAGTGAAGTCAAGTCATAAACTGTATGCATCAAGAAAGCACAGAGAAATTACTGAAGCTGTAGATGAGTACAGCTGTGTGTGAGAACAGGAAGGCATCACTCAATATCGAAGGAAGATACTGATGCAGTTGAACAAATTTTTAGTTCATTGAATTGCTAATTTCAGTTCTAAGCAGAGTGCAAGAAGTGGTATGCTGTGAAACCTGTAATATGTTTTGGAACTTGCACATATATTTTGTAAGCTTTAATATGTTTTGAAAGCTGTGTCTGTTACTTATCTTTATTAAGAATTAAAATGCCATGTCAAATAACACTAGATTTTGATTTCATGAGACCAATATGCGACGAGTATATGGTAACAGAAACTGGTTCAATGTATGGCAAAATTTACAATTATTTATAAAACCTGTTAAACTTAAAAGTGGAAGTTCTTCTTTTCAGGGAATGTAGTACTCTATGGTACTGACCAACAGTTAAAAAATCAAAATTTTTGGGATTGGCATTTTTGAAAAAAAAATTATTTTTGATTTTTCGAAAAAAAAAAAAAATCCTCTGAAGGCTCCAGCAAGAGAACTTTGACACATATTTCCAAATGAAGGATATCATTTTAATCAGAAAAATATTATATTTCAAATAAAAAACCCCGCAACAAAATATCTTTAACCATTCCAGAGATAGAGCGTTTTAAAATTTTGCCGAAAATCGCAAGTGAGAAGTGGCACCCGAGGTGCCATCTTTGGCGGCCTGTATCTTGGGCCAGGAATTTTTTTCAGGAAAATATGGGTTTCTTACTTTTTCCTGAATTTTAGCATATATTAAATTCAAAAACATCTGAGACTATGAATGTAAGATTTTTTCTTTGCCTGCCTGAATTGATATGGATTTAGCCATAAAATTGGCCATGAAACAGTTGTCAAAGTTATAGAATTTAAACACCTTTGACCTGATTAAAAGAGATGGTGAAAATATAGATTTTAAGGGTCATACAAAAATTGAATTTTTTTAAATAAAACTTCCATTCAAACACTTATATGCTTACCAATCATTAGCAAAAGTTTTATACAGTCCCCAATTATCCATCCCAAACTTTAATTAATGATATCTCAGACAGTTTTGATTGTGTGTCAATGGAACCTTTTTGTTTAACTAATCAACAGAGATGCCAAACTTCTCAGTTTTAGTTACAGTAATCTAGACAGCAAACTTTCGAGAATCTTTGAGTAATAATGCTGACATTCTAGATGCTAATAAAAAGTTACATTTTGTAACTTTTTATTAAAAAGTATCACATGATCAAAATTTGCATATGACAATAGTCAACATAATTAATGCATTTCTTTAATTAGAACAATGGGTCTACGACCTATTATTCAAAAGATATTTAGTCATGCAATCTTCTTAAACTGCCTGAATAGAAAAGTGTTAATGCTTTCAATTTATCTTAAAAATATAAATTTTATGTCTTTAATAAACCCATTCATTAAATATTGGTTACCAGCATAATTAAGCAGTATTGAAAATACATGTATTTAAAATACAGTTTCAAAATACTGAAGTATTCTGTATTTTAAACTGAAGATGTATCGAAAATACATTTTCGGAGTATTTTGTATTTTCAAAATACTCAAAATACATTTCTTCATATTTCAAACTATCGTGTTTAAACCGCAAATGAAAGATTCACAAAACAGAAAATGGCAAATCTGTATTTTGTCTAATCCTTGAATTCATTTCAAGAAGTTTTAATTCCTAAAAAGGGTGTTTAGATTAATATCTAAACATCCTTTTACAACCTGGCACCGATAAAGATGTTAATTAATGGTATGTTTAGCATCTGTGGTGGCCTAAAAAATATACTTTCTGTTATAAACTTCGCTTTTATATTGGAATTCTATAATGATATTATTTAGTAGATGGCTCATTCCTGTCTATGTATGTAAAGAAAGAAGGAAAGAAGTTACATTCTTTATGAAAACAGAAATGTGGGTAATCCGTGCTCTGCTGTGTAATTTTTTTTCTTTTATGTAAATTAAAAAGATGTAAAAAAGTTTGTTATTGCAAAGACATGAGAAAAGATGGAAGATACTCCTGTTCATGATGAAAATGTATCAAGATAACTAATGGATCATGACGGGCACGATGTGCAGTGTTGGATGGAAAATGTTTTAAAGTGATATATATCAATTGATGATTAGAAAAGTTAAGGCAGAATGCTAATTATGCAAACATGGTTATAAATGGGACTTTCGAAGCCACAAAAAATTTATTTTAAAACACATCTAAAGCTAAGATTTTAGTTTTATGCAGTAGCACCTCAATTTAATGAGTATTTTTTGCTGACCCTTGGCATTTGTTTAAATGAAGTTGTGCTATAAATGTTATGCAATAAATTTTATTAGTGGCAAAAAGTTTGCCATACTAGTTTGCCATTTCTTGAAATATCTATTTCTCAGGATCTACTATGGATAGAGCTCAGATGATGACTGATTTGAAACTAGCATATTCTGGAGGAGTTGGGTATTCACTAAGGATTTCCACTTCCAATTCTTTTTCATTTCCAGTTTAAAAATTTTGTTTTACTTGAAACATCTATGTCACAAAATTGACTGTAGATAGAGCTTAGATGATAACTAATATGAATAACGCATCAAATTCTGGAGGATGTAGAGTGGTTCACTAAGAACAATTACATCCAGTTTCTTTTCTCCTAGTTCAAAATTTTTGTTAGAACATCTATTTCCCAGAATTTGCTATGATTCCGCATTAAATTGTAGATGGAGTCAAGAGACTCACTGAAGATTTGCACTTCTAGATCTGGTGATGTCATTTTGGATTCAAAAATTTACATTTTACTTGAAACATTTATTTCTCGAAATCTACTATAAATATAGCTTAGATGATGACTGATATGGATTCAGCATCAAATTTCAAAGTGGATAGGATGTTCAATAAGGATTTCCACTTTTGATTTTTTACTTACGTCCGGTTCAAAAACATTTTTTGAAACTTTTTTTCAAGATTGACTACAGATATAGCTGAGATGATAACTGATATGAATAAAGCATTAAATGTGAGAGGAGGTTGGGGATTTATTAAAGATTTCCACTTCTGTTTATTTTTTCTTTTCCGGTTCAAAAGGTTTCTTTGAAACATATATTTCCAAGGATTGGCTATAGATACAGCTTAGACAATGCCTGTCATGGAATCAGCATTAAATTTTAAGAGGGTGTAGGGGGTCTCTTTTCTGGTTCTGGAGAGGTCAGTTTCAGTTTTTATGAAAATTTGTATGACCATACAAAATATGTATGCAACAGAAAATTAAAGTGCTTAATAGTTCCATCAAAACTGAAATATACACACTGTCACCATATGAATGTTTTTTCATAAATTTATTATTTTTTCTTTATTATACTTTTGTCTGTTATATAAAATGTGTTCTCCCATAGATTAATTTGTTTTCGTTATTTATTTCTCTTTATTATCTTTGAGATTTAAAATTTGTCTTCAATACATTCTTATCCTTTCAAAATGTCAATGTTAATAAACAGGATGGTAAACACATCAATCAATAAACTTTAAAATCAAAGACAACCAAATAAGTGGTTAAAAAGTCATTTATTAAAATCTCCTTATTATGACGTACAAAATCACATAACCAAAATGCTTTTGAACATTATCATGCCCTTCATCAGTGGCAAAGTAAAATAAAGTGCGAACAAGTGCCTAAATATAGGCCATACCCGCCAGGCAAAATTTACATACAAAATTACATAGATCAATTTATATATTTTTAATATTTTTAAAAACAACGAGGTAAAATAAGTAATCAAAAATGCATATTACAATAAGAAATAGATTTTAATAACAGGGTTCATACTCTTTTGCAAGAACCGATTTTAAGGAGTTTTCCAGGAGGGTTCAAGCATTTTTCTAGGAGTTTTTCTACACATTAAAAGTACCGGCCACACACAAAGCTGCAGTAAGCCTTCGGGTCTGCCGTGTGGTCTGGGTTTTCAACACATTAAAAGTAGAAGCGAAACCAAGATTCTACAGATGTTTCTCTTTCAGCCATGTAGCTTAGTTTTATACCAACTATACCACTCTAGCCATACAAAAATTTGTCTTGAATTACAATACACCAATAAAGGAAAAGTTTGCCAATTTACACTCCATAATTTATTAAATATCATTGATGGAACAGGGTCCATTAACAAATATTTTCTTAACCATGTTTTTTAATAATTTTTTAAATGAATCCAACATCAACTTAGCTGGTATGGTTGGTAACCAAATATTTTGTTTTTCATTTCTCCATATATAATTTCTTTGAAACTCAATGGATTCTTGGGGAGGGGGCATGACCCACAAATCCTCCTCCTTCAGCAATGCCTCTGCTCACATTTGCTTTGTACTGCTGCTGTATATGGCTGCTTTGTATCTTCACAAGATTTATATGAATAATGGCTGCTTACAGTTTCAGTAATCTAGACAGGAAATTTTTATTCAGTAATGACTACCCTCACAGCAAAGATCGTCACATGTGTGACGGTGACGTTGTAGTCACGTGACACCTAGGTCACAATGTGACATCATATTTGTGAATTCTATGCAACGTTACGTATTAGTAACCTTGCAACTTCATTGTGACTAAATTCTGTGAAGTTTCCACAATTTAATTAACACGTAACAATGTCGCGACATTACAATGGCAATTACAATGTGACGTCACAAACAAGTTAATATGCGACGTCACAAACGACCATGAAAATGACCAAAATGACTTCGCTATGACCTCAATATGACATTGCTGAGACATACTGCGACGTCCTGTGACGTTCCAAAGTCACAGTGTGACGTCACTGTGAAAAAAAATGCTGTTAGGGTAGAGTGGTGCGATTTCTGATAAAAAAAATTGTTTGCAATGATAATCAGAAAAATATTTGATCAAACATCTAAAAATTTTTATATGAAATGTTCAAATTTTTAAACTAAACAAACAAAATATGAATATGTTAGTCTTCATTACTAAACAAAAAAGAAATTCCAAAATCCTTAATAGAACACGCTTAGCTTAAACTAAAAAATAAGTAGGAAACAGAACATGCTTAGCTTAACAGAAAACAGAATATGCTTAGCTTAAATGTATTTATTTATTTATTTTTAGCCTGCTCTAGCTCAGGCTTTTAATAATTTCTTCCTAAAACATGAAAAATAAAGAACATTTGACATGGTTTTTATTTTTTTAAATAATAAAAAAATGTAATGTGTCTGCACTTAAGTTTAGCTTAAAATCAGCCCCATATTTTCTAACAACAATACAGAATATACATTTTGAAACATTATTATGGGGAACAAATAATATTGCTTTCATCACCAGATAATATTAAATTCTTCTAGATAAACTGTTAAATTCTTCTAGGCAAATTGAATTGTGCAATCACACTATTTATGTAAATAAATGAAAAATCAAAAAGTAATAATTAAACAAGAAAGATCAATCATGCTTAATGCATTGATTATGAAACACTTTCCAACTTCAATGCAATTTTATTTAAACAAGTCTAAAATGCAATACATTCCTCGGTAATATTTTGAAACTTATCACAATACTGCATTAATTTATTATATTTGAAAACTTAAACCTTCATCGAAAAAAATGAACTTCATTCAAATGACGGCATTGAAATATAAATTTCCTGGTTTAAACATCTCTAAAATATTATACATTCCTCGGTAATAGTTTTAGAATTATCATAATACTACGATAATTTATTATATTTGAAAACTTCATCGAAAACAACAAATTAATTCAAATGACGTCATAGAAAAAATAACATGCCTGGATCTCTCTATAAAAACAGGATTTCATTCATAACTTTCTCCCATTCATTTCATTCATCACAATACTATAATAATTTATTTTATTTAAACATTTTGTTTAAGACCATGGAGCTACAAAAAATTAAACTCTATGCTTGAAACTTCATCGAAAAAAATCGTCCTTCTCTTTATGAAATCAATTAATATTTCATTCATATCAGCCATGCAGACTCCATGGACTAAATTATTTTGTGTTAAAAAAATACAGGAATTCTAATACAACTCATTCTATATATTTTGCTGTTTACATTTTACATAGGTGAAAAATAGGCTTAGTTGTAGAAATAATCAAATTTAGATGAGCATTTAAACTCAAATATATTGTCATTGCGTTGTTTCAGTATGTAGATGCACAGAATTTAAGCAAAAATAAAGTAGTTTTAGGACAGATACAACACTCAATATGAATTAAAAAGAACTTAAAAAAATCCTGTTGGACAAATTGAGTAATTCAAATTAGAATGTAGAATGATGATTTCAATTTCTGAATGTAAGAAGCCTATTGATTTCCCTTAAGTGATCACTTAATGCAATTTGATATCTAAAAGTAAGTGAAAAAGATGGATTATATTATCTTTCTATTCCATGGAATTTATGGCTCGTATCTGTTATCAGACAGCCTAGATGGATAGAAGTACCTCACCTTCCTCCAGCAGGTGCTGCCAGATTTACTATGTGTTGTACCAGCAAATCATTGAGTGATTATGTGGTTTCAGAACAATGGAGCGCCAGCACATTACACCAGGATTGTGCGGAACTACCTGAACACTGCCTTTCCGAACAAGATGGATTGGTCGTAGTGATTCTGTCGCGTAGCCTCTCCGATCTCTCGATCTGTTCTGCCTGAATTTTTTTCCCTCTAGGGACAGCTAAAAAGTACCATTTACAAGACACCCATCGAGTCACCAGAGGACCTTGTCACCCGAATTAGCGTCACAGCTGCAGACGTTCGTGAAATGCTAGGAATCTTCCAAAGTATACGCGATTCACTCCTTCGCCGCTGTGACACCTGTCTCGCAGTTGGTGGTCATTCATTTGAACATTTGTTCTAAACATTTTGTCAATAAATTTCCATTATTCATCTTCACTGTATTCATCTTCACTTCACTCCATTTTGACGCGACATTTCATCCACTCCCAGAGAAAGCGCCCTCTCGCAGCTCGTCAGTTGCTTTCCGACCCCACATTCTATTGTGAAAGTTGCTTGTTTTGGTGAGTTCTATAACCCCTTACAGTTCTGACCATCAGTTCATATACACCCTGTATATAAGTAATAAGGGTATAACTCATAATAAAATACATTAGGTATATGTAATTTTAATAAATTACCATCTGCTTGGCATTCTAACCCAATATCAGGCGGTTGAACATAAACAACTTCACCTAGTGATTCCTAAAAGAAAAAAAAAATATATATATATAGCCATTTAAAATATTAAACAAGGCGATTTTAAATACTAATCAGGGATTCAAAAGATTAAAGACTCTATTATATTAATTTTTAAACAGTATACTCTCTATATAACAACCACAATGATGAATATGAATTAGTAAAAATGAATTTGAGATAAAATAAATAAATGAAGTAAATTGGACTATATTCATCAAAAAGGAACTGACTAACATAGCAAATCACATGGTTATACATTTATTTTAAACTCCATTTGTTCTTTTTCTAAAAAATGTGATCTCATGGTCAAGAAAAAAAAATCTAAATTGTACTTTATTTATTTTTTTGTGAAAATAAAACTTACAACTATACATGTAAGCAGCAGTAAAATTATCAGTTAAATTTTGTAACTATGGATTGCTTCAAACTCTGAAAAATGAATTTCAAAATGAGATTTTCTAAGGCAAGTGAAAAATCCTGTGCATATTCTTGGCATTATAGAAAATTTTAATACCTTGAAATGGTACAAATGCTTGCATAATTGTTAGTTTTCCTGAAATATCAGTAGATTTTTTTTTTTTTTTTGCTTATCTTCAAATGATGAGGTATTTTTGGTTTACACATCCAGAATGGCATGGTTGCCCTAACAGCATTTTTTTTCACAGTGACGTAAGATTTACGTCACACTGTGACTTTGTGACGTCATAATACATCGCAGTACGTCTCAGCAATGTCATGTTGAGGTCACAGCAAAGTCATTTTGGTCATTTTCATGGTCGTTTGTGACGTCGCATATTAACTTGTTTGTGACATCACATTGTAATTGCCATTGTAATGTCATCACATTGTTATGTGTTAATAAAATTGTGGAAACGTCACATAATATAGTCACAATGAAGTTACAAAGTTACTAATACGTAACGTCACATAGAAGTCACAAATATGATGTCACACTGTGACCCAGGTGTCACGTGACTACAACGTCACTGTCACACATGTGACGATCTTTGCTGTGAGGGTGATGAGCTCTTTTTCAAAGAGGTCCTCTGAGCAGTCTATTAACTCATCAACATTGGCATACTAGTTGAAATTTACCTCTTCTGGCAAACACATTTTTTCTTTCAATATTGCATCAACATATCTTCATTCTTTTCTTCTCTATTCCTATTTCAAGTTTCAAAAGCTGTGTCCATATCTGTGTCGATCATAGGAATCAGTAAGTGACACACCTTCTTTTTTAAATTCAACAAAGTAAAAATAATAAACAATAGTATCCTGATTAATATATTAAGCTGAATAAGCCAGATGAATTACTTCTAAAATGTTAATCACATATGGCTTCTTATTTCTGATGATTATTTTCTTGACAAGCATTTCCTGTTAGTTTGCCTTAAAGCTGTGCATTATGCCTTGATCAAGAGGTTCAAGCAAGAAAGTAACATTAGATGGGAAAATTTCTATAACTTTTAAATTTTAGATTTCAGGATGTGCAGTACAATTGTTAGTACTCAATAAGATTTTCCATCTTTTGTCAAGCTGATGTACCCACTCTTTAGAAATGTGGGTCATCATCCAAGCTCTTTTATTGGTTTTACATGCTGTGGGTAAAGATGTAGCACCTTTGAAACAACAAAATTTCGCAGTATTACTTATTATCTAGCTTTTCATTTCCTGACATATTTGCTGCTAGATGAGCTATTGTTCTTTGTTTCACACACTTCCAATCATTGCATTTTTTATTCTTAAATGTAAGTCTTATTGGAAAGGGTCTATAAGAATAATCTGGTTTCATTGGCATAAAACATTATTTGGGTAATAATCAGCTAACAGTTCTTTCAATTTTTCATGCTTTCTTCAAGTGACCGATTGTGAGTGGTAATACTAGTACTTTATAGGCAGTTTTTAAAATATGAGTACATGTCGCAACTTAGATGCCGTAACCTTAGATGCCGAACTTCGCTTCACCAAGCACCTTGATAATTGTTCTAATAGAGCATTAAAGAAACAAAGTTTTAAATAGTTTATGCGGCATAAACTGGGGAGCAAACCCCAAAACCCTAAAAACTACTTATACTGAGCTGATCGGACCCAACCTCGAATATGCACCACCTGTTTGGGCACATGTTTCTGAGACAGCATTGAGCAAACTCGATAAGATCCTGATAAGAGCTGCCAAACTTATAGCTGTTTCATCCACTAATAACATTAAGGCAGAACGGGAGTGTGGACTCCCGACTCTCTTACAGAGAAGAAAATATCTTACAATTAAGTTCACAAATAAGGCCAGGAGCAGAGATTTGGAGCACACCTCCAGAAGGACTTTTGAGGGTTGGAGTAATAGGTCAAGACTTATGAGGTCATCTACTCTGAAATATGATGGTGAAATCAGAGAAATTCTTGACCTCAGGCACGATTCTCATATTGTTCTCCAAGAGCCCAACCTATCCTCCTGTATCCCCAAGAACATTAAGGTAAAACTGGATCTTGTGGAACAATGCACAAAAAAGGAAATTGAAACTGCTATCAGGGCTAAGGGATCTAGAATAATCGAGTCTTATTTGAGAGCCGATTTGGTACAAGTATACACAGACGGTTCATCAGACGAGACTATCCTTAAGGGAGGAGCCGGCATTCATATGGCCCTACCAGATGGAACAACTCGACTCCAAAGTTATGGAGCAGGCAATATTGCGTCTAACTTTACTTGTGAATTAATAGAGATCCGGGAGGCCCTGGGAGAATACATCCATCTAACTGAAATAAACAGGGCAAAGAGACTTGTAATCTATAGTGACTCAAAAGCTACCCTTGAGGCAATTCTACTAGGACGCTCAAGACTCACTCAAGATATTCACAGACACCTAGATGCAATAGACCAGATGGAGAAGGCATGCATTTTGCAATAGATTCCTGCACATGGCGGAATTGAGGGTAATAAGGCAGCAGTTGAATTGACTGAAGAGGCGAGAACTCTAAACAATAACAATACAAACCTCATCACCCTAGATGATGCAAATGCTATTGCCAGATATAGACTCAGGGAGAAATCTATCAAGATGAGTCATCAGATATATGATATCAATGCAAATAGAGAAATCACTAAGACCATTACCAGACTGAGAACTCGTCACTTCGGTGGCATGAAAATTAATGAAAATGGTACCAGGACATATAAGAACTGCAGAAATTGCCATGGGGAGGGGCTTTCTCCAGGACATATCTTTACATGTCCAGCTATACTTGCAGCACTGCAAAGAATTGGGGGAATTGCCTTTCCGGGGTGAACTTTATACCGAGAGGATAGTGGATCTGGAAAGGGCAGTGATTCACGCACATGGATCTATTTGACTTCAAAGTGGACACGACACCAACCAACAACTCGCAACATGTCGCAACTTACAACTTCTAGAACCAACCATTTGAAGCCTTGAAGTTTTCATCAATATTCAATTAATGGTCATTTCTTGTGCTTATTTGATAAAGATGTTATCAATTGGTTTGCAAAAGGAGTGCATGTTTTTAACTACTTGATTGGTATTTTTTTAAAGATTGGATACTTGATAACTTTTGCATGAATGTGATCATATATGAAACCCAAAATCTACAGGCTTTCATTATGGAATTGCAATTCCTAGTTATTGTGTAGAGTACTGTAAAGAACACATAAAAGGTTTTTGCATTTTAAAATTTTCGAGACAAGGGAGCATGAGGGTGTAAATCAGGTGGTAGAGTACTTGCTTAGTAAGGGAGCAGTACTGGAATAGATCTGACACTTCTATCTTCCTATTGGGGTGGGATACTCCAGTGGTTAAGGCATGGGGATTACACCAGACTTTGATAGGACCAGAGTTTGATTCCCGGAACTGCTCTCAAACTATCTCTGTGTTTATACAGAATACAGGCATGTTAATCTGTGGGTCCGAAAGTCCATCTGAGAGGTTAGTGGAAGAGGAAGGGGGGTACGGTCTATGTGGATGTTGCCCCCACTGGGTTCCAGTCTAAATTGGGTGGTACTGCTGACTGTTTAAACAGATACTTTACACCTTTGTGGGTAGGGGCGCAGTAGCCCATTGGTTAGCGCGCTGGAGTTGCACTCGGTAGGCCCGGGTTCGATTCCAGCCACTGCCAAAACTGCCGCCGTGTTCATGCGGAGTACGATCACGTTAAACATGTGGGTCCGAAAGTCCTTCCGAGAGGTTGGTGGTAGGGGAAGGAGGGTACGGTCCCTGTGGATGCCTCCCCCACTGGGTTCCGGTCTAAATTGGGTGGCACTTCCCGAACGTCCAAACAGTTACCTTACACCTTTCTGGTAGGTCGGACGGTCTGGGTTTCAACAACAACACCTTTGTGGGTCCGGCCGTCCAATTAGTTGCTCAAGTCCACTGGATGAGTCGGATGGTCTGGGTTTTCAACACCTTTGTGGGTAGGGCCAACGGCCGTACAGTGCTGAAAACACCGGTTCTCGTTAGATCACCGAAGTCAAGCAGCATCGGGCGTGGTTAGTACTTGGACGAGTGACCACCTGGGAACACTGCATGCTTTTGGCACATTTCGGGTGCGGTAGCCTGGTGGTTTGTGCGCTGGTTTTGCACGCTGCCACAACTGCCACCGTGTTCATGCGGAGTACGATCACGTTAAGCATGTGGGTCCGTAAGTCCTTCCGAGAGGTTGGTGGTAGGGGAAGGAGGGTCCCTGTGGATGCCTGCCCTACTGGGTTCCGGTCTAAATTGGGTGGCACTTCCCAGCCGTCCAAACAGTTACCCTACACCTTTCTGGTAGGTCGGACGGTCTGGGTATCAGCAACAACATCTTTGGGTAGGTTGAGCAATCTAGGTCAAAAGGAAAAAAAAAAAAGACCCGGGAGTGAAATTACCCACGGAATGTCTAAACAAAGTCATTTATCTATCATTCAGAAGGCACTATCATTGCACTTGATCTGCACTGATCAAGTACATTTTGGTACGCAGGTAATTCAAAACCCGGGACAATATGCCTCGGTGTCATTTTTTTAAAATTCGAACTACTTTTTCAGTTTTTCTATATTTTAGTACAATTTTCATACAAATGCGTTCCTTGGCGACCAAAAATATTATATCAGAGTTTCTATCTTAACACCAATGAAAAAATCGAAATATTCTCTTTCAAATCAACTTTGAATGGAATCCATACGATTAATAGTTGAATTTTCATGAATTTTTAAAAAGTATATGCTTTTCTCTTGTTGAAATCGGGCTCCCGGGCTGGGATATTCCAGTAGAGTCTCTATCTTAACACCATCGGTGCAGCATTTTTTTTCCCCCCTGTTATTATAAGTGGGTGTATTGTATATGTCAAAACATTTTTTGGTTTTCAAGAATTCCTTGTGAGTTCCGGTGTAATTGTAATCAGTTTGCATCTTAAATTTCGGACAATGCTGAGTACATTTTGTAGACCATTCCTGCGATTTCAAATGCAAATCTTAAAAGCTACTCTAGAACTTACAGCCAATTCACTAAAATCAAATAACAATTTAACAATCTGCTTATAACAAAAATAAAATAAAACAACTGTAGTGTCGGTGCACACACAGTCATGCTACGAACGCTTATCTTAAATCCCGGGTACATTTTATAGTTGATAATAATAATCCTATAATATGAAATCGTTTTTCATTACTCAGAGTTAAAAGTTCATACAATTAACATTAATTCCATCATTTCTGTCCGATGTACGTAGAACAAAGAAACTCGTCAAACGTGACTGCTTTGTTGTTTTTTCTATTTTATCTGGTAAATTACGTTTAGATTTTAAAACACCAAATAAACAAAGCACAAATTTATAAGATACTACAATTGGAAAATAAACCTGCTTCAAAATATGCAAACTGGTGGCCCTGTTGCGATTGTGAAAAATTATTCCCCAGATACTTTCTTCGGTACTTGGCGATTACATAGATCTTCGGGCACTTGACATGACTCACTCATGGCATGGGCAAGTGGCAGGTCTGGATAAATAAATATGAGCAAGAGAAATAAAATTAATTAAAAATAAAAAATGGAAAACTGCAATAGAACTCTCAGAGGCTGCACCTACGATTTTCAGGTTTCCGTGAGGGTTTCACGGCAGTGCATTGCTGGCAGCCAGGATATGAGGATGCTACCACATATGTTTTATGATATCCCTGTGGGAGTTTGCCTTCGATGCTTGGCTATTCAAACATTTTGGCTATTGATAGTCCACTAACAAATATTATCATTACATTAAAAATAATAATAAAAAACAGGAAAAACAATCTAAGTAAATTCTAGTCAAATTTTCTGTCTGACAATTTTTAAAAATTTATATTAAATTCTAGTTCCTCTGTCGTTAATTTTTAGATATTTAGAAATCCAAAATTTCAAGTTGTCACATCTAATTTTTTAGGTGCCACGGCGACCGGGATTTGTCGAGCCCTGAATTAAGATTATTATATTAATCTACATAAGGGGCCTAAGAATAAAGGGAAATTAAATCAATTATATTGTAATTATCAGTAGAGAGTCATATAATCAGCAACTACTTTCAGCAGTCGTTATTCTTCAGCTATAATATAATTCTGCATATTGCTTACCTGTCATCATTATGTATTCAATCCTCTATAATGTAATAATATTATTCTACCCCTGGCGATAAAATGGTAGTGTTCTATTTGTCACTACAACAAGTCATATATTGGTAAAGTAATTTTTATTTATTTTCCTTTATTTGTAGAAAACAATGTTTGAGAAAATATATTCCCTGATTTTTGTTCACATTCATAATAACTCAAATTAATCAATATTTTATCGGTATACATATTATCAGCAGATGAAATCATATTATGACACAGATCACCAATGATTATTGTATTGTTGGTAACAATCGGATTTCTGATCGATAAAGGAAATCTGCAGTTATAGATAAGTCATTAAGCTAATAATTAATAACGAGATCACTTCTTATATATATGTTTAACCGAGCTGCAATGGAAAATAATTTAAATCTTAATGAAATTTAATTTTCAATAAAAATAAACGTTTATTTTAAATGGATCTTCAGTGCACTATTAGTATCATGGAATTCTTCCCATCCTTTAAAATGTAATACAGACTGGAAATTTGGTACATGGGCCAATCTTTTAACAAAAAACCAAAGAAGAACAAAGTTTTTTAAAAATTTCATTTAGGGGGTGGGTGCTCTACACAAAAACATCCGAAAGGTAAAATGATACAAAAACATACTTCCCGATAAGATAGAGACTTATTAATATAAGACAATTTAATATAATGGTAGATAATTGGAAAAGAATAAAGTGTACAATTTTAGTTTTCTATAAATTGGTACTTTAGGGGCGCTGCATGCTAAAATGTTCAATTTGTCGAATAAATTAAGAATGCCTGGTTTAAGTGAGATAGAGTCTTGCAATTTGGTACACAGGTCAATGCTTCAATAAAAACCTCTGGAAAAATTGAATTTTTCATAAATGTTCTGTAGAGGGGGGTGCTCCACATTAAAGCATTTGAAATGTGAAACGATAGAAAAGCAAACTTCATGATGAGAAAGAGACAACAAATTTGATGTATGGTACATAGTTCGAAAAAAAGAAAGTACATAATTTTAGTTTTTCAATATTTGCTACTTTAGGGTTTGCCACACCAAAATGTTCAATTTGCCGAATAAATGATAAATACCTTCTTTTAAGTGAGATGGAGACATAAAATTTTTTACACAGGACATATTCAATGAAATACACGGATACAATTAAATTTTTCAAAAATGTTTGATAATGCTTGCTGCAGGGCTCAGTCCTGAACAAATGAAATCATATAATTAGGCTTTAAAATTCCTAGGTATGTAAAGGGATCAAATCAACCCAGAGTTCACAAAATGCTTAAATAAATGTCTAATATGCACTGAAATATCTGTTTACTCCTCAAAATTTTACAAGTGCATAAAAATATGCATAATATTTTTAGTAATAAAATGCATTTTTTTTTTCATGAGCCTTCAGCTTTCTAGTGTTTTAATTGCTGTGTGTTCTTGATTTCAGATTTTTTTTTTCAATTCTTTCTCTTTTAATGCCTGTAGTCTGTGCAGCATTGGCATTTATAGTAACTTACTATTGAAAATTTTGAAACAAGATTGTGCTTGGGTTAATTAGAGTTAGATGCTCAGACCTGAAGAAGAGTCTAGTCTAATTAATCTTCAAAATTAAGCCAGTGCTGTACATTTCTTTTTTCGGCATTGTGGCCTTGGTTTAACTGCTTTGGTGATTTTAATATTTTGTAATTACTTGAAATGGTTCTTATATCTTTCTAATAATTATATATATATATATATGTGTGTGTATATACACTCTTTTGCAAAAAAAAATGAAGCACCCCTAAAAGATAATCCGATCAACTTGCAATTTTGCATGCAAAGTCCTTTATACCAAATATGCAAATGATTAAATTTGCAAGGCCAACGAGTGTTAACTTTGGTCATAGTTCGTGCTTCTACTACGCAACTAGCATCCAATAAAACAGGTTAAAAATGTGGACGGTTATCTTTGCTCGTTATCAGTATTGCAGTTACGTGGAGACACAACCAACAATGCCGTTAAGATGTTGCCGAAGACCTTATAAGCAATTAGACGAGTTCAAACGTGGTCATATAGTCAGGATGCATGAAAATGGCTGGTCATACCGAGCAATAGGCCGCCACCTGCACCGAACGGACACTGCTGTGCAAAGGTGCTGGCAGCAATGGTTGCTGCAACAAACTCATGAGCAGAATAAAGGTTCTGGAAGGCCAAGGTGTGCAAATACAAGGCAAGATCGGATGATTGTGTGACAGGCCCAAACTGGCCCAACGGCATCATTGTCCATCATCCAAACTAGGAACAACTAACGATATGTTAATGAAATTCTGCGTCCATTTACATTACCCTTCATGGCACATCATTCTGGGGCCATTTTCCAACAAGATAATGCCATATCACATACAGCTCGCATATCTGTGGACTGTCTCCATGCTGTTGTTACTGTTCCTTGGACAGCAAGGTCACCAGACCTTTCATCAATCGAGCATGTATGGGACATGCTAGGCCGCCAGATTTGGGCACCCCGAAATGTAGCAAATCTAAAACAATTGAGGAATGTCAGGCAGAATGTATTGCAGGATGACATTAGGAAACTTTATCACTCCTTACCTAGACGTATACAAGCAGGCATTGCCACTAACGGGGGTTTCACCAATTACTTATTTGAAAATTCAATGTGCAATTGCTAACCATTGATGGGTCCTGCGGCCTTGATTTTGTAATCATTTTATTACCTGTGTATGAGCTGTAAGCATATTGAATTTCAATATAAGTAGTCACTTTCTTCATGGTGCTTCATTCTTTTTGCAAAAGAGTGTATACAGTGTAATTTAAATAAATATATATATATATATATATATTAAAATAACGAATACAAAAGTGCAGGAGTGTGAATCAGTAACCACAGTATCAAACCGCGAGCAATATAAAAGCGTGCAGTGAATAGCAAAAAGCAACGAGGAAGGGCCGGAAAAGTAGAGCATGGAGATGCCAGGACAAGGAAAATATATTAAAGAATAGTATATCTGCCAGAAACGTCTTCAGGGGCACATTCTAGACAGACATACTAAAATCCGTTGTTTCTATGATTGCATAAAAACACGTGGTTAAAATATTATGCAATCTGTGTCCAACAACGGAATAACGAGAATAACAGAAAAAAACCAAATAGGATAAAATTCAATTATAAAACATAAAATACCACATAAACATGAAATATAAAATACCACATAGACATGAACATGAAAAATATAGCGCACAAATATACAAACTTGCAAAAAAGAGCAATTCACATGTCGAAAGGTCGCCACCGTGAATAATCTTCAAATGAGTCCACCACATGCTACAGTCTGAACGCTCACCTCGCTTAATACCACGTGGGAATAAACCAGACCAGAGGAAGTGGAAGTAGCAGTACATACTTTCAGAGAGATAAACCCAAGAGTTTAGAAACTGACCAAGATGTGACCATGATTATCGAAAACATTGAAAGAATGGATAACACTGTTTTTTGGAGCCGTAGCCTGTTTTTTGTTTTATTTGCTTTTTAGATATCCGCCTTAATGGTTTTATGAGTGTTTTAAATTTTTTTCTTTACCCGCCGAGGCGGTGTTTTTTAGAAAAATTTTTTACGTTTTTAGTGTAGTCGAAATTACTGTTTTTTAATATTTTTACATTTTTATTTTTGCCCGCCGGGGTGGTGTTTATTTTATGGTGTTTCCACGAATATATATATATATATATAAAAGTTTCAAAAAGTACAATACGTGGAAAGAAGCCAACAGGGATATACGAATAGGCCTAGGGGGATTGTGACCCCTAGTTCCCGGTTAAAAGTCGACTTTTACTCCAATGGAAACGCTCCCGGAGCCGGTATATGCCTGTGGCCATATTTCCAGGAAGCATCAGAACAAAAAACGCACTCCGCTCGAAGATACGCGGACAATGTGGAACCAACCAAGAAACGGTTTGCAACCGACATCGAATAAGTTGAAAAGCACGAGAGCAATATTGGAATGAAAGCAAAACGCGCCACACGCCATGTCTATCTATCCAGTCGAAATAGAAAAATGAAGATGCGCACACAGTCGTTAAAGGCGTTGCCAGCTTAAACAGAATGTGAGACAGAATTATCCATTGGGATTCATCAAACATTATTATAATACATTGTATAAGAAGGAAGAGAATGCTTTTCGAACCGATTTTGGCAACACCTTCGATATATAATTTAAGCTGGCAACGCCTTTAACGACTGCGTGCGCATCTTCATTTTTCTATTTCGACTGGATAGATAGACATGGCGTGTGGCGCGTTTTGCTTTCATTCCAATATTGCTCTCGTGCTTTTCAACTTATTCGATGTCGGTTGCAAACCGTTTCTTGGTTGGTTCCACATTGTCCGCGTATCTTCGAGCGGAGTGCGTTTTTTGTTCTGATGCTTCCTGGAAATATGGCCACAGGCATATACCGGCTCCGGGAGCGTTTCCATTGGAGTAAAAGTCGACTTTTAACCGGGAACTAGGGGTCACAATCCCCCTAGGCCTATTCGTATATCCCTGTTGGCTTCTTTCCACGTATTGTACTTTTTGAAACTTTTATGTATATTTGACACTTATGAGCTGCATCGCGCCTGATTGTTATTTTATTACCTGCTTTATTAGTCACTCTTGTCATCGTGGTTACTGCCTTTTGGCTTACTTATATATATATATATATATACTTGTATATAGTTAAAATTTTACTATAACAAAATTTGCAATAATATATTAAATCTCTTAATTCAGTTTCAATATACTGTCATGCACTTATTTATTTTCTCTTAGTATGGTTAATACATTTTCGTTTCTAAATAATGCTTATGCAATCTTTCTGTCTATCAAAATTAATTATTTTTGTTTTTCAAACAGTAAATACATTTTATTGATAAATATAAAAAAAATTAACTATTAACTATATCTGTATTTCAGAATAAAAACCTTTGATAGGAAAATATCAAAACAAAAATATAAGGATACCAACTAGTTTCAAATGCACAATGAATATACTTCAGAATAAGAGAAACAGAGCAATCACTCCATCAAAGCAGGAAAACATCTAGACCCTTTATTAATATTATTTTTAAAAAATACTGCTTTTATAAAAATGTAAGAAAATGCTTTGTAATATTACTCACTAATTCTATTATAAATACTCCCCACTTTGGAAATATACTCTTCAAATTTTAAGAATAAAGTAAAAGTATCCCTAAAAAAAATTCTTTGTGGTAATCTTTGGTTCAAACCCAAAGAGTCTCCCTCTTGTATAAATTATTTCATGATAACATACCTGTGCATAATTTGTAACCCCTACTGTGCCTATGTTTCCATCAACTGTAACCCATTCATGTTTTTCCCCATATCTTCTTTCTAGAAATACACAGACAAATCAATTTCAATCATATGAAGAGAATTATTTTTAAAAATTTATAGACAATGTAATTTTAACAAAACAATTTAAACAATCCAATAAATTAATGCTGTCAAATCAAACTTTATACAGTGAAAACTTTTAAACATGGTTCATTTAATAGTTTTTTAACTAAAAATGCCATAATTCCCTAAGCAGAAAAGAAATAAGCATGATTTTATGATATATGTATCAGCTGAAATTTATCACACACCCACAATATATATTAATACATAAAATATCATTAATATAATATAAGAATTATACATTTCTATAAGTTTTTATTAGAAATATCAAGCTAATTATAGGCTGACGACCCCATGTTTTTGATTATAAAATACTTTGAACAAGACCTTTAAATAAAAAATATTTTACCCAACCATAGAACTTTTATTTAAAATATCAGCTTAAATACTGTTTTATGCAAATTTCAACATCCTTTCCCATAAACCTAAACTAGAATTTATTATCTTGTTATTTTCAACTACACTCTGCCAATACAAAGAGCAGAATATAAACATGAGATCAATTTTACACCTTCAACAAGATCATAACTTTATTTCTAATTTTAAGTTTTTATATTCTTCACCTGATACATGATTTGTGCAGTTTGTTTATATTTTTTTAACATGCCAGCATATGACAAGATATAATTATGTATATGAGTCTCAGTGATCACAAAACTTAACAATTTAAATCATTGAAGTGAAAAATAGTACCGATTCAATTTTTGTGATGTCATTTTGACCTTCTTTGAAGCAAATTACACCCGTGTTGGTACATTGTCAATTTTGGTATCAATCCGAAGATTTTTTCAAGTCCTTTCAAATGAAGGGTAACTTGCGATTGATATTATGTTTGGCAATTTACTCTTCCCCAAAATAGAGACTAATGATATTGTGGACACAAAAATTGCATTCCGTCTATTTTTTACTACAATGATTGAAACTGTTAGGTTTCTTGATCATTGAGCCATAAATAGCCTCTTATGCATACTTTTATTTTGTGATGATTTTTTTTACCAGGAAATTTTTGAAAAATCTGTATTGTCAGTCTAAATGATCACAATTCTAGCATATCCTATTTTAGCGGGATTGAAAAAGTCTTCAGATTGATGTCATGTTTGACAATGTTGACTTTCTGTCATCTTGATACATTTTTAATGTCAACAGTGTTCTTTCAACATCAATTAATGCTATTTCACATTAAAAAAAATTGTATTGGACAGTAAAAACTATGCCAACCATACCTGACCATTAGATTGATTACCTTATCTAGTTCCACAGTAATTATGTTTAAAACTATAATAATTTGAGACAATGAAGCAGACAGGCTAGATGTTTTAATTTGAACATGTGTGAACTAAAATGTTTATTGACTGACAATAGTATCCAACATACAATCGAGCTCGCTGATAATAATTTATTGATTATAACAAAGTTTTGTATATTTTAATCACTTTAACTTCGTTATAAACAAGCTCTATTGTACTTATGAGGATAAATTGCATTAATTACATTTAAAACAAATAATACCAAAGGAAACATTTTTTTTTATTTAGATAGTGAAAATTTAAAATTTGGCTAATCCGGAGATTAGGTCACCTTGGTTAAATCGGAGAAGACACCACGCACTTTGTGAGGTTAAATCAGAGAAGACGCCACGCACTTTGTGAGCGCTTTATGTTGCAATCTGGTAACCTCTTGTATCGAATGTTTTCGGCGGAAATTGTGTAACATCCAATAAGAATACGTTTTTGTGTTTGCTACAGTTTTTTGATGTAAAAGAACATTTCTATCAATATTTTTGGCCATTGTTGTGCGTGTTTGCTTGTTCTTTCGTTATATGATTTATTTTGGAGAAAGTGATTTTGCTACGTGCGATATGCACAGATAAAATTGTAGCATATTCTGTGTCTGGGCGCCGCAGGCGACCGTTCCTAATAAACCGGAGATCACTGGGGGCCCCGTTCCGGTGTAGAACAACCTTTAGGTCGAACCCCTGCCCTTGTACATACGGACCACCGATACATCCGTTCCACAATTTTCGATCTTTAGATCGAATCCCTGCCCTTACACGGACCTGTAGGTCGAACCCCTTCCTTTATATGGATCCTCAGTTAGATGGAGAAAGCGATCTTGATACGTGCGATATGCACAGATAAAATTGTAGCATAAAAATATTAAATTTTACAAAAATCTGATTTTGGAACGCTTACATGAGTATTATTAATTTTTTTATTCTGCAGTTTTATAAAGTTATTTAATTTTCTTAAAATACACAAAAATCTGATTTTGTAACGTTTTTTTGAGTATTATTCACTGTTATTTAAGTTAAATTAAATTATCATTTATATTAGAAAATCTTGTTTAGAAGAAACAATAGTCTGTCCTTAGAAATAGGGTTCTTCTACCGAAACATCATTTTGGTAGGAGGAGCCTATTTCTAATGACGGTAAATGACATCACTGAGGATGGGTGGAGCCAATTTCAAAACACGGAAGAAAGCGCCAACCACAGGCCAACTTGGCCCGATTTTGTACTTAGAAAAAAATTTGCGGTGACCTGATCTCCGGATTTACCAAAAATTTTTACAAAATGCTTGAGATGTGTTTGCTGGATTCACAATAAGAGTGATATGGTATGGAAGTCACACTTTACTAAGTTCTAAACAATTGAAAATGTTCATAAAAATATTTAGTTCAATTCGGTTACAAATATTGAACTATAATTGTATGGCAAAGTTTAAAACAATGGAAAGTATTTTTATAATATAAATACGATTTGAAATAGCACTCTGATATGCCATACAAACCCGAATGAAACAGTAGATAGATAAAGTAATTGAAAAATAGATTTTAGTAACATGTATAAATGTATTACTCTATTTACATGTAATTTAAAATATTTATGTATCAAAATATAAAACAAGATAAAGAACTTGTATGCACAGATGTGCTTAAAGTTAAATCTATCATTTATCTATCATAAGGGAGTATAAAATGTTCAGAATGTATCTCCCATCGGGGCTATCCATTTTTATTATATAATATTAAAATAATTATACGTATGACTTTGCCCAAGATTAATTTAATTTAACTTATTACTAGTGTTGCAGAGTCTGTATCAATTTCGAAGTTTAAGTAAATGAAAATGTATATACAGAGCAGATTTATTTTAACTACGTATTATTTAGTATAAATTTTATTTTGTCTTAAAGTCATCTTTTTAAAGAAATAATAAAGTCATTATGACATTGGTGTTTGTAGCTCAATGCGATAGTGTTCGTCTAGTATACATTATTCCCGGGTTCGATTCCATTCGTATCGGGATCACTGTTTTCTTTTAATTGACACTTTTTATAGCGCCTCTCATATAATATATTACATTTATGCAAATAACTGGAGTTCACCAAAACAAGAAATTGTGTTTTTTCTTTTTTATTGGAATGAACAGTTTTTAGAAAGTTAATTTTGAAAATTCTAAAAATGAGCTTTTTGTCTTGGGGTGTCTGTATTATTAAGACTGGCTCTAGAAGGGTCTGTACGTACCCTCAATATCATTTTTGAAAGAAAACATGAAATATTCATAAAAAGGGGAGATCAAATAAGGATTAAGGCAATAACATGTTTGTATGGGCAGCCTGGTACTATATAGAGTAAATAAGGTAGATGACGTGTGATAGAGGCAATAAAGAATATTTAAATTGCAATTTTTATTTTACGAATAGAAAAAAATTATCAATGGGAAAATTTTATTTGTGAATTCTTACAAATGAAGAATCTTAATTGAAAAATGAATTTGTTTAAAGTGAGTACCTTACTTATATCAGATTAAAACTAGGAAATATACTCATTCTGTGAAAAACTTGAAGCAATATAAAATGTTAAAGTGTATAAAATTATTTTTCCTATCAATGTTTCCCAATTCCCACATCTTAAAATTGACAGTTTTTCAACAACTCATTTATTTTAAATTTATTATTAATATTAAAAGGATTAATGCATAAAACTTTTAAATTCTTGAAAATAATCTTATGACTTGAGTCACATGGCGCCATCTATTAACGGAAATACAATGTTTTTATATTATTAAATACAGTTTTTAATTAATCCAACATTCTGCAGTTTGTGATGATCTAAGCTTTAAATTACGGTGAGTATTCATTTTATGAATAAATTATCTATTATTAAATCTATTAAATATGTTGTTTAACATAGACAATAAAATACAGGAATATATTTGCAATCTCATTTTATTTGCAAAATTCTTTATTTGCAAATCTTGATGTCTCATATTTCTGGGATATTAGCATAATTCTATTTGCATTATAATTATGCATTCCTTGCACTGGCACAAATACATTTTCAGAAAGTATAGATAAATAAAAAAATAAGATAAATGTTACAAATTGATTGATTTTATATTATAAATTACTATTTAAAAATATTATCTAATCCAAATTTTTCGATGATAAACGATTTCGACGATTATTTATTACTTGTCCAGTTTTTGAAAAAACACATTCGGATGGTACAAAAGTAGCAGTGCGGTGCAAATACCGTAAAAAAATAAATAAAACGAGAAAAACCAATAAGCGAAATTGAGTGAATAAACGAGCGAGAAACAAAAAACAATCAAAATAAAGCGACATGAAGATTGTGAAAAAGAATGACTGAGAATAAATAATTAAAATTTGTTGTTTAGAAGATTTTATCATTCGCCATTAGCTCCACCCCCTTTGTCCCTGCCCGAAAATGACGTCATAGAAAACTATCGATAGTTCCGATAGTATGTAAACTACTATTACTATTTATTCGAAAGTTGAAATTGTTCGATAGCGCCCATCGCTACTCTAAGTTAAGCCTGAAGAGCTGGATAAGCTAAGTATATGCAGTCAAATATAATCGTATATCTTTTGTGATTTATCATTTAGCTCCCAAGGGCAGGAGAGGGAAGTTCAGTGAAGATAATATGGGAAATAGGATAGAAAGCAAGATATGTAATCTACAAATTGTTAGTGTCAAATGCACTAAAACTATAAAAAAAATATATTGTTGTATGAAACTTTTCTTTCTGATATAAAATGCAAATAAAATTCTACAAAAAAAAAATGACTATTGCAAATATCTAAATGATACCATTTATTCGGGGCCCTTGTGCAATGCACAATTTGCACACTTATATATGGTGGCCCTAAGTGGACATAATAAACCTATGAAATTTGTTGGAATGAAGACCTTCCTGTCTTATGTGCATCCTGTTCCTGCAATGACTCCTCACATTCTTGATTGCACTGATGCCTACGTAAGATAGCTCTCAGACGATTGCTGGCCTCCCTTGTGTGATATGGTGTAAGTTAGTTAATTGACCAAAGGGATTTGGTACTTCCTTATTATAGCACCCCCCGCAATTACGATTACGCCAAGGCCCAAAAAAGCAATATAACCATAATATAAATATGTACTGTTTCTTTAAGGCTGCAACAATATTAGATTTCGCTACCTACCATGATGATACATCTCGGTCGCTTGGCGATTCATCCTCGGGGACCGCTATAATGAGGAAGTACTGGGATATTTAACAAAAACAAAATATATTAAACTTGGAAATATATTTTAATTTTTGGTTATATATTATTGATGCAGTAAAAAATCTGAAAAATTTTTAGTTTATAAAGCTGCTCTTAGTTAACTAGTCAGACAAAAAATGTATAAAATCCAATGAGATGCTGGAGATATAAGTGATCATAACAGATACAGAAAGAGGTTTCTAATTTTCATTGCTCTACACTTTGATAGAGGATGATAAAACTTGCATCCGAATACTCTGCCTCATTGACAGAAATTAACTGCCCGAAATCCATCATGTGGTTTAAGAGATATGAATATATTAAAGTTAAAAGTATGTATTAAAATTTTCTCTTTTACAGAATGACAATTCAATTTTTCTATAACTAGTTTTAGTTCACTACAGCCAGTTTTTTTTCCTCAATCATTAAACGCATGATGCATGTTTAGACAAAATTAGGTACAAACTACCGGAAAGCTGATTCAAACCATACAAAATTTAATTTATGCTTTGCATTATTCTGATATTGCTTAATTGTCACGCAAAAGTTATTTGTGTAACAATCTTTCAGGCTCTTGTAATTTTGAGCCAAAATCCTTTACATTTTAATCAATGGCATTAGGAAAAAATGCAGAACATGTTGAAACAAAACTCTTAAGCGTTAATAACAGCACGCATTTCACCAATATACTAATCAAACATTTAATCTGAATCAAACACATGCACGAAATATAAAATCAAAATCACAATTGAAATTTGCAACACTGCATTACTCGAAAGAATAAAACTAAAAACATGCAATACTAAAAAGTCTGCAGGATTAATGAATATTTGCTTACGAATATTGAAGGCCGAAGAAGTACATGAAAAATGCCGCGTGGTTGAGAAGTGAGGTGAAAATACATATTTATATTGCCTACATAAACTAGAAGAAAGTTTTTTTGCAAACTGCAACGATATACTAGCCATAACTATACCCCAAAGTTTTAAGAACAGAACAGAGAAGACAACGTACAAAGATAACGTATCAGTCGACTTCAAAGTCGCAAGGAAAGATTATCTTTAAGACACACTTTTATGTGTCATTCTACATCTTAAGATATCATTCTCGTAAGAAAGCGATTTAAAAATCGTCGAGATCGTGATCATAATCATTTCATGTGCATTGCCAACTTTCAAAACCATATTTTGCTACTAATTTCGAAAATGATGAAATAAATTGATAACAGATACTTGATAATTTTAAATATTTTGTAGGATTACATGAATTAGAGATCATTATTAATTAAAAGAAATTAAGTATCTGAAACAAATACTACATTTTGGTTTTCTTATGAACTGATTGAGCTGTGTTTACTCTCCTAGGTCGTCTGTCAAATTCAAGAATCCAAGAATCATTCCGGATTCCGGTTATAACAGTTAAAGAAACGAAGTCAATAATATTGTCAAAACTTAAAATTTTTTAAGTTTCTATATATAAACTAAGATGGTTCTTGAAAGCACTGTTATATGGTATGAAACTTCGTATTTATTATCTTAATACTGTTATAAATTGTATTTCGCATATGTTTGTGTTAAATAATGTAATTTTAAATAATCTGCCTGCAAGCCTACAATGACTTGCTATTTTGGAATTCTTTTCATTCCCTGTTGAAACTTTTTATTGTTTGAAAATTAATATATGTGTAATTTTCATTAATTATGTGGTTTGTATAACAACTAAAGTTGGGATCAATCTCTCCTTCAGTGATATATAAGAGAATAGTTGCAGAGTAAATAAAATTAGGCAATTATATTTGCACCGTGCTCTCCGAATTTTTAAATTTAGAAATTCATGCATGTGTAAAAGTATTAAATTATATTTCACAGTCATTTTTAATTTCCTAGTTATTCAGACCATCCTACTATGTTGGTTCTAGAAATCCTTCATTGGAAATACTCTACTAATCTTTTAATAAGCTCCCTATTATAGCTGCAAATTAGTACACACCAGTTGGCGAATAACTTTACAAAAATGCGCAACACTTGATGAAATTAGCCAGTAATATTGTTTTGTACCCATCCAAATATGATGATAGGCAGCACTAAATAGACACCAACATTAGAATATATAATTTGACGATCGCTATTTTCTAAGAAATTTGCAAGCGTGCCGATAAAATTCATTCTCCAAAGATGCCAATAGGCATATTTTTGCACCCCGATATTCTTAAAATTGTTAATATTCTATTCTCATCTGCCAGCACACAAATGACAAGTTTAAACCTTACTGTTACTGAATGCTGTTACATTGTATCAACTATTAAATGGGGGGGGGGGGCTTGTATATGAATTATAGTAGTTTGTTTAATCCAACAAATCGGAGGTGCCAACAGCATTTTAACATCTAATGAACCGCAATTTTTATTCTGATTTGTGATAACTGCAGTCTAATATTTCTGGCATTTCAGAGTCTCCCTGATTAACGGAAAATTCTTGAAGTTCTGAAATGACTTTCAGAAAATTGTGATATAATTTAATAGAAAGTTCTGTGAAAAATGGTTCTCATGGAAATGAATGGCTGAAATAGTTGGATGATTTTTCCATTTTTTGTTTATTATAACAGGTGCTTTTAATTAACAAAATATTTTAAATTGGCCGTCAATTTCCATGTTGTGCAGGTTTCATTTCACACAGGGGAAAATAACATGAATTTCCTATATTTTTTAATGGGGCTAAAAATATTTTCCGCTTATTACAGTACAGTGACCGCCGCTTATAAGAAACACGTTCGTTTCGCTCGTTTTGTTTCTTATAAGCAGTTGTTTCTTAAATCCGGAAATTTTTTAAATATCGTTCTTCCATTGTAAATACTAACTATTGAACACAATTTTACAGAATTTAAAAGATAAATGTATATAAGTAAAATATTAGTACATACATAATACATTTGTAAATTGAGTTTTGCATTCAAAAATATTTCTTATTTTACGAATTAAGCCTTACAACTTAAAATATTATCTATATGTATGCATATACTAGTATGTAATTAAATAAGAATAAAAAGTAAAACTCATAGGTCGTTCATTTATGTATAAGAGCATAGTACATTTTCATACATACCGTAATCTATTACTGAGGAACAGCAAAAAATTTATCCAGTGTTGTTTGTGCTAATGAGTCTGTGATTAGTTTACGTACATCCATTTCTAAATCATAAAATAGTCCATAAACTTTTTCTGATGCCCCTCTATGTTCAAGAGTTTTTCTAATTATAGTTAGGGCTTCTCGCGACTGTTTGGCTGTAGGAAAATTTTCTTCTTGTGGAACGTCGTCTTCATTTTCTTCTTCATTGCAAACATTCTGAATTTCCGCCACTATGTCATCATTAGGGTTGCACCGAATACCATTTTTTGCCGAATAACGAATACCGAATATTCGGTTAAAATTCTAACCGAATATTCGGCCGAATACCGAATATTCGGTTAAATTTTTTAAAGGTAATATTTCTATTTTATGCCAATTTAAAATAGAAAATGTTTCTATTTTGTGCCTTTTATAAATGCATTTACATTTAACATCTTAAATTTATTTGCATTTACATTAAGTTGATTGTTGAAACCCAGACCGTCCGACCTACCAGAAAGGTGTAAGGTAACATTTACATTAAGTTGATTGTTGAAACCCAGACCGTCCGACCTACCAGAAAGGTGTAAGGTGCATTTACATTAAGTATAATTATTAATTTAAAATAAATAAAAAATAAAATAAATCATTCCAAAAGCAAATTAATATAGTAAAATAGTAAATGGCTACCTAATTTGGTTTATGTTTATCTGCATAAATTGATAATTGATAGTTAATTTCTAATATGTGATAATCATATGGCTTCATATTATGTTATAGAGAATCTTGCATTTACCTTACATTACTCGTACAAACCCAAGTTGCTTAAAATATCATTACAAATTACAATTTATTCAAGTGAATTTTTGCTATCTTAGTCTCTTCTGTACTGTAACTGATAAATAATTTTATCAAAATTGAAACTGAGCAGTCAAATTCAAACATTGCCAAATCATTTTTCTTTTTAAAGTGCAAAGGATACTTTGCCAGAATGTCCAACCATTGCGAACTACAACAGAGTAGATACTGATAGATAACTAAACAGTTACAGACAGGTGTACCCACCCTGTGACAAAAGACTCAACAAAGTAATCTTCTCTTCAGAAATCATGAAAGAAATTAGAAGGTTTGACTACAATGGGGCCACACACAGAGAAATTCTTTGGTTATCTTATTTGACACATTTTAATGGATACAAAGGAACACCTGTGGCACACTCAGTATCTTATCTATCTCTATCGAAATTAAAATACTGCAAAATTGAATATTCATCCAAGTGTTTGTTTTATATATTAATCACCTTCACCTTTTTTTAATATTGGTGAAATGATAATTGATTTTTTTTTAGCTGCATATTTTATAAAAAATTAACCATTATATTTTTGAACATGTAATATTAAGAGTTTTATTTTCTGGTTACTGTTTCATAGTTAAATGAATTAGTAAGGTCAAGGTGTGATAAGATTTAAGAAAAATTGAAAAAAAAAATTTAATATCAGAGTGTTTTCTTTTACATTAAAATTATTTTAAATGTGATAATATTGGTAAGTAAAAATTTGAATTAATTTTGTACTATGATACTATAACTTTCATTCATTGTATAAAAAATGTGCTTTACCAATTGTCGAATATTTTAATTTTGTTTTACTATTCGGTTTGGCCGAATATTAAAGTATTCGGCCGAACCGAATATTCGGTTTGACTGCCGAATAGGCAGTATACCGAATACCAACCGAATATTCGGTGCAACACTAGTCATCATCACTTTTTTCTTCAGATGTTTGTAAATTTTCATCGATGTGAATCTATTCTTCGAAATGTGCTTCTAATTCTTCTACATCTTCTGCTGGTATGTCAACATTATTTTTCAAAAATCCTGCTTTACGGAAGCAATTAAAAATGCATATGTCAGAAACATTTTTCCATGCGCCTGCGATCATATGGATAGCATCAAGCAAGGTTATTTTCTTGCTTATTTCGCAAGCCGATCCTTTCTCTTCATCAATTGCATCTACTATTTTCTGTCGCAAATTTGACCGATACAGGGTTTTAAATGCTTTAATAATTCCTTGGTCAAGAGGCTGTATGATGGAAGTTGTATTGGGTGGCAAAAAACAAAGTTCAATGTTTGTCAGCTGTACTACAGGATGAGCCGAACAGTTGTCAAGGATTAAAAGAATTTTTTCTCTTCCCATCAGTTCCCTGTCCCACTTTAACAAAAAGTCTTCAAAAATTCTACTTGTCATCCAGGCATTCTTTGAATTTTCGTAGATCACTGGCAATTTTTTTATTCCACTTAAACAGCGCGGACGTTTGCTTTTGCCAATAACTAAAGGGCTCTTTTTTACAGTTCCCGTCATATTTGTTGTTAACAGAACTGTAACTCGATCTTTTTGTTTTTTTCCAACGGAGGATAGATCATTTTTGAACATCATTGTATACTCGGGCATCGCTCTAAAATAGAGCCCAGTCTCGTCAGTGTTAAAAATTTGATGAGGAGCGTATTTTTCTAATAGAGGTGGTAAGCTTTGCGTAATCCATGAAGATTCCGACTCGGAGTCCGCGTCCTGCTTCTCTCCATAATTTTTTTTGTACACAATGTTATTTCGTTCTTTCCAGCGGCTTAACCAACCATCAGTCGCACGGAACTCTTTTTCTCCTAATTTTTCCGCAAAATTTTCTGCTTTTTTCAGTAAAATTGCCCTACTGATAGGAGCGTTCTTTAATCTGGCGTTAGAAAACCATTGTAAGAGTGCTTCCTCTATAGCAGCTGCCTTTCCTTCTCGTTTCCGTTTTCTTTGAAGATTACAATTTGGCGTCAAAATTTCATTTCTGCCTTTCAGGATTTTACATAATGTTGAGTGCGGAATTTCTAATGCAGAAGCAGCTTCTCTTTGACTACACAGAGGTAGAGAATCATACTTTTTAAGTAAACTTTGCTTTTCAAGCAAAGTAAGGGTTTTTCTCTTTTGCGACATGCTTCCACTAGCAAAACATAAAATGACTAACTAAAGCTGTACGAATCTTATTTGAGTGCATAAGCAGAGATGCCTTTCCTTATCAGTATGTTTCCTTAACTGCCAAAAGATTAAAACTCGTTTCTTACTGGTTTGGGGTTGTTCCCCCTAAGCCTTTCTACGGAGAAATTCTCTGTCATCCTTTGTTACATAGCAAACTCCCACCCCCTCCCCGTACGCCCAGAGACAAGAGATAACAACTCGTCCTTCAGTTAACCTTAAACAAATGGATTTCTTTCTTTTTTACACCCGCGTCGCAAGGAAATCAACAAATTTTCTGTAGAAAACTGTTTCTTATAAGCGGAATCGTGTTTCTTATAAGCGACACAATTTTAATGTTAAAATGAAGTTTGTATTTGTTTCTGTCGTTTTGGGTCTTATAAACGGCTGTTTCTTATAACCACTGAATCTTATAACCGGCGGTCACTGTATTCTGTTTCCTATAGGTTCCATTTCAAATAGATTCGACTGTATCTACAAATTTTGAATGTAAAATTTTATGTCTACTATTGCTAATGTAGGGATCACACTGTTCCTTCTTTTTCCTACTTTTTAAGAATGATTCCTACTTTCCTTTTATTTCCTACTTTTACATTTTTGGCCCTGGCCGTCCAAACAGCTACTCATGTCCTAGAACGAGTTGGACGGTCTGGGTTTTCGACACTTGAAAGCTTTTTTTTTTGCTTGTATGACCAATTGTAGGCATATCCGTAAAAATGTATGAAGAGTTATTGATATATGAAACGAAGTGAAGAAAATAATTGGTGTGACAGTCTGTTTTTATGAAAAAGTTATTAATTCATAAGCTTATGTAATTTTTATGCAAGAGAGGTAAAATTCACAATTTTTAAGAAAAAGTGCTATATTAATTCATAATCTGAAAGGAGCGTAATCATTTTTGAGAAAGGGTGCTAAAATTCAAGATCAGTAAGACGGTTCTTCTTAGTTTTAGTATTTTTAAATAAATTACTGCAAATTTAACATTTTTAAATAGTGAATTTTGGCATTTTTAAGTTATATTTTGTATTTTAATGCTTTTAAATAAAATCATGATTGTAGCACTTTTAAATTAAACCACATATAAATAACTTTCACATAAAGTTGCTTATTTTTAACACTTTTAATTTAGTGCTCTATCTAAAAAGTCCCGAATTTTAACACTATTTGAAAGAAATCATGCTTTTTAGTGATTTTTCCCCAAAATCATAAATTTTAGGGATATTTAAAAAAAAAATATCACTTATGTTCTTCCTAAAAAATCATGACGTTTAGTGCTCTTTCTCAAAAATTTTGAGTTTTAGCACTCTGTCTAAAGTATCGGAAATTTCAGCTCTCTCTCATATTTTATAATTTTCACAAATTTCATAAAAATATTTTTTGAATATTACGAATTTCATAAAAATATTCGGTATATCGATAGAATAGCCCACTCTGTTTTCTAAGTACAAAATTGCACCAAGTTGGTGTGTTTCTCAGTGTTTTAAAATAGGCTCCTCCTACCAAGGTGACATATCCTACAGTTTTTTGAACTGGAATTTTTAATGTAAATGATAGTGTATTTCAATTTGAATAAAAGTAAATAATACTCATAAAAGGCTTACAAAATAAGATTTTTGTGTATTATAAAAATGTTGCGTAACTTGCGCATGTGATTGCAGAATAAAAACTTAATTGTAGAAAATATATTGAAACATACGATACATAAAATAATTTGTGATTTTAAATCAATTTCAAAAAATTTTCAAAAACTCGAAAAAGTACGAAATTTAAAAATAACTATTGGACAATTTAAGAAAAATCGATACTTAAAAAAAAGATTGTACGTTCATAAAATTAAAGAAAACACGATACTTAGGAAAATGATTGGACTTTAATGAAATTAAAAAAAAATAATAATACTTAGAAAAAAGATTGTACTTTAACGAAATTCAAGAAAACACGATACTTAGAAAAATGATTGCACTTTAACAAAATTTAAGGAAAAACAATACTTAGGAGAACCATTTTAAAAATACAAAAGACAATTTCAAAACATGGGATGAATGAATAAAAGAACCCTAACCTTTATGTAAATGCCCTTATATCCATATTTTTACTTACATTCACACAAACACGTTTTCTTGAACATACACGTACATTCCACACCAGAACACGTTTTCTAAAACATTTGCTCAAATCCATTTGCTGCGTACCAGATGTCATTGGAAAACTTAATCTGCAATCCAATTAAATCTACTGAAAATATTAAATAAATGTATAGATACTAAAATTATGTGCAAAATGTTTAATGAAAATGCAAGATAGATGCACAGCAAAAATACTGAACAAATCCAATTGAAAAAGATCTGGTGAAATACCTATTTCCTATTAAAATGCAGAATCTGAAAATGCTACATGTTGATTGGATGTCAGAAAGTTATGGGCTACTAGATTGACAAAGTAAACGAAATGAAATTGTAATCCGGTGCATTGCGCCAATTTGGTGCTATTTTGTACTTTGAAAAAAGAGTGGGGGGGGGGGGGGGGTCTATTCTATTGTTCAACCAAATATTCTTTGAATATCATGAATTTCATAAATGTGCTCTTTCATAAAATTTATGACTTTTTCATAAAAGTTACAAAATTTAGCACTTTTAAAAAAAAATCATGATTTTTACATTTTTAGCACTTTACAGAAAAATTGTGACAATACCAAGTCTTGCTACTAGTTAGGTAACTGATTTTCAATAAGTAAAAACACACAAAAAGAAATAAGCAACGTAATTACACGCATTATTATGCATATGCAGCACAGCATGTATATAGCTCATTTAATCTTTGAGACTTCATGTTTGTTGATGAAGAGGATCTAGTTTTAGCAATAATTTGTGTGGAAAACCCAGGCCGTCCGACTCATCCAGAGGACTTGAGCAACTATTTGGACGACCGGGAGCAATAATTTGGGTGTAATTATGTTGCTTTATTTTTCCTTCACTTTCATTTTATTGCAGTGTGTTACTTAATAAAATTACAATAACATGCAGCATTGCTGCTTCCAAGTTCTGTGCCTTTGAGAATATTAATGCCCCCATTTCATATCTATTCCCCCTCAGGACTGATTCTTGTGAAATGTTTCAAAATTTGATGTTTTATTCAAATGAAAATGTTAATACTTTATTTCCAGTAATTTTCAAAATTCTCATTTCCTTGCTTTAAATTTGTACAAAAAGCTTTTATACCTGTAAAGTGGCATTCAAATATGTCAATTTTCTTGCTACAAATACAAGAAATTTCTGCTCCAAGTCAAGTTTTATTGCTCAGAACTCATACAAAATGGGATCTTTATTGTTACCAAAGCACTGTACGTCTGTGTTGAGCATGTTTCAACACTGTATTTATGGAAAAGAGCAATTATTGAGGGGGGGGGATTGAAATTCCTAATTTTTAGTATTTTTTATATCAAAATTTCTGGTTTTGTTCCTCTTTTCCTTGAAAAATTGAGTGCGATCCCCGTAAATCCAGAGACCAACCAGCCCACCCCAAAGTACAAATCACACCAAGTTGGTGCATTCTTCCGTGTTTTGAAATTGGCCCCACCCATCCTAAGTGACTTATTTTTTCGTGTTTAGAAATAGGCCCTTCCCACCAAAATGGAGTTTGTTACTATGTTCTGAACAAGAGTTTTTCATATAAATGATAGTGTAATTTAATTTAAGCAACAGTGAATAGTACTCATAAATTCCTTACAAAATAAGATTTTTGTGAAATTTAAAATTTTTATACTACAATTTTATCTGTGAATGGTGACGTCGCAAAATCACTTTCTCCATACAACCGAGGATCCTTACATCGGCAAGGGTTCGACCTAAAGGTCAAAATCTGTGGAACGAATGTACCAGTGGTCCATGTAGAGTCAGGGGTTCGACCTAAAGGTCGAAATCTGTGGAACGAATGTACTAGTGGTCCGTGTAGGATCAGGGGTTCAACCTAAAGGTTGAAATCTGTGGAACTAATGTACCAGTAGATTGGTGTCCCCAGTGATCTCCGGTTTATTAGGAACAGTCGTCTGCGGCGCCCAGACACAGAATATGTTACAATATCTGTGCATGTCGCACATAGCAAAATCACTTTCTCCATGCAACCGAAGATCCGTACAGGGTGAGGTTCAACCTGAAGGTCAAAATCTGTGGAACGAATGTACCAGTGGTCCGTATGTATCAGTGGTCCATATAGGGTGAGGGGTTTGACCTAAAGGTTGAAATCTGTGAAACGAATGTACCAGTAGAACAGGGCCCCCAGTAATCTCCAGTTTACTAGGAAGGATCGCCTCCGGCACCCAGACACAGAATATGCTACAATTTTATCTGTGGATGTCTCACATAGCAAAGATCACTTTCACCATGCAACCGAAGATCCATACAGTATCAGGGGTTCGACCTGAAGGTCGAAATCTGTGGAACGAATGTACCAGTGGTCCGTGTTAGAAAAAAATGTGTACTCTAACTTATAAAAAAGTTTGTACTCTAACTGAAAAGATTAAGAACTTTTAAAGGAGGAAGCAATTTTCTAACTAAACACAGAAAAATATAAACCAAGTTTCAAAACATGGGATAAATTAAACAAAACACACTAACCTACAGACTCCTCTTCCGGCTGAAATGCTAAAAACGCTCCATTCAAACAAATCAGTTGTTTGGTCTCTCACATTCAACTTAATTTCATCTCCACATTTAGGACAAACATACTTATCACTCATAATCCCTTTCATAACATGCCAATTAATCACTTCTTTCAACCTTTATTTTCCAAATTATAGTAGAATTTTATACAAAAAATCAAATAATAAAAGCATGTGCAACTATGGCAAAAGAAATGTGCTTCTACATCAGAAAACTGCAGCAACCACAGAAACGTATTCTTATGTCACCTTCGTGAATATTCGTATTGGATGTTACACAATTACCGTCGATAAACTCCGATACAAGAGATTCCCAGATTACAACATAAAGCCCTCGCAATCGGAACACTTAGCGGCGATTTGGCGAGTGAACTGAAAGTGCGGTGGGTGGGTCTCCAGATTAGCCGTGATCCCTGCTAATGCTAAAATCAAAATAAAAAAATTTGTTTTCCTTATTTTTCCCTACAAGATTTTTCTGTAGATTATATATTCAAGTGCTTATTAAATTGAAAGAAAATAATGTTATTAAAAAATCATGAAATTGGAAAATACAAAATAGTCCTATAAAAAAAAACTCCTATTGAAATAATTTTGGAAAATAGAAATGGTCGATTATAAATGGTTGGAAAATATAAAACTAAAAAAAAAAATTTAAATAGAAATATGAGTGTGAATTGTATATTGTCAATTACAAAAATTGCAAAAAATGATAGAGTGGCAGAATTTTGCAATATGTATATGAACACTGATTTTGAAAAAACTTAAGCTTTTTTCAAAATCTATATAGTAATTGAAAATAATTTAAAAAAAAAACATACCATAGAATTCCATCAACCCACCCATCCCCCTTCTCCTTTTGTCGCAATTTGAATTTCTGAAGAATTCTATATTGGATGAAAGGGAACATTTTGTCATTGAATGAAATCAATTTATTTATGAAAGTATCAGGGTTGTTTGATTTAAATCGGCTTGATTTAAATCATGATTTAAATCACTTGATTTTTTTAAAAAAATCATTGATTAAAATCATTTTTTAATTTTGTCATTTCTTGAAAGTTTTTTTTTGTACTTTTATGCTAAAATAACCTGGAACAGAATAAATGTTTAAAATAATAAAATTCCACATCAAGACATCTTTAGAGTATATAAAAAAAAAACTGAAATCCTTTCCTTAACTCTCGGTCAGTGGAGATAACACTATTCATTGCTTAGAGTATAAAAATCAAGTAACAATGACAACTGACCAGTGTTGCCAACCTATTTTCTAATTTTATAGCTAAAAATCACTCAAAATATATCTGGAATTATCTAGATTATCTGTCAGTTATCTAAAAACATAGCTAGACAATATTTAACATTTTAATTGTTCTTGTTATGATTTATTGGGATCAGTGGTTGCGATACAGTTTTTACATGCATATTTCAAGCTACAAAAATTTTAAATACCTTTTAAAATGTTATTTATATGTGCTGTAATAATTTTTACCATAGAAATAAGAAAATTTGGTTCCTTTCTTTTTTTGTAATTTTTGCTGGCGCATACCAATATAGAAAACAATGTTGGGAATAGGATTGACCGGCCCTTAAGCAGTTTAGCAGATTGGGCTGTCCCACCAATCCCTACCCTCACCTATTTTTTAAGGACTTAAAAAATCACTCTGAGGTCTCTTAGGATCATAGGGCCCCTGGGCATTATCCCCTTTGTCCCTCCCACTCTTCAATTCCATAGTCCCCAACCCATACAGTACAAAAACTAAGGCTTTTTGGTACTTTTTGCTCTTGATCACAGTAGAAAAAAAAACTTTGAGAAAAATTGTAGCTCCACCTCTGATAAGAATATAAAACACTTTATTTCCACATTAACGAATCATAATCCTCATCTGTAAAATTTGAAGTGCCTGACTGAGAAACGATAAAACTTCATTTGCTGTACATTTTTGATATTTAACCATAGCTTCTATGTCCTTCAAAATTGGGGAGGGGGTTATAATGATAACATTTCTCATATGCATGTGTCCTAATTTAACTGTTAAAATGACAATCAGTAGCTTTATTTTCATTCTATACCGGAGCTTTGTTTTTATATAACTCATGCTAGTAAAAAACTGTTATGCTCCTTTTGAGATAATTATCAACACCATCTCAATTTTACACGAAAAATTATTTGATGTTGGTGAAATTTCATAAAATTATCTAGATTTTTAGGCATTATCTAGATGCCCATTTTCGTTAGATAGATGACGTCAAAATTATCTAGATTTGTAGTCATGATGTAGATGCCCATTTTCATTATCTAGATGAAGTCAAAATTATGTGGATATCTAGCTAAAAATTATCTAGATTGGCATCCCTGCAACTGACAAAGAAGTATTTCTCTCTGGACACTAATCCACCTGTAGCCCAATAAACCTGTTTTTCAACTATTTAGAAGGAATTCCCAGGACATTTCAGATTCTGTTGCAAACTTGACTCTAGAGGATAGCTAAACTTGTGTTGTATAATAGATATAGAAAGCAAATTAGTAGATTCATTTACTAAAATGGCAGGGAGGAAAAAAGATAGTATATGGCTTTTCTTCTCCAATAAAATAACCCAATTAAAAAAACCCTATTTATTTAAAAAGTCTTTGGTTTTTTTTAACCCCTGCATATATTTTTACATCTTATATTAATATATATTCAATTATTTTTTTTTTAAATTATACAGTACATTAATATGGTCTAACCTACCTAATCTGAAAAATATAAAAAATTGATTTTGAAAATAGCTAATATAAATCGAAAAAATCCGATTTTTTTGATTTTTTAAAAAAAAATCATGATTTTTATCCACCCTGGAAAGTATTATTATGAACAGCATCATGATAGCAGAAATCAATCTTTGGCCTCACTCCAAGGTAAATCTTTTGTATACTTTACTTCTTTGAGCAGAAAATTCTGAGTAATCCCCCACCCCCTTTTCACACACACACTCTACGTAATTTGCTATCTCATTCGAGTGGGTAAGTCATTGGACATCTATTTCTTTTTGTTTTTTCTTTAGCAAAAAAATTCCCAGTATCAGTGCCCTCCTCCTATATTTTTCGTGATTTTCTATTGCATTTGAGGGTCAGATGGACAAAATTCTATGGTATAAAAATTATATGCCGATTGAGGTCATTAAAAATGATCTAAAATTAATCAAAAATCATTAATTATGGAGCTAAACCATATAAATTGTACAAAAGGTGAACAAATTAAGTTTTGCTTAAATAATAAAACCGCATATGTCCATAATTAATTTCTGCTAATTAGTAAAACATTGATACTAGCAAAAAATAAAAATATCAGCTGATAACATCAAAATTGTAAAAACAAGAAAGATCAATCATGCTTAAAGCATTGATTATGAAACACTTTCCAACTTCAATGCAATTTTATTTAAACAAGTCTAAAATGCAATACATTCCTCGGTAATATTTTGAAACTTATCACAATACTGCATTAATTTATTATATTTGAAAACTTAAACCTTCATCGAAAAAAATGAACTTCATTCAAATGACGGCATTGAAATATAAATTGCCTGGTTTAAACATCTCTAAAATGTTATACATTCCTCGGTAATAGTTTTAGAATTATCATAATACTACGATAATTTATTATATTTGAAAACTTCATCGAAAACAACTGAAATTAATTCAAATGGCGTCATAGAAAAAATAACACACCTGGATCTCTCTATAAAAACAGGATTTCATTCATAACTTTCTCCCATTCATTTCATTCATCACAATACTATAATAATTTATTTTATTTAAACATTTTGTTTAAGACCATGGAGCTACAAAAAATTAAACTCTATGCTTGAAACTTCATCGAAAAAAATCGTCCTTCTCTTTATGAAATCAATTAATATTTCATTCATATCAGCCATGCAGACTCCATGGACTAAATTATTTTGTGTTAAAAAAATACAGGAATTCTAATACAACTCATTCTATATATTTTGCTGTTTACATTTTACATAGGTGAAAAATAGGCTTAGTTGTAGAAATAATCAAATTTAGATGAGCATTTAAACTCAAATATATTATCATTGCGTTGTTTCAGTATGTAGATGCACAGAATTTAAGCAAAAATAAAGTGGTTTTAGGACGGATACAACACTCAATATGAATTAAAAAGAACTTCAAAAATCACGATTTTGAAACAAGATGGATGCCATATATCATTTTGAAGTGGGTCATGTGATCGTTTCATATCATGGTCATGTGATCGTTAACATATAAGAGGTGTAATTATTATTTTGATTTTTATTTAAAAAACTACTGAATATATTTCGCTGAATTTTTTTTTATCTATTTTATGAAACAATTTGAATATTACCTAAAATTTTCGAAGCAATTTGTGAATTTTAAATCCGCTTAAAAAATGTTTGAAGAATTAGGTCCCATAGGGTTCAATGTATTTCATTTTTTCGACCCGGGTACAATCCAAAACTAATTGGGTAATATTATTCATTTATATTCCCATAGGTTCTACAGACCGTCTGAACAACATACTAAAATTTCATTTTGATTAAGTCATTTTTACGGCAGTTATCGTGCTAACGGACAGACAGACAGAATGAACAAAGTCATAAACACTTTACAACAAAGTTGAAAAGTGTTAAAAAGCAGAGTGCTGATTGGATGGATATCAGGAAAGTAGTGGGTTAGATTGACAAAGATTCTATCCTATCACAGTCAGAAATTTTCAGAAATAACGAAATTGCAAACACTTTAGCTGAGGCAAATAGTATTTCAAAAGTATGAAAAAGTTAATTATTGGTCATCTTTCACATGACACAGTGGGAATTGGTGTTTGTGAGTGCCAATTTAGCAATTGCAGGAAGACTTATTTCCAGAACATGAAAACACCAATTTGAAAATTCGTGGCTTTGTTTCCAAATTCATAACATTTTGTAGAAATTCTTGATTGATTTCTGATTTCTTGACTTTTTCTAAAGTTTCATGACCTTAGACATCTTGTTAATTGGTGATTATATAAGATTTTTTTTTTTTTCAAAATCAATGCATCAAAAGACACATTACTAAATTTACAAAACGTATTTGCCTATTTTTAACACTTTACAACAAAGTTGAAAAGTGTTTATAACTTTGTTCATTCTGCCTGTCTATTTGTCTGTCTGTCTGTTAGCACGATAACTGCCGTAAAAATGACTTAATCAAAATGAAATTTTAGTATGCTGTTCAGACGGTCTGTAGGACCTATGGGAATATAAATGAATAATATCACCAAATTAGTTTTGGATTGAACCCGGGTTGAAAAAATGAAATACATTGAGCCCTATGGGACCTAATTTTTCAAACATTTTTTAAGCGGATTTAAAATTCCCAAATTGCTTCGAAAATTTTAGGTAATATTCAAATCGTTCCATAAAATATATAAAAAAAAATTCAGCGAAGTATATTCAGTACTTTTTTAAATAAAAATTAAAATAATAATAACACCTCTTATATGAAGCGATCACGTGATCATGATATGAAAATATCACGTGACCCACTTCAAAATGATATATGGCATCCATCTTGTCTCAAAATCATGATTTTTGAAGTTCTTTTTAATTCATATTGAGTGTTGTATCCGTCCTATAACTACTTTATTTTTGCTTAAATTCTGTGCATTTATATAATGAAATAACGCAATGACAATATATTTGAGTTTAAATGCTCATCCAAATTTGATTATTTCTACAACAAAGCCTATTTTTCACTTATGTAAAATGTAAACAGCAAAATATGTAGAATCAGTTGTATTAGAATTGCTGTATTTCTTTAACACAAAATCATTTAGCTCATGGAGTCTGCGTAGCTGATATGAATGAAATATTCATTGATTTTATAAAGAGAAGGACGATTTTTTTCGATGAAGTTTTAATCATAGATGATAATTACTTGTAGCTCCATGGTCTTAATTTTTAAATAACATAAATTATTAAAATATTGTGATGAATGACATGAATGGGAATTTATTTATGAAAGAAATGCTGCTTTTATAGAGAGAGCCAGGCGTGTTATTTTTTCTATGACGTCATTTGAATGAATTTCAGTTGTTTTCGATGAACTTTTCAAATATAATAAATTATCGTAGTATGATAATTCTAAAATTATTACTGAGGAATGTATCACATTTTAGAGATGTTTAAATCAGGCAATTTATATTTCAATGCCGTAATTTGAATGAAGTTCATTTTTTTCGATGAAGGTTTAAGTTTTCAAATATAATAAATAATGTAGGTTCTATGATGTTTCAACATTCATATGTTTATTTCAACATCACTATGTTTTAGTATTTCTATTCTGATATAAAATAAAATCGGCCATTCACTGGTCAATTTTGTGTTCCTTCACTGGACTTCATCGGTCATTCACTAGGTTTTTTGCTACTTTGCTGCTTATTAATTTTTTATGATCACCATGTATATTTATTGTTTCAGCTATATTTTTTTCCTTAATGCGAACACCTCAAAGGTTGCAATCAAATAAACAACTTTTGTTAAACTTGTACAGTTGCAGCTTTATAAATTTTTCATTTAACAACTATTGTAAAATGGTCATTCACTGTACCGTTCACCCTAGTATTGTGATAAGTTTTAAAATATTACCGAGGAATGTATTGCATTTTAGACATGTTTAAATAAAATTGCATTGAAGTTGGAAAGTGTTTCATAATCAATGCTTTAAGCATGATTGACCTTTCTTGTATAGTATAAGTCCAGCTTTGTTGTGTGGTATATTATTTAAAAGACCATTTACATGTGTGCAGTTAACTAAAATTGTTCTCTTGATTTTTATAATTTCTGTGTAATAAAAATTCATGATATCCATTACTTAAAATATTATTTATTTTTTAGTGTGGATAATAGTGATTATATGCGAAATGGGGATTTTTTACCTACACGCCTTCAAGCTCAGCAGGATGCTGTAAGCTTAATCTGTCACTCAAAAATAAGATCGAATCCTGAGAATAATGTTGGATTACTTACTCTTGCTAAGTAAGATGCTTTATATATGTATATGTGTTGTGTGTATGTGTGATTCTCATTAAACTGTTTTATTATATTGTTTTATGATTTAATTTATATGAAATGTATAAAAAAATTATTCATATTTAATGTTTTAATTATATAATCAAATATCCGTTCTGATAGTTTTAACTGCGTTTTATATTATATTCCTATATTGTAAAGTCTGTTACAAAAGTATATGACCACGCAACTTTTTGTTATTTAGATAATTAATGAAATATTTTTTTATTCAAAATCAAAACTACTGCATGTCAGTACAGTACAGGATCTATTATCCGGAATGCTTGGGACTTCAGGCATTCTGGATAAGGGGTTTTTCCGTAATTCGGAACACTTTTTCTAAAACTTACTGGAATGGTCTCAAATGTCGTTATAGAAAATTATAATTCATTTTAAAAACATAAATGTATTAAAAAAAAGCTTTTTTACAATCTATATGGGTTAACTAAAATGCAAATTACATGTAATTATAGTATCAAATTTAGTGATTAACAAAAATTTTGAAAGAAAAAAATGTCTGAAAAAAGTTGATTATTCAGGGTAGTTATTAGAAGTCTCTTTTTTTTTTTTTAACATTTCAACTAAAGTGGACCCTCACCATATTCATCTAATATTTTGGCAGAAGCACCTTTGTTCATATGTTTCAAAATATTTTAAAGTACTTTTAATAAAATTAAGATGAAAAGGATGTTCATTTTTAATTGAAATGAGATTATTCAACTATGGGTGTAAATATATCAAATTCTAATTTATGCTCTTCAAATGTATTTCTAATAAGCCTTATATATAATTCTAAATGCCTGGATAAATAAAAAAATTTTAATTTCGTTATCCTAAACATATATCTCATTTTCACCAACAATATGTTTAAAAGATAATATCCCAGCATAAAAAGCATAAAAAATATAAAAATATTAGTGGATGGAAGCAGATTGAAAAAATGGAAAATATTTAAAAATAAAATGAAATATACCGGCAATCGTGTTTAAATAAAAAAAAAATTTGCGATATTGCTAAACTGTCTTCTATAAATTATTAATTAATAAATGTAACACGTTAAAACCCCATAAATATTACTGCAATGGAACTTTTTGCTAGGGTCAATTTTCTGTTCAAAATAGCCATTTTCATCCAAATAATAGGATTTAAATGAAAATGATTTTAATCTTGAAATTCCATCAACGTTTTTTAAAATATTGAAGATGTGTATATTTCCACGAAGATGAAAAAAAAAATGGATTTTCCCGAGAAAATGACAAGTTTATTGCTTAGGTGAAGTATTTAAAGAGATCAATCAGAAGACCCTGAATGACATTTTATAGCTGCTATACTTTTCTCTGCATTTCGGCAAAAGTTAACTCTCATTAATTTCGGGAATTCCTTACTTAAACGTATTTTCTATCATCTCGTAAATGCGCTGATGACTATCTTTTTTTTCATCTTTTCCAATAAATGTTTATTAAATTGTGCAAAATAGTGTCAATTCTGCGCGGCACATCGCGTTTGAAGAGCGTAGGATTTCTTTAGCGATATCGGGATATTTCTAGCGAAACAGTTTGAATACTTTTACCGAAAATCAAAGTCCCGGAACAAGGCGCAGAAAAGAAAATGTAACGAATTCGGAAAATTCGAAACCTTTTTGCCTAGTGTGTTCTGCCCTTTACACCCAGAAAAAAATGAAACGCCATTAAAAAAGCACCTTGCCGCGACTTGTCTTTAACTAACTCCTGTATTATACTATACAGGAGTTAGTTACGGACAAGTCGGAGACTTATCCGAAACTAGTGAAGAATGGAATGACGCGTCTCGCCGTCAATGTGACGGTCTCGCCCGTGCCGGATCGTCACCTCCGAGAGCTACTATCGGGGGTGACGGCCCGATGCAGCCGTTTAGGAAATTTTTGGGAAAAGCGGTGCTACTTTGGATGTTTTCCGGAAAAGAGGAATTGTGGAATTTCTCGGAAAAAACATGATCCATGGAATATTTTCATTCGCTATCGCGAGAATTCCTCGCGTTCGTTTTCGAAATGTAAGAAGAATCAGCGACGGTGAGTGCGCACGGTATTTTTTTCTGTGCGGGAATTTTGAATTTCGTGCGCGGTTTGCGCGTCCTATTTCAAACCCTCTAAAATAGTAGGTTTCAATGCATTTTTTTAATTGATATTGCTAATTAAAGCAAAAAAGCATTTGGCGGGATTTTAAACAAAAAATCGCTATTTGGCGCAATATTTAGCAAATAATTGACGGAATTATGTATCATATCCATAAGTTATATATTGAAAATTAACGTATAATTAAATTTCTGAAGCTGGTGATAGAATAACTATGAGCCACGAAATTCTGGTTACACAACTTCGTTGAAATATTTAAAACAGAGTGTTGCAGCTATAACAAACGTTAGATAGTAGTTGTATGAATACAAGTAGCAGTAGAAGTGTTAAATGAGAACAGTTCCAGTTAAATTCAAAATCACTTTTATTGAAGAGTGAATCCATTGTATTTGCTTACAATATATATCATGAGAACAGGTAAGCAAAAACCAAAGCATACTATTTACAAAACATGAGCACTACAGCTCATATGAAGGTTTTTCAGTGAAAGTTCCATGCCTAGACACGTTTCTGGTTTAAGTATTATTTACACAAGTAAGTGGAATAAAAGCATTTCACACTTACGTGACCACGTGCACTTTCCGACGCCACCACTAGCTGGGCACACGCTATGGCTAAAACTTTAAACTTTCCGGATCAGCACTATAAAGTCCACAACACGGGAAACATGGTCTCCTTAACTGAGAACCATCAAAACTACTAAGTTTAGTTTAAATAACCGCGTTTACCGATAAACACTTTATCGTAACTTTCGACAACATCGAAACATGACTTTATGAAGATCCATCTGCCCGATCTAGATCCTTCTAGATCCTTCCATCGATCAGTATAAGCAAGCTATCCAACGAGCTTTCCAAGCGATCGATCCGTCAATCAAAACGATCTACCGACTACCTTAAACCAGAAAAGTGTCTAGCCTTTATATCCGAAGATGGGTGCGTTCCGGAACATAACCGTTGCCGGCAACGCCCTCTGGATATGCAAAACAGGATGCGTGAGCGGCGAGAAAGGTGATTTGCATGATCAGCCAAGTTTTGTCCACATCGTGATTCGTTCACGAGAACGGAATAATCATTTTAATAATGACGTCACGCTCCCGCGAAACGAGAATCGCGATGTAAACAAAACCAAGTTTCTAACAATCGGCCCCCTCATGCAAAAACACCAACTCTCGGCGCCCATGCTTTCATCCAACAAAAAGGTTATTCTAAGAATCAAAGTTCTTAGTATCCTAAAAACATAATGTATGCATACACAAAATTTTATACATTAAAGAAATTTATAACACTTATAACATTTAGAAAGTGAATAGCCTTTTCTCAAAATGGCAACAATCAAATGAGTACACTTATCTATTATGCAGATCATAAGCATTCTTTAAATTACATGTTTAAGGATAACATAGTCAAAGAAAACAGTATAACCATACTATTGCCCTTTCTTAAGTACTAGCTCATACTGAAGAAAGCTATTTTCTTTGCTATTTTGAAAATTAAAACAAACATTAAGTTTAAAATTTAAAAGTCTAAAGATATCAAAAATTTTAAGCTCTAGAAAAATTTTAGGTATAGTTATCAATTTTAATATTTAAGATTAAAAATTTAAATCTAAACATCAAAATCAAGTTGTAGAAAATTTAGTGTATAACTATGAAATTTAACATTTAAGATTAAAAATTTAAATCTAAACATCAAATTCAAGTTTGTAGAAAATTTAATGTATAACTATGAAATTTAACATTTAAGATTAAAAAATTTAAGTCTAAACATCAAATTCAAGTTTGTAGAAAATTTAATGTATAACTATGAAATTTAACATTTAAGATTAAAAATTTAAGTCTAAACATCAAATTCAAGTTTGTAGAAAATTTAATGTATAACTATGAAATTTAACATTTAAGATTAAAAATTTAAGTTTTATTATCTTAGCCCATGACTAGTATACACACTAAATACCCAATACAATGGCAATGATAATAAAAGATACAGAAGGTAAATATACATATGAGATAAACACAGATTAAAAATTTTATGTTTCATGTGAATTATATCAATAATGTACAGTCAGACACATATTTATTCACATAAGCGAAAATGCATTATGTGTGTAGTAAAAATGGATATATATTTTTTTTCAAGTGTAATGTGAGAAAAGTAACAGTTCATTGTCACATAACAATATATACTCAAGATACATTTCATTTGTATCAATGAGACAGGAATAAATTATAAAATACCCTAACCATTTATACTTTGAAAAAGTGAAAAAAAAATTTAAAGTAAAATTTTTATTTGAACAGTTAAATTTTATATTTTAAAGATATCATTACTAAATTTTAAAACTCTATCTTTAGTCATTGGCTTCGTGAAGTAATCTGCTACGTTATCTTTAGTATTAACAAAGTTAATTTTAAAAGACTCGTTTACAACTAAGTTCCTTAAAAGTGATACTTTATATCTATGTGCTTAGTTCTATTATTCTCAATGGGGGAATTTGAAAAGTTTATTGCTGCCTGGTTGTCACAAAAAATTATACAATTATTTTTGTTAAATTTTAAACCTAGCATTTTACATTCCTCCAAAATGTTTTGCATCCATATCATTTCTTTAGCGACCTCTGCCAACGAAACATATTCAGCTTCCATCGTTGACAGACTAACACACTTGTGCTTAAATGTCCGCCAAGAAATAGGTACTTTATCAATCATGAACAACATACCACCAAGTGACACTCTGTCATCTCTATTGGCTGCAAAATCTGAGTCTGAGTAGCAGTTTAGCCTTAAATCACTAATATTTGACAAATTTAACATATACTCTCTGGTCTTTTCAACATATCCCATTAACTTTAATAATGCATCCCAATGCTTTATTCCTGGATTCTCCTGAAACTGAGATAGAATATTGACTGCATAGCATATGTCTGGTCTAGTTCTGCTAGACAGATAGGCTAGGCATCCAATCAAGCTTCTGTAAGGGAAACCCTGCATTTGTGTTAATTCACTATCATTCATTGGGCAATCAATTTTACTTAAGATGTTACCCTTTGTAATAGGTAGTGAGGAAATTGGATATTTGAACCTTTTAAACATCTGACAAACTTTGTCAATGTAATCACCTTGATGTATATAAAATTTGTCTTCAATCTCCTTAAATTCCACACCCAAAAGTCTTTTGACTTTTGCTAATTCTTTGATATCAAATTCTTTACTCAAAAGTGAAACTGTATGGTCTATATCATTTTGTTGTTTAGCAAACAAAATTATGTCGTCTACGTAAATCAGCATTAATACTTTATTCTGATATGTATAAGCACAGTTGCACCATTTAAATTTTAAAAAGTTTAATTTTTTCAAAGTGGTGTCAAGCTCTGTATACCATTCTCTTCCGCTTTGGTGAAGGCCATATATTGCTTTCTTAAGCAAACAAACATATTGAGGCTGATTTGGATCGACATATCCATGTGGTTGTTTCAAGAAAATTTTATCATTCAACTTGGCATAAAGATATGCGGACTTAATGTCCAGTTGAAAATGTTTCCATTTAAGCATGCAAACAAATATGGAGAAGAAAGCTCTGATTAAACTAAAATTAATCACAGGGCTAAACACTTCATCATATGAGTCCCCTTTTATCTGGGTATATCCTTGAGCTACTAGGCGAGCTTTGAATCGTTTAACATTTCCCCTTTCATCCTTCTTAATGGTATAAACCCATCTACTTCCTATAATTTTTTGTTGTGAGATGGGTGCAGGCACTAAGTCCCAGACACCCCTCTCTTGCATTGTAGCTATTTCATCATCCATGGCTTCTTGCCATTTATCGGACTGGGGAGATTCTATTGCCGATTTATAGCTCTTGGGTATCAAGATCTCAACATTGCTTGCTTCTGGTTTCCTTTTGATATCACTTACCCCCTTTTTCTCTCTAAAATTAAACATTTGCTGATCATAATGAATGTTAGCTTTTCCACAAAACTTTCTGACATCATTATGAGATCTCAGCCTTTTATTGTCACCTTTTACTGAGTAGTAAATATCCGTTCTACTCCCATCAGGCCTAGGTACTGCTTTCCGTATCCAGTCAATATCTGAGCAGGGTGTCAGACCAGAATCAGCAGGAGAGTCCTCATCCCCACTAGATTTACTAGTGTCACGGCTCTCACCTGCTTCTTCCTCTGACACTCCTCCTAAGCATTCTGATTCCGAGTCAATCGACTGAGTAACGTTCGATTTCCTCAAGGTGATTCCTTTAGGGTAATTAGGGCCCAGGACGCCTTCCGCTGCCACTCCTTCCTCAAACCTTACATTAGAAGTTTCCTCAACTTTCTTTTTACCCGCTATATAAATCCTATAGCCTTTGGTGCTTTCGGCATATCCGACCATTATTCCTATTTGGGCTCTCATATCCAACTTATTTCTAATTTGTTTGGCTGTGCCCACATAGGCTTTGCACCCGAAAACTTTGAGGTGAGCAACGGCTGGCTTCCTTCCATAATATAACTCGTGTGGAGTTTTGGTTTTGAACTTATGACATATTCTGTTCTTGGTGTGTGTAAAACACAAAATCGCTTCTGCCCACATTCTGTTATCAACCTGGCTTTGATCAAGCATAGCTTTCACACAATCTAGTGCAGTCAGATTAAATCTTTCAGAAACCCCGTTCTGTTCGGGTGTATATGCATTTGACCTTTCTGATTTAATCCCCAATTTATTTAAGTATGCCTTGAACTGGTTGTGACAGAACTCCATACCATTGTCCGTACGGATACACAAAATCTTTTTGCCTAGCTGCCTCTCTTCCTTAGCTTGGAATTCTTTAAATATCTTAAACACCTCTGATTTTTGTTTCATTATATAAACAAACACTTTCCGGCTGAAGTCGTCAGTGATTGTCAAAAAGTATCTGTTTACGCCCATTGAAGCTGTAGGTAAGGGACCACACACATCCATATGGAGTAATTGTAAAGGTTTAGTGGACCTTATCCTACCAATTGGCTTAAAAGAAATTCTCTTAGACTTTGCTAACTTACAGTGTGTACAGTTAATTTTTGCATATTTTAGTCTAGGGAGTCCATTAGCCGCGGAAACTTTACTTGTCTGATATAAATAATCAGAGTTAATGTGGCAATATCTCCTATGCCAGAGTTCCGTTTTATTCAAAACCTCAGAAACCGCACAACTTGGTTTCTCATTAACCTTTTCCTTTGACCTCGACTTCACCTCAGAGTTACGTTTACTTTTATTTATTCTAGCCAAATTTTTCATTTTGTCAATACTGTTTTTCTTATTTAGGGGTTTTCTATCTTTCTTAGAATTTTTATCCCTACCCTGATCCTTTCCTTTAGTTTTACGGTCTTCAATATTGTTATTTGCAGTCTGAACTTCGTATTGAGGTTTTAAAAAATATAACCCTTCTTTTCGCTTAGCATAGAAGAATTTTTCTCCCTTTGGAGTGTAAAACCACAATACCCCATTAGCCCCTTTAAAAGTATACCCCTGTTCCTCAAGAACAGATGCGGCTAATAAGTTTCGTCTTAACTTAGGCGAAAACATTACATCAGACAAAACAATATTACTTCTTATGTTCTGAAACTGAACATACATTTTGACCGTACCGCCTTCCTCAACTGGGCTCTCAATATCACCCACTGCTAGCGACATAGATGCACCTTTGCTTTCCTTAAATTTTGAGAATAAATTAATATCATTGCAAAAGTGCCGCGTAGCAGCGGTGTCAATTACCCAGCTGAGTCTATCGCTAGGATCCTGCACAGTATTAGCTTCAACTCTAGCAGATGAATACAATTCAATTATATTTGAGCTAGACTTAAGAATAGGGCAATTATTCTTTAAATGACCAGCCTTCTTACAAAAATAACATGGTCCTGTGACCCTTTTAACTGGTTTAACACTTTTAAACACTTTGTTATTTTTACACTTTACATTTACATTACTCTGAGACAAGAATACAGATGAATTTTGACTTACATTGTTTCTATCACTACGGAGTTGCCGGATACGTCCTTCTTCCGCAGACAATTCATGTTGGATTTTCTCCAAAGTGAAATCTTTGTCCTCCCAACGATATATTAGTTGAACTATTCCCTGGAAGTCATCAGAGAGGTATCTTATGGCCTGGAATGCCACATAGACGCTTTCCACCGGGTGCTTGACGTCCTTCAATTTGGCGACCGCCTTCTTCAAACGCGTACAGAAGATATCCACCGGTTCATCTGGCTCCGGACGTAGGCTGAAGAACTCATCCAGTAAACGCACCAGGTTGGCGCGAGTCGGCGCGTCGAAGTGCGTTTTTAACTTATCCCACGCATCTGCCGGATCGTCGTTAATGTCAATTAACTCTTGGTAATCAGATGAAACATTCTAGAACAGGATCGCTAACGCGCGGTCCTTTCTGCGCATGTGATCTTCATAATTGACGGAATTATGTATCATATCCGTAAGTTATATATTGAAAATTAACGTATAATTAAATTTCTGATGAAGCTGGTGATAGAATAACTATGAGCCACGAAATTCTGGTTACACAACTTCGTTGAAAATTTAAAACAGAGTGTTGCAGCTATAACAAACGTTAGATAGTAGTTGTAAGAATACAAGTAGCAGTAGAAGTGTTAAATGAGAACAGTTCCAGTTTAAATCAAAATCACTTTTATTGAAGAGTGAATCCATTGTATTTGCTTACAGTATATATCATGAAAACAGGTAAGCAAAAACCCAAAGCATACTATTTACAAAACATGAGCACTACAGCTCATATGAAGGTTTTTCAGTGTAAGTTCCATGCCTAGACACGTTTCTGGTTTAAGTATTATTTACACAAGTAAGTGGAATAAAAGCATTTCACACTTACGTGACCACGTGCACTTTCCGACGCCACCACTAGCTGGGCACACGCTATGGCAAAAACTTTAAACTTTCCGGATCAGCACTATAAAGTCCACAACACGGGAAACATGGTCTCCTTAACTGAGAACCATCAAAACTACTAAGTTTAGTTTAAATATCCGCGTTCTCCGATAAACACTTTATCGTAACTTTTCGACAACATCGAAACATGACTTTACGAAGATCCGTCTGCCCGATCTAGATCCTTCTAGATCCTTCCATCGATCAGTATATCGATCAAATGACTAACCGGTCTAATGACCAAAGCGATCTTACTTAAAACAAAGCGATCTACTTTAAACCAGAAAAGTGTCTAGCCTTTATATCCGAAGATGGGTGCGTTCCGGAACATAACCGTTGCCGGCAACGCCCTCTGGATATGCAAAACAGGATGCGTGAGCGGCGAGAAAGGTGATTTGCATGATCAGCCAAGTTTTGTCCACATCGTGATTCGTTCACGAGAACGGAATAATCATTTTAATAATGACGTCACGCTCCCGCGAAACGAGAATCGCGATGTAAACAAAACCAAGTTTCTAACAATCGGCCCCCTCATGCAAAAACACCAACTCTCGGCGCCCATGCTTTCATCCAACAAAAAGGTTATTCTAAGAATCAAAGTTCTTAGTATCCTAAAAACATAATGTATGCATACACAAAATTTTATACATTAAAGAAATTTATAACACTTATAACATTTAGAAAGTGAATAGCCTTTTCTCAAAATGGCAACAATCAAATGAGTACACTTATCTATTATGCAGATCATAAGCATTCTTTAAATTACATGTTTAAGGATAACATAGTCAAAGAAAACAGTATAACCATACTATTGCCCTTTCTTAAGTACTAGCTCATACTGAAGAAAGCTATTTTTCTTTGCTATTTTGAAAATTAAAACAAACATTAAGTTTAAAATTTAAAAGTCTAAAGATATCAAAAATTTTAAGCTCTAGAAAAATTTTAGGTATAGTTATCAATTTTAACATTTAAGATTAAAAATTTAAATCTAAACATCAAAATCAAGTTGTAGAAAATTTAGTGTATAACTATGAAATTTAACATTTAAGATTAAAAATTTAAATCTAAACATCAAAATCAAATTGTAGAAAATTTAGTGTATAACTATGAATTTTAACATTTAAGATTAAAAATTTAAGTCTAAACATCAAATTCAAGTTTGTAGAAAATTTAATGTATAACTATGAAATTTAACATTTAAGATTAAAAATTTAAGTTTTTATTATCTTAGCCCATGACTAGTATACACACTAAATACCCAATACAATGGCAATGATAATAAAAGATACAGAAGGTAAATATACATATGAGATAAACACAGATTAAAAATTTTATGTTTCATGTGAATTATATCAATAATGTACATTCAGACACATATTTATTCACATAAGCGAAAATGCATTATGCGTGTAGTAAAAATGGATATATATTTTTTTTTCACGTGTAATGTGAGAAAAGTAACAGTTCATTGTCACATAACAATATATACTCAAGATACATTTCATTTGTATCAATGAGAGAGGAATAAATTATAAAATACCCTAACCATTTATACTTTGAAAATATGAAAAAAAAATTTAAAGTAAAAATTTTTATTTGAACAGTTAAATTTTATATTTTAAAGATATCATTACTAAATTTTAAAACTCTATCTTTAGTCATTGGCTTCGTGAAGTAATCTGCTACGTTATCTTTAGTATTAACAAAGTTAATTTTAAAAGACTCGTTTACAACTAAGTTCCTTAAAATTCCACACCCAAAAGTCTTTTGACTTTTCCCAATTCTTTGATATCAAATTCTTTACTCAAAAGTGAAACTGTATGGTCTATATCATTTTGTTGTTTAGCAAACAAAATTATGTCGTCTACGTAAATCAGCATTAATACTTTATTCTGATATGTATAAGCACAGTTGCACCATTTAAATTTTAAAAAGTTTAATTTTTTCAAAGTGGTGTCAAGCTCTGTATACCATTCCCTTCCGCTTTGGTGAAGGCCATATATTGCTTTCTTAAGCAAACAAACATATTGAGGCTGATTTGGATCGACATATCCATGTGGTTGTTTCAAGAAAATTTTATCATTCAACTTTGCATAAAGATATGCGGACTTAATGTCCAGTTGAAAATGTTTCCATTTAAGCATGCAAATGAATATGGAGAAGAAAGCTCTGATTAAACTAAAATTAATCACAGGGCTAAACACTTCATCATATGAGTCCCCTTTTATCTGGGTATATCCTTGAGCTACTAGGCGAGCTTTGAATCGTTTAACATTTCCCCTTTCATCCTTCTTAATGGTATAAACCCATCTACTTCCTATAATTTTTTGTTGTGAGATGAGTGCAGGCACTAAGTCCCAGACACCCCTCTCTTGCATTGTAGCTATTTCATCATCCATGGCTTCTTGCCATTTATCGGACTGGGGAGATTCTATTGCCGATTTATAGCTCTTGGGTATCAAGATCTCAACATTGCTTGCTTCTGGTTTCCTTTTGATATCACTTACCCCCTTTTTCTCTCTAAAATTAAACATTTGCTGATCATAATGAATGTTAGCTTTTCCACAAAACTTTCTGACATCATTATGAGATCTCAGCCTTTTATTGTCACCTTTTACTGAGTAGTAAATATCCGTCCTACTCCCATCAGGCCTAGGTACTGCTTTCCGTATCCAGTCAATATCTGAGCAGGGTGTCAGACCAGAATCAGCAGGAGAGTCCTCATCCCCACTAGATTTACTAGTGTCACGGCTCTCACCTGCTTCTTCCTCTGACACTCCTCCTAAGCATTCTGATTCCGAGTCAATCGACTGAGTAACGTTCGATTTCCTCAAGGTGATTCCTTTAGGGTAATTAGGGCCCAGGACGCCTTCCGCTGCCACTCCTTCCTCAAACCTTACATTAGAAGTTTCCTCAACTTTCTTTTTACCCGCTATATAAATCCTATAGCCTTTGGTGCTTTCGGCATATCCGACCATTATTCCTATTTGGGCTCTCATATCCAACTTATTTCTAATTTGTTTGGCTGTGCCCACATAGGCTTTGCACCCGAAAACTTTGAGGTGAGCAACGGCTGGCTTCCTTCCATAATATAACTCGTGTGGAGTTTTGGTTTTGAACTTATGACATATTCTGTTCTTGGTGTGTGTAAAACACAAAATCGCTTCTGCCCACATTCTGTTATCAACCTGGCTTTGATCAAGCATAGCTTTCACACAATCTAGTGCAGTCAGATTAAATCTTTCAGAAACCCCGTTCTGTTCGGGTGTATATGCATTTGACCTTTCTGATTTAATCCCCAATTTATTTAAGTATGCCTTGAACTGGTTGTGACAGAACTCCATACCATTGTCCGTACGGATACACAAAATCTTTTTGCCTAGCTGCCTCTCTTCCTTAGCTTGGAATTCTTTAAATATCTTAAACACCTCTGATTTTTGTTTCATTATATAAACAAACACTTTCCGGCTGAAGTCGTCAGTGATTGTCAAAAAGTATCTGTTTACGCCCATTGAAGCTGTAGGTAAGGGACCACACACATCCATATGGAGTAATTGTAAAGGTTTAGTGGACCTTATCCTACCAATTGGCTTAAAAGAAATTCTCTTAGACTTTGCTAACTTACAGTGTGTACAGTTAATTTTTGCATATTTTAGTCTAGGGAGTCCATTAGCCGCGGAAACTTTACTTGTCTGATATAAATAATCAGAGTTAATGTGGCAATATCTCCTATGCCAGAGTTCCGTTTTATTCAAAACCTCAGAAACCGCACAACTTGGTTTCTCATTAACCTTTTCCTTTGACCTCGACTTCACCTCAGAGTTACGTTTACTTTTATTTATTCTAGCCAAATTTTTCATTTTGTCAATACTGTTTTTCTTATTTAGGGGTTTTCTATCTTTCTTAGAATTTTTATCCCTACCCTGATCCTTTCCTTTAGTTTTACGGTCTTCAATATTGTTATTTGCAGTCTGAACTTCGTATTGAGGTTTTAAAAAATATAACCCTTCTTTTCGCTTAGCATAGAAGAATTTTTCTCCCTTTGGAGTGTAAAACCACAATACCCCATTAGCCCCTTTAAAAGTATACCCCTGTTCCTCAAGAACAGATGCGGCTAATAAGTTTCGTCTTAACTTAGGCGAAAACATTACATCAGACAAAACAATATTACTTCTTATGTTCTGAAACTGAACATACATTTTGACCGTACCGCCTTCCTCAACTGGGCTCTCAATATCACCCACTGCTAGCGACATAGATGCACCTTTGCTTTCCTTAAATTTTGAGAATAAATTAATATCATTGCAAAAGTGCCGCGTAGCAGCGGTGTCAATTACCCAGCTGAGTCTATCGCTAGGATCCTGCACAGTATTAGCTTCAACTCTAGCAGATGAATACAATTCAATTATATTTGAGCTAGACTTAAGAATAGGGCAATTATTCTTTAAATGACCAGCCTTCTTACAAAAATAACATGGTCCTGTGACCCTTTTAACTGGTTTAACACTTTTAAACACTTTGTTATTTTTACACTTTACATTTACATTACTCTGAGACAAGAATACAGATGAATTTTGACTTACATTGTTTCTATCACTACGGAGTTGCCGGATACGTCCTTCTTCCGCAGACAATTCATGTTGGATTTTCTCCAAAGTGAAATCTTTGTCCTCCCAACGATATATTAGTTGAACTATTCCCTGGAAGTCATCAGAGAGGTATCTTATGGCCTGGAATGCCACATAGACGCTTTCCACCGGGTGCTTGACGTCCTTCAATTTGGCGACCGCCTTCTTCAAACGCGTACAGAAGATATCCACCGGTTCATCTGGCTCCGGACGTAGGCTGAAGAACTCATCCAGTAAACGCACCAGGTTGGCGCGAGTCGGCGCGTCGAAGTGCGTTTTTAACTTATCCCACGCATCTGCCGGATCGTCGTTAATGTCAATTAACTCTTGGTAATCAGATGAAACATTCTAGAACAGGATCGCTAACGCGCGGTCCTTTCTGCGCATGTGATCTTCATAATTGACGGAATTATGTATCTTATCCGTAAGTTATATATTGAAAATTAACGTATAATTAAATTTCTGATGAAGCTGGTGATAGAATAACTATGAGCCACGAAATTCTGGTTACACAACTTCGTTGAAAATTTAAAACAGAGTGTTGCAGCTATAACAAACGTTAGATAGTAGTTGTAAGAATACAAGTAGCAGTAGAAGTGTTAAATGAGAACAGTTCCAGTTTAAATCAAAATCACTTTTATTGAAGAGTGAATCCATTGTATTTGCTTACAGTATATATCATGAAAACAGGTAAGCAAAAACCCAAAGCATACTATTTACAAAACATGAGCACTACAGCTCATATGAAGGTTTTTCAGTGTAAGTTCCATGCCTAGACACGTTTCTGGTTTAAGTATTATTTACACAAGTAAGTGGAATAAAAGCATTTCACACTTACGTGACCACGTGCACTTTCCGACGCCACCACTAGCTGGGCACACGCTATGGCAAAAACTTTAAACTTTCCGGATCAGCACTATAAAGTCCACAACACGGGAAACATGGTCTCCTTAACTGAGAACCATCAAAACTACTAAGTTTAGTTTAAATATCCGCGTTCTCCGATAAACACTTTATCGTAACTTTTCGACAACATCGAAACATGACTTTACGAAGATCCGTCTGCCCGATCTAGATCCTTCTAGATCCTTCCATCGATCAGTATATCGATCAAATGACTAACCGGTCTAATGACCAAAGCGATCTTACTTAAAACAAAGCGATCTACTTTAAACCAGAAAAGTGTCTAGCCTTTATATCCGAAGATGGGTGCGTTCCGGAACATAACCGTTGCCGGCAACGCCCTCTGGATATGCAAAACAGGATGCGTGAGCGGCGAGAAAGGTGATTTGCATGATCAGCCAAGTTTTGTCCACATCGTGATTCGTTCACGAGAACGGAATAATCATTTTAATAATGACGTCACGCTCCCGCGAAACGAGAATCGCGATGTAAACAAAACCAAGTTTCTAACAATCGGCCCCCTCATGCAAAAACACCAACTCTCGGCGCCCATGCTTTCATCCAACAAAAAGGTTATTCTAAGAATCAAAGTTCTTAGTATCCTAAAAACATAATGTATGCATACACAAAATTTTATACATTAAAGAAATTTATAACACTTATAACATTTAGAAAGTGAATAGCCTTTTCTCAAAATGGCAACAATCAAATGAGTACACTTATCTATTATGCAGATCATAAGCATTCTTTAAATTACATGTTTAAGGATAACATAGTCAAAGAAAACAGTATAACCATACTATTGCCCTTTCTTAAGTACTAGCTCATACTGAAGAAAGCTATTTTTCTTTGCTATTTTGAAAATTAAAACAAACATTAAGTTTAAAATTTAAAAGTCTAAAGATATCAAAAATTTTAAGCTCTAGAAAAATTTTAGGTATAGTTATCAATTTTAACATTTAAGATTAAAAATTTAAATCTAAACATCAAAATCAAGTTGTAGAAAATTTAGTGTATAACTATGAAATTTAACATTTAAGATTAAAAATTTAAATCTAAACATCAAAATCAAATTGTAGAAAATTTAGTGTATAACTATGAATTTTAACATTTAAGATTAAAAATTTAAGTCTAAACATCAAATTCAAGTTTGTAGAAAATTTAATGTATAACTATGAAATTTAACATTTAAGATTAAAAATTTAAGTTTTTATTATCTTAGCCCATGACTAGTATACACACTAAATACCCAATACAATGGCAATGATAATAAAAGATACAGAAGGTAAATATACATATGAGATAAACACAGATTAAAAATTTTATGTTTCATGTGAATTATATCAATAATGTACATTCAGACACATATTTATTCACATAAGCGAAAATGCATTATGCGTGTAGTAAAAATGGATATATATTTTTTTTTCACGTGTAATGTGAGAAAAGTAACAGTTCATTGTCACATAACAATATATACTCAAGATACATTTCATTTGTATCAATGAGAGAGGAATAAATTATAAAATACCCTAACCATTTATACTTTGAAAATATGAAAAAAAAATTTAAAGTAAAAATTTTTATTTGAACAGTTAAATTTTATATTTTAAAGATATCATTACTAAATTTTAAAACTCTATCTTTAGTCATTGGCTTCGTGAAGTAATCTGCTACGTTATCTTTAGTATTAACAAAGTTAATTTTAAAAGACTCGTTTACAACTAAGTTCCTTAAAATTCCACACCCAAAAGTCTTTTGACTTTTCCCAATTCTTTGATATCAAATTCTTTACTCAAAAGTGAAACTGTATGGTCTATATCATTTTGTTGTTTAGCAAACAAAATTATGTCGTCTACGTAAATCAGCATTAATACTTTATTCTGATATGTATAAGCACAGTTGCACCATTTAAATTTTAAAAAGTTTAATTTTTTCAAAGTGGTGTCAAGCTCTGTATACCATTCCCTTCCGCTTTGGTGAAGGCCATATATTGCTTTCTTAAGCAAACAAACATATTGAGGCTGATTTGGATCGACATATCCATGTGGTTGTTTCAAGAAAATTTTATCATTCAACTTTGCATAAAGATATGCGGACTTAATGTCCAGTTGAAAATGTTTCCATTTAAGCATGCAAATGAATATGGAGAAGAAAGCTCTGATTAAACTAAAATTAATCACAGGGCTAAACACTTCATCATATGAGTCCCCTTTTATCTGGGTATATCCTTGAGCTACTAGGCGAGCTTTGAATCGTTTAACATTTCCCCTTTCATCCTTCTTAATGGTATAAACCCATCTACTTCCTATAATTTTTTGTTGTGAGATGAGTGCAGGCACTAAGTCCCAGACACCCCTCTCTTGCATTGTAGCTATTTCATCATCCATGGCTTCTTGCCATTTATCGGACTGGGGAGATTCTATTGCCGATTTATAGCTCTTGGGTATCAAGATCTCAACATTGCTTGCTTCTGGTTTCCTTTTGATATCACTTACCCCCTTTTTCTCTCTAAAATTAAACATTTGCTGATCATAATGAATGTTAGCTTTTCCACAAAACTTTCTGACATCATTATGAGATCTCAGCCTTTTATTGTCACCTTTTACTGAGTAGTAAATATCCGTCCTACTCCCATCAGGCCTAGGTACTGCTTTCCGTATCCAGTCAATATCTGAGCAGGGTGTCAGACCAGAATCAGCAGGAGAGTCCTCATCCCCACTAGATTTACTAGTGTCACGGCTCTCACCTGCTTCTTCCTCTGACACTCCTCCTAAGCATTCTGATTCCGAGTCAATCGACTGAGTAACGTTCGATTTCCTCAAGGTGATTCCTTTAGGGTAATTAGGGCCCAGGACGCCTTCCGCTGCCACTCCTTCCTCAAACCTTACATTAGAAGTTTCCTCAACTTTCTTTTTACCCGCTATATAAATCCTATAGCCTTTGGTGCTTTCGGCATATCCGACCATTATTCCTATTTGGGCTCTCATATCCAACTTATTTCTAATTTGTTTGGCTGTGCCCACATAGGCTTTGCACCCGAAAACTTTGAGGTGAGCAACGGCTGGCTTCCTTCCATAATATAACTCGTGTGGAGTTTTGGTTTTGAACTTATGACATATTCTGTTCTTGGTGTGTGTAAAACACAAAATCGCTTCTGCCCACATTCTGTTATCAACCTGGCTTTGATCAAGCATAGCTTTCACACAATCTAGTGCAGTCAGATTAAATCTTTCAGAAACCCCGTTCTGTTCGGGTGTATATGCATTTGACCTTTCTGATTTAATCCCCAATTTATTTAAGTATGCCTTGAACTGGTTGTGACAGAACTCCATACCATTGTCCGTACGGATACACAAAATCTTTTTGCCTAGCTGCCTCTCTTCCTTAGCTTGGAATTCTTTAAATATCTTAAACACCTCTGATTTTTGTTTCATTATATAAACAAACACTTTCCGGCTGAAGTCGTCAGTGATTGTCAAAAAGTATCTGTTTACGCCCATTGAAGCTGTAGGTAAGGGACCACACACATCCATATGGAGTAATTGTAAAGGTTTAGTGGACCTTATCCTACCAATTGGCTTAAAAGAAATTCTCTTAGACTTTGCTAACTTACAGTGTGTACAGTTAATTTTTGCATATTTTAGTCTAGGGAGTCCATTAGCCGCGGAAACTTTACTTGTCTGATATAAATAATCAGAGTTAATGTGGCAATATCTCCTATGCCAGAGTTCCGTTTTATTCAAAACCTCAGAAACCGCACAACTTGGTTTCTCATTAACCTTTTCCTTTGACCTCGACTTCACCTCAGAGTTACGTTTACTTTTATTTATTCTAGCCAAATTTTTCATTTTGTCAATACTGTTTTTCTTATTTAGGGGTTTTCTATCTTTCTTAGAATTTTTATCCCTACCCTGATCCTTTCCTTTAGTTTTACGGTCTTCAATATTGTTATTTGCAGTCTGAACTTCGTATTGAGGTTTTAAAAAATATAACCCTTCTTTTCGCTTAGCATAGAAGAATTTTTCTCCCTTTGGAGTGTAAAACCACAATACCCCATTAGCCCCTTTAAAAGTATACCCCTGTTCCTCAAGAACAGATGCGGCTAATAAGTTTCGTCTTAACTTAGGCGAAAACATTACATCAGACAAAACAATATTACTTCTTATGTTCTGAAACTGAACATACATTTTGACCGTACCGATAGCCTCAACTGGGCTCTCAATATCACCCACTGCTAGCGACATAGATGCACCTTTGCTTTCCTTAAATTTTGAGAATAAATTAATATCATTGCAAAAGTGCCGCGTAGCAGCGGTGTCAATTACCCAGCTGAGTCTATCGCTAGGATCCTGCACAGTATTAGCTTCAACTCTAGCAGATGAATACAATTCAATTATATTTGAGCTAGACTTAAGAATAGGGCAATTATTCTTTAAATGACCAGCCTTCTTACAAAAATAACATGGTCCTATGACCCTTTTAACTGGTTTAACACTTTTAAACACTTTGTTATTTTTACACTTTACATTTACATTACTCTGAGACAAGAATACAGATGAATTTTGACTTACATTGTTTCTATCACTACGGAGTTGCCGGATACGTCCTTCTTCCGCAGACAATTCATGTTGGATTTTCTCCAAAGTGAAATCTTTGTCCTCCCAACGATATATTAGTTGAACTATTCCCTGGAAGTCATCAGAGAGGTATCTTATGGCCTGGAATGCCACATAGACGCTTTCCACCGGGTGCTTGACGTCCTTCAATTTGGCGACCGCCTTCTTCAAACGCGTACAGAAGATATCCACCGGTTCATCTGGCTCCGGACGTAGGCTGAAGAACTCATCCAGTAAACGCACCAGGTTGGCGCGAGTCGGCGCGTCGAAGTGCGTTTTTAACTTATCCCACGCATCTGCCGAATCGTCGTTAATGTCAATTAACTCTTGGTAATCAGATGAAACATTCTAGAACAGGATCGCTAACGCGCGGTCCTTTCTGCGCATGTGATCTTCATAATTGACGGAATTATGTATCATATCCGTAAGTTATATATTGAAAATTAACGTATAATTAAATTTCTGATGAAGCTGGTGATAGAATAACTATGAGCCACGAAATTCTGGTTACACAACTTCGTTGAAAATTTAAAACAGAGTGTTGCAGCTATAACAAACGTTAGATAGTAGTTGTAAGAATACAAGTAGCAGTAGAAGTGTTAAATGAGAACAGTTCCAGTTTAAATCAAAATCACTTTTATTGAAGAGTGAATCCATTGTATTTGCTTACAGTATATATCATGAAAACAGGTAAGCAAAAACCCAAAGCATACTATTTACAAAACATGAGCACTACAGCTCATATGAAGGTTTTTCAGTGTAAGTTCCATGCCTAGACACGTTTCTGGTTTAAGTATTATTTACACAAGTAAGTGGAATAAAAGCATTTCACACTTACGTGACCACGTGCACTTTCCGACGCCACCACTAGCTGGGCACACGCTATGGCAAAAACTTTAAACTTTCCGGATCAGCACTATAAAGTCCACAACACGGGAAACATGGTCTCCTTAACTGAGAACCATCAAAACTACTAAGTTTAGTTTAAATATCCGCGTTCTCCGATAAACACTTTATCGTAACTTTTCGACAACATCGAAACATGACTTTACGAAGATCCGTCTGCCCGATCTAGATCCTTCTAGATCCTTCCATCGATCAGTATATCGATCAAATGACTAACCGGTCTAATGACCAAAGCGATCTCACTTAAAACAAAGCGATCTACTTTAAACCAGAAAAGTGTCTAGCCTTTATATCCGAAGATGGGTGCGTTCCGGAACATAACCGTTGCCGGCAACGCCCTCTGGATATGCAAAACAGGATGCGTGAGCGGCGAGAAAGGTGATTTGCATGATCAGCCAAGTTTTGTCCACATCGCGATTCGTTCACAAGAACGGAATAATCATTTTAATAATGACGTCACGCTCCCGCGAAACGAGAATCGCGATGTAAACAAAACCAAGTTTCTAACAATCGGCCCCCTCATGCAAAAACACCAACTCTCGGCGCCCATGCTTTCATCCAACAAAAGGTTATTCTAAGAATCAAAGTTCTTAGTATCCTAAAAACATAATGTATGCATACACAAAATTTTATACATTAAAGAAATTTATAACACTTATAACATTTAGAAAGTGAATAGCCTTTTCTCAAAATGGCAACAATCAAATGAGTACACTTATCTATTATGCAGATCATAAGCATTCTTTAAATTACATGTTTAAGGATAACATAGTCAAAGAAAACAGTATAACCATACTATTGCCCTTTCTTAAGTACTAGCTCATACTGAAGAAAGCTATTTTTCTTTGCTATTTTGAAAATTAAAACAAACATTAAGTTTAAAATTTAAAAGTCTAAAGATATCAAAAATTTTAAGCTCTAGAAAAATTTTAGGTATAGTTATCAATTTTAACATTTAAGATTAAAAATTTAAATCTAAACATCAAAATCAAGTTGTAGAAAATTTAGTGTATAACTATGAAATTTAACATTTAAGATTAAAAATTTAAATCTAAACATCAAAATCAAATTGTAGAAAATTTAGTGTATAACTATGAATTTTAACATTTAAGATTAAAAATTTAAGTCTAAACATCAAATTCAAGTTTGTAGAAAATTTAATGTATAACTATGAAATTTAACATTTAAGATTAAAAATTTAAGTTTTTATTATCTTAACCCATGACTAGTATACACACTAAATACCCAATACAATGGCAATGATAATAAAAGATACAGAAGGTAAATATACATATGAGATAAACACAGATTAAAAATTTTATGTTTCATGTGAATTATATCAATAATGTACATTCAGACACATATTTATTCACATAAGCGAAAATGCATTATGCGTGTAGTAAAAATGGATATATATTTTTTTTTCACGTGTAATGTGAGAAAAGTAACAGTTCATTGTCACATAACAATATATACTCAAGATACATTTCATTTGTATCAATGAGAGAGGAATAAATTATAAAATACCCTAACCATTTATACTTTGAAAATATGAAAAAAAAATTTAAAGTAAAAATTTTTATTTGAACAGTTAAATTTTATATTTTAAAGATATCATTACTAAATTTTAAAACTCTATCTTTAGTCATTGGCTTCGTGAAGTAATCTGCTACGTTATCTTTAGTATTAACAAAGTTAATTTTAAAAGACTCGTTTACAACTAAGTTCCTTAAAATTCCACACCCAAAAGTCTTTTGACTTTTCCCAATTCTTTGATATCAAATTCTTTACTCAAAAGTGAAACTGTATGGTCTATATCATTTTGTTGTTTAGCAAACAAAATTATGTCGTCTACGTAAATCAGCATTAATACTTTATTCTGATATGTATAAGCACAGTTGCACCATTTAAATTTTAAAAAGTTTAATTTTTTCAAAGTGGTGTCAAGCTCTGTATACCATTCCCTTCCGCTTTGGTGAAGGCCATATATTGCTTTCTTAAGCAAACAAACATATTGAGGCTGATTTGGATCGACATATCCATGTGGTTGTTTCAAGAAAATTTTATCATTCAACTTTGCATAAAGATATGCGGACTTAATGTCCAGTTGAGAATGTTTCCATTTAAGCATGCAAATGAATATGGAGAAGAAAGCTCTGATTAAACTAAAATTAATCACAGGGCTAAACACTTCATCATATGAGTCCCCTTTTATCTGGGTATATCCTTGAGCTACTAGGCGAGCTTTGAATCGTTTAACATTTCCCCTTTCATCCTTCTTAATGGTATAAACCCATCTACTTCCTATAATTTTTTGTTGTGAGATGAGTGCAGGCACTAAGTCCCAGACACCCCTCTCTTGCATTGTAGCTATTTCATCATCCATGGCTTCTTGCCATTTATCGGACTGGGGAGATTCTATTGCCGATTTATAGCTCTTGGGTATCAAGATCTCAACATTGCTTGCTTCTGGTTTCCTTTTGATATCACTTACCCCCTTTTTCTGTCTAAAATTAAACATTTGCTGATCATAATGAATGTTAGCTTTTCCACAAAACTTTCTGACATCATTATGAGATCTCAGCCTTTTATTGTCACCTTTTACTGAGTAGTAAATATCCGTCCTACTCCCATCAGGCCTAGGTACTGCTTTCCGTATCCAGTCAATATCTGAGCAGGGTGTCAGACCAGAATCAGCAGGAGAGTCCTCATCCCCACTAGATTTACTAGTGTCACGGCTCTCACCTGCTTCTTCCTCTGACACTCCTCCTAAGCATTCTGATTCCGAGTCAATCGACTGAGTAACGTTCGATTTCCTCAAGGTGATTCCTTTAGGGTAATTAGGGCCCAGGACGCCTTCCGCTGCCACTCCTTCCTCAAACCTTACATTAGAAGTTTCCTCAACTTTCTTTTTACCCGCTATATAAATCCTATAGCCTTTGGTGCTTTCGGCATATCCGACCATTATTCCTATTTGGGCTCTCATATCCAACTTATTTCTAATTTGTTTGGCTGTGCCCACATAGGCTTTGCACCCGAAAACTTTGAGGTGAGCAACGGCTGGCTTCCTTCCATAATATAACTCGTGTGGAGTTTTGGTTTTGAACTTATGACATATTCTGTTCTTGGTGTGTGTAAAACACAAAATCGCTTCTGCCCACATTCTGTTATCAACCTGGCTTTGATCAAGCATAGCTTTCACACAATCTAGTGCAGTCAGATTAAATCTTTCAGAAACCCCGTTCTGTTCGGGTGTATATGCATTTGACCTTTCTGATTTAATCCCCAATTTATTTAAGTATGCCTTGAACTGGTTGTGACAGAACTCCATACCATTGTCCGTACGGATACACAAAATCTTTTTGCCTAGCTGCCTCTCTTCCTTAGCTTGGAATTCTTTAAATATCTTAAACACCTCTGATTTTTGTTTCATTATATAAACAAACACTTTCCGGCTGAAGTCGTCAGTGATTGTCAAAAAGTATCTGTTTCCGCCCATTGAAGCTGTAGGTAAGGGACCACACACATCCATATGGAGTAATTGTAAAGGTTTAGTGGACCTTATCCTACCAATTGGCTTAAAAGAAATTCTCTTAGACTTTGCTAACTTACAGTGTGTACAGTTAATTTTTGCATATTTTAGTCTAGGGAGTCCATTAGCCGCGGAAACTTTACTTGTCTGATATAAATAATCAGAGTTAATGTGGCAATATCTCCTATGCCAGAGTTCCGTTTTATTCAAAACCTCAGAAACCGCACAACTTGGTTTCTCATTAACCTTTTCTTTTGACCTCGACTTCACTGTTACGAGGTAAATTACCTCACGTTCGATTTGAACGCTAAAATATTTAAATATTCATGTAACATGAATATAAAGGCCTATAAATGATCTCAAGTGGTTAAAGCTGAAAAAAAACGTAATTAATAAGAATTGAAATGAGGACACGGATTAGATTTAAAATAACAAAAAATAATAAGTTTATTTACAAAATTAACATTTAAAATAAAAAGCATGAAATAGCTTTGCTCATAATACATGAGCTACTCCCTTAAAGTATGAGAACATAGTAAAATATGAAGACACCACAAAACCTCTTAAAATAAATTCTACTCAAAAAATATCCCAAATACATCATCAATCTTTATCGAAAAACTATTAATCCTCATAAGTCATTAATATATCAGCAATCCTCAAACAATATTTCTACTTGTAAAAAACATTGATATGTTGCAAAAACGTTATACCCTCCAGGTAGCAATAATTTAAAAAGGAGAAGAGAGAACATTTCAAAAAGTGTTGTACGTATAACAAGTAGGCCTCACCTTATCTCTTGGGCCAAACGGCCATACGTGCTCTTCTGTAAACGGGGACCGGAGAGCATTTTCGCTCCGTCAACTAACACCCAACTTCACTTCACCAGCTCGCAAGATGCACTCTCGATTCCTCTTTTCGCAAAAAACTCTCTCCAAAAACTTGTAATCTCAAGTCTCCTCCCTCTGAAATATTATTTGCTGACCGGATTTAAGCCCCCTAAATATTACTGGTGGACACTTGGCTTCCACTCTCAGTGGCCAGTCTGTGACAGCAGGGCTTGGTCAGTCGCCCCTGAATTATTGCTGGCTGGGATCCCACGCTCCTGCGTGAACCCCCGGGCTTAACTGCGCCCCCAACGACCGCTTACCCCCCGGATGCGTCTTCCTTCATCTTGTGCTGGACCACCCACATGCAGTCCAAGCTCCACTGACCCTTCCCTTTGCGGGTGGCCAGGAGGGAACCTTATACCTATTGCGTGAAAAGCCAGGGGCCATCTTTTGTAGGTCGCCATCCTCTCCACTCTTTAGCAATGTTACATATTTTTGTAAAACACTATGTAACATTCACCTCAGAGTTACGTTTACTTTTATTTATTCTAGGCAAATTTTTCATTTTGTCAATACTGTTTTTCTTATTTAAGGGTTTTCTATCTTTCTTAGAATTTTTATCCCTACCCTGATCCTTTCCTTTAGTTTTACGATCTTCAATATTGTTATTTGCAGTCTGAACTTCGTATTGAGGTTTTAAAAAATATAACCCTTCTTTTCGCTTAGCATAGAAGAATTTTTCTCCCTTTGGAGTGTAAAACCACAATACCCCATTAGCCCCTTTAAAAGTATACCCCTGTTCCTCAAGAACAGATGCGGCTAATAAGTTTCGTCTTAACTTAGGCGAAAGCATTACATCAGACAAAACAATATTACTTCTTATGTTCTGAAACTGAACATACATTTTGACCGTACCGATAGCCTCAACTGGGCTCTCAATATCACCCACTGCTAGCGACATAGATGCACCTTTGCTTTCCTTAAATTTTGAGAATAAATTAATGTCATTGCAAAAGTGCCGCGTAGCAGCGGTGTCAATTACCCAGCTGAGTCTATCGCTAGGATCCTGCACAGTATTAGCTTCAACTCTAGCAGATGAATACAATTCAATTATATTTGAGCTAGACTTAAGAATAGGGCAATTATTCTTTACATGACCGGCCTTCTTACAAAAATAACATGGTCCTATGACCCTTTTAACTGGTTTAACACTTTTAAACACTTTGTTATTTTTACACTTTACATTTACATTACTCTGAGACAAGAATACAGATGAATTTTGACTTACATTGTTTCTATCACTACGGAGTTGCCGGATACGTCCTTCTTCCGTAGACAATTCATGTTGGATTTTCTCCAAAGTGAAATCTTTGTCCTCCCATCTGTAGATTAGCTGAACTATTCCTTGGAAGTCATCAGAGAGGTATCTTATGGCCTGGAATGCCACATAGACGCTTTGCACCGGGTGCTTGACGTCCTTCAATTTGGCGACCGCCTTCTTCAAACGCGTACAGAAGATATCCACCGGTTCATCTGGCTCCGGACGTAGGCTGAAGAACTCATCCAGTAAACGCACCAGGTTGGCGCGAGTCGGCGCGTCGAAGTGCGTTTTTAACTTATCCCACGCATCTGCCGGATCGTCGTTAATGTCAATTAACTCTTGGTAATCAGATGAAACATTTTGGAACAGGATCGCTAACGCGCGGTCCTTTCTTCGCATGTGATCTTCATAATCACGGCGTGACGTTTTTTCATCCACCGGTAATGCTGTTCGGTCTACAAATCCGAAACAGCCCTCTCCTTTAAGAGCGAATGAAACTTCATTCCTCCAAGTGACGTAATTGTCTCTAGTTAATGCAGTAATTTTATTTGCCTCCATGGCAAGGTGGCCTTTTGGAGCTGAGCTGAACAGTTGTTTTGTTTACACTTTCGTCGACATGCAAATGGCGCCGTCCGCGGCCCCCGTCAACAGGATTTGTTGCTGGAACACTAACACTTCTAAATTTTTAACGTTGTTATGGTGAGCACCGGCCCATAACCTTTGACGGAATTATGTATCATATCCGTAAGTTATATATTGAAAATTAACGTATAATTAAATTTCTGATGAAGCTGGTGATAGAATAACTATGAGCCACGAAATTCTGGTTACACAACTTCGTTGAAAATTTAAAACAGAGTGTTGCAGCTATAACAAACGTTAGATAGTAGTTGTAAGAATACAAGTAGCAGTAGAAGTGTTAAATGAGAACAGTTCCAGTTTAAATCAAAATCACTTTTATTGAAGAGTGAATCCATTGTATTTGCTTACAGTATATATCATGAAAACAGGTAAGCAAAAACCCAAAGCATACTATTTACAAAACATGAGCACTACAGCTCATATGAAGGTTTTTCAGTGTAAGTTCCATGCCTAGACACGTTTCTGGTTTAAGTATTATTTACACAAGTAAGTGGAATAAAAGCATTTCACACTTACGTGACCACGTGCACTTTCCGACGCCACCACTAGCTGGGCACACGCTATGGCAAAAACTTTAAACTTTCCGGATCAGCACTATAAAGTCCACAACACGGGAAACATGGTCTCCTTAACTGAGAACCATCAAAACTACTAAGTTTAGTTTAAATATCCGCGTTCTCCGATAAACACTTTATCGTAACTTTTCGACAACATCGAAACATGACTTTACGAAGATCTGTCTGCCCGATCTAGATCCTTCTAGATCCTTCCATCGATCAGTATATCGATCAAATGACTAACCGGTCTAATGACCAAAGCGATCTCACTTAAAACAAAGCGATCTACTTTAAACCAGAAAAGTGTCTAGCCTTTATATCCGAAGATGGGTGCGTTCCGGAACATAACCGTTGCCGGCAACGCCCTCTGGATATGCAAAACAGGATGCGTGAGCGGCGAGAAAGGTGATTTGCATGATCAGCCAAGTTTTGTCCACATCGCGATTCGTTCACGAGAACGGAATAATCATTTTAATAATGACGTCACGCTCCCGCGAAACGAGAATCGCGATGTAAACAAAACCAAGTTTCTAACAATAATCACGGCGTGACGTTTTTTCATCCACCGGTAACGCTGTTCGGTCTACAAATCCGAAACAGCCCTCTCCTTTTAGAGCGAATGAAACTTCATTCTTCCAAGTGACGTAATTGTCTCTAGTTAATGCAGTAATTTTATTTGCCTCCATGGCAAGGTGGCCTTTTGGAACTGAGCTGAACAGACCTTTTGTTTACGCTTTCGTCGACATGCAAATGGCACCGTTCGCGGCCCCCGTCGACAGGATTCTTTGCTGGAACTCTAACACTTCTAAATTTTTAACGTTGTTATGGGGAGCACAGGCCCATAACCTTTGACGGAATTATGTATCATATCCATAAGTTATATATTGAAAATTAACGTATAATTAAATTTCTGAAGCTGGTGATAGAATAACTATGAGCCACGAAATTCTGGTTACACAACTTCGTTGAAATATTTAAAACAGAGTGTTGCAGCTATAACAAACGTTAGATAGTAGTTGTATGAATACAAGTAGCAGTAGAAGTGTTAAATGAGAACAGTTCCAGAAATTCAAAATCACTTTTATTGAAGAGTGAATCCATTGTATTTGCTTACAATATATATCATGAGAACAGGTAAGCAAAAACCAAAGCATACTATTTACAAAACATGAGCACTACAGCTCATATGAAGGTTTTTCAGTGAAAGTTCCATGCCTAGACACGTTTCTGGTTTAAGTATTATTTACACAAGTAAGTGGAATAAAAGCATTTCACACTTACGTGACCACGCGCACTTTCCGACGCCACCACTAGCTGGGCACACGCTATGGCTAAAACTTTAAACTTTCCGGATCAGCACTATAAAGTCCACAACACGGGAAACATGGTCTCCTTAACTGAGTGAGAACCATCAAAACTACTAAGTTTAGTTTAAATATCCGCGTTCACCGATAAACACTTTATCGTAACTTTCGACAACATCGAAACATGACTTTACGAAGATCCGTCTGCCCGATCTAGATCCTTCTAGATCCTTCCATCGATCAGTATAAGCAAGCTATCCAACGAGCTTTCCAAGCGATCGATCCGTCGATCAAAACGATCTACCGACTACCTTAAACCCGTCGAGTGATGTTATAGCCGTGCTGGAGTGCCTGGCCCGTGGGCCGTAACCTCCGATTCGTTTATTAGGTGTGTATACATGTCATCATTTGAGCTACAGGATTTGAGAACTTTGACGACGGACGACATTGTCCGAATTTCCTTAAGGGAAGGAGTGGGCATTTTATGCGCAGCAGTGCTGCCATCTATGAACTAGTAACTGAGTAAGGTTTGAAAGCAAGCGTTAATGCAGAAATTGATACAAAGTTAAGAGTTTAACAGGAAGGAAACACTAAATGGACTGGGAAGGAAGGAAATTAACAATGCTTAGGGCGGGTCAAATAGAACAGCTCGGGGCCTCTTGCGATTCGCCCGTGGATCGTAATCCTGGATGGTGAAAAGGGATTCGTTAGGGATGTTTGGAATTTTATTGAAGAACTTGGTGGCCTGGCTTTTAATAATTTGTTTTATAGTTTTGATTTTATAATCTTTCCGAATTATATCGTTGCGCAAGTAGCGCGGGGCTTTTCTAATTGTTCGAAGAACTCTATTTTGCTCAACTTGGATTTTCTGGATGCTGGTCTTACACGCAAAACCCCAGATTGGGCAAGCATAAAGGAGGATGGGTTGGATTATACTTTTATACAGGAGAATTTTGTTGTTGGTGTCAAGGTGATCTGAGAAGAGGAGATGTCCGAGTGTGCCTATAAGTTTTCTGGATTTTTTAATTACGTAGTTTAAGTGCGTACTCCAAGTAAGTTGGCTGTCCAAGTGGACGCCGAGGTACTTGGCAGTACGCTGGAATGGGACGGGTTGATTATTGATCATTATGGGGGGGGGGGATACGGGTTTTGGAAAGGAAGACGGCCTGGGATTTGGTAGCATTAATTTTGATTTTCCATTGCGTATAGTACTGTTCGAGTAAGTTAATGTGAGCTTGAAGGTGGGCGTGAAGGTAATTAGTATTTTTGTTGGTGGAAATAATGCAGGTATCGTCTGCATAAAGGCAGAGGGTGGTATGCGGGGAGCGGGGGATGTCGTTTATATATAAGTTAAAAAGAAGGGGGGCGAGTATGGAGCCTTGAGGCACACCTGCCTGGATATTTTTAATGTCGGAAAGGGTATTAAGGGTGCGGACGTGAAATTTACGGTTTTTTAGGTAGGAGTGAATGATATGAATGTAGGGGGGGGGGATGCTGTACTGGATAAGTTTATGGATGATTCCGGTAGTCCACGTTTTATCGAATGCCTTTTCGATGTCCAGGAGAAGTGCACCTACGGGAGATTTGTTTTTTAAACCCTCTGCAGTATTCTACTACGCGGAGGAGTTGGTGGGAGGTAGAATGATGGGGGCGAAAGCCATACTGCTCGGGGATCATGATGTCGTGGTCTTTGATGAAATTGCTGAGCCTTTGGTGAATAACTTTCTCTGTAATTTTGCTCAGAGAGGGGAGATGGGACGATTGGAGACGGGTTTTACGGCCTCAGAGCCGGGCTTGAGGCAGGGAATAACGATTGCAGTTTTCCAACAGTTGGGGAAATGACAGAATTGGAGGATAGAGTTTATCATTAACACTGTGTAAAAAATTATGTTGAGGAAAGGGATTTGAGGGCTCTGTTGGATATCTTGTCGATACCGGGTGACTTTTTGTTTTGGAGGTTTTGTATAATTTTAAGAATTTCATCTACGGAGGTGGGTGGAATGGGAGGGGGGGGGGAGGAGAGGAAATTATTGACTGAATGAGTGATTTGGTCGTGGAAGGAGCTATTAGGTATATCAATCGCAAATTGCTTTTCATAGCAATCCGCGATTGCGTTAGCTTTTTCCTTTTCCGAGAACGCGGTGCCCGTGTCAGTACGGAGGGGGGGAAGCTGGGAGAAGGGTTTCCGGACTCTTTTGATGTCTTTCCATAATGAGCGATCGCTGGGGGAGAGTGACTCGATATAGGTTCTCCAATTATTTTGATTGTGGTTATAAATATCAATTCAGATTTTTCTGCTGATGGAATTTAGCTGGATTTTGATGCGGGGGTCTCTAGAGGATTGCCACAGACGGCAGACGAAGTTGCGGTGGGCGATTTGATTTTGGATGTGGGGAGGGAGGGAGTTGAAGCGGGGGGGGGGGGGGGGGGGGGGGGCTGAGGAGGCTTTTGCGAGAGATCTTTGAATTTCTTCTGTGATTTCCTGGGCAGCTGAGTCAATGTCAGCGGGGCATTTAATTTTGGGGATGAGCAAAGTGGTGTTGCGGAGATTGTTTTTGAAGTTTATCCAGTTGATGGTGGAGGGGAGACTAGAGACGGGGAGAAGGGAGTTAAGTTGGAGAGTGAGGAGGATGGGGAGGTGATCAGAATTGAGATCGTTAATGGTATCAAGGGTATAGGGAAGATGAATATTTTTGAGCAGACAGAGGTCGATGGTGGAGGGGTGGGGGGAGCGGGAGTAGTGGGTCGGAGAAGGCGATACAGCAAGATGGATTCCGCTAACAGATAAGAAGTTTTGGAGTGCTTTTCCATATTTATTGCGTCTATGGCAGTTCCAATTTGGGCTATGGGCGTTGAAGTCCCCGAACAGTATGGTGCGGTGATTTACGTTGCAGGTATTGTGCAGGTCAGGGGTGATGTCAGTACTTTGATTGGGTTTAATATAAATGGAGCCTATCGCAATGGGAGGGTAATTAGGGAGGGTGAGCTGTATAAATTTGTTTTCAATGAGGGTAGAGTTGGCGGGGTTGAGTTCGTGATGTGGGAGATTGCATTTAATATATACGGAGACTCCTCTGTGGATAGACTGGGAGTTGGGGGACTGGTTCCTGAGGGCAGTGTAGTTATAGTAGTTAGCTATTTTGAGGGGGGGGCCAGGCCTAATCTCTTGCACTAAAATGATGTCGATTTGGTTGGAGGTTGCAAAGTTACGTAGTTCAGTGATCTTGCCGCGGAGGCCATTGGCGTTCCACGACAAGATCTTAAGATGATCAATATTTTTACTCCCCATGTTGGGGGGGGGGGCTGTGCTAAACACCTCACCGAGGGCAGTAAATACGTTTAGTAACTTGTCCAGGGGGTTAATGGGTTTGTTTATTGTTTCGATTATGAGATTTATGAAGTTTTTAATTTTAGAGAAGTTTATATTTAAGTCTGAGAACATTTTGTTTATTTCTTGAATTAGGAGGATGAAGTCGGATATTTGAGATGAATAAGAGTTTGCGGGTGGGGTAGTGGTGGGTGAATTTTGGGTGGTCTCAGTATTTTGGGGGGGGGGGGAGATGTAAGAGTGTACGGAGATTTGTTGCAGTGTTTGTTTTCGAGCATTTTCTATGAGCTGAGTTCTAGGGAGGAGTTTGGGGGTGGGGGGGGTGGAGGTGGTGGAGATTTTGGTAGCGTTAGTCGGTTTTTTACCTGTTAAAGTTTCGGCGAAGGATCTGTCGTCGGTTAGTTTGCTTGTACTGGGAGCCGGAGATTTGTTTAGGTTGGGTTGGGTGGGAAGTGTAGTATTACCAGATGCTGTGGTAGGGAGGCGGGGGAAGTTTTGTGGTTGATAAGCAGGTTGAGGGTTCCTGTGGGGGGGGGGGGGCAGTTTGAGTTTCGTTATTAAGTGCGAGATATTTATTTTGGGGGTTAGCGGGGCAGAGTCTGAAGTTGGCCGGGTGTGGTCCTTGGCAGTTTGCACATTGTGCAGGGGTATCGCGAGGTTTGGTGCATTCTCTAGTAGTATGTCCCTTCCCACATTTTAGACAGCGTGGCGATAGACGACAGCATTCACTCGAATGCCCGAATCGCTGACAGCGGTAGCACATCTTTAGGCCATGTGATTCGAAGCTGGTGATTTTTATGGTCATATCTAAGATCGTTGTTTCTTTCCAAATTTCTTCCCATCCATGAGTTGGGTTTAAGTAGGTGAGAAATATGGGGAGAGGGGCCTGATTTTTAAGATCACGAAGTTGAGTTATTCGATGTACACTATAACCGAGCAGTTGTAGTTCTTCTTTAATTTCTGTGATGGATGAATTAGTAGGGAGCCCTTTTAGTAATATTTTTATGGGTCTTTCAGCCTTTATGTTGATCGAGTGAAACTCGAGGTTGCTATTCGTTAAGAATCTTTGCACGATCCTGTAATCTTCAAGGGTGAGGGGATATACTTTGATTAGTTCACCTGCAAGTTGCGCTTTGACATTTTTGGAGGTTTTGGTATTTATTAGTTTAATTAGCTCTCTCCAATCATTAGGACAATTGACGTAGAATGGTTCAGGTTTGTAAGCGTTAGTAGAGGGAGATTCCTCATCAGTATTTTGGGCGTTGTTGTTATCAACAGTCGTAGAGTTTTCAGTGGGGGGGGGGGGGGGAGGTATCCATATCGGACGAGTCGAAGGGGTTCCGAGCTGTTTCAATATTGCTGTGAGTCTGAATAGGTGCCATGCGGCAGACTTTTTTGGGGAGTCTGAATCCTTCCGAGTCCTCAAGTGTCTCAATATCTTTATTTCTATTCAATAAGTTTTTACTTTTATTATTGATAATAGTATTATTTAAGTCAGAGTTGTTTACATCAGTGTTATTTAATTTATTTACATCGTTAGAGACTTGGAAATTATTACTGTTACTAGGCATGATATAATTATGTTGGCTAGTTTCATTTGAGTTAGAATTATTAGTATTATTTTCAATAGTTTTATTAGAGATAGAATTATTAGTATTATTTTCAATAGTTTTATTAGAGATTAACATATTAGCATTACTATCATTAAGAGCTTTTTCTTTAAATTCTTTGATCTTGCGCTGGGTTAGGCCCGTGCGCTCAATGTAATTATCAATTTCTGCTTTAAAGGGGGTATTGTCGTCAAAGGTTCCTGCATTCTCAAAATGAGAGGACAATGTAAAGCACATACCCATATAGGAGTCCATGGAGTGTTGAAAGAGGCCACCGGTGAGACTGTGGAATTCATTCAGCAGGAAGTCGCCGATCAATCTGAGGTTATTCATCTGTGCCAGGTCTCCAGGTTCATATGCAGAAGGTAGAGGCAAAGTCCGGAATCTTTCGATGATTAAATTGATATCTTGTGGGATGCCCAGGCTGGCAGCTTGAGTTGAAAGGGAGGACGCCATGTCCGACAGAAATGTAGTCCAATGCAGCAAAAGTCAAAGACACGCTGTACAAAATGGTACAGCGAAGTTCCACGTGGAGAGATCAGAGCAGGAGCGAGCAGGAAACGGTCCGAGCAGCAGGAGGTCACGTACGTGACTGACTACCTACCTTAAACCAGAAAAGTGTCTAGCCTTTATATCCGAAGATGGGTGCGTTCCGGAACATAACCGTTGCCGGCAACGCCCTCTGGATATGCAAAACAGGATGCGTGAGCGGCGAGAAAGGTGATTTGCATGATCAGCCAAGTTTTGTCCACATCGCGATTCGTTCACGAGAACGGAATAATCATTTTAATAATGACGTCACGCTCCCGCGAAACGAGAATCGCGATGTAAACAAAACCAAGTTTCTAACAATAATCGCTTGTTGGCGCAGAATTTGGCATTATTTTGCCGTATTCCGGTTTTGGGAGAGTCCGGATATTGGAACGCCAGATAAGAGGTCGCGTACTGTACAAGTTTACATAAAATTTAGCAACTTACATGTACGAAATTCATTTAGAAAAAATATAACAGCAATATTACAAAAAAGTGGCACAAATACCTGTTACAAAATTGTAAGACCACATGTGGAAAAAGAAAGTTTTCACAAATTTAGTAAGTTGTTGCTCCACCATTTTTCTGAATAACTTGAAACACACGATTTGTCATTTTAATTAAATTTTTAAGGACAGATTCCGTAATATTGTCCCATTTCTCCTTAATGGCGACTTCCAATTCATATGCCGAATGATATTGTTTGTTGTTTTCATATATTTAGCAAGACAAATAACCCCACAGGTTTTCTATGGGGTTTAGGCCAGGGTTAAGGCTCGGCCAAGATATAACATCAATCTTTTCTCTTTTGAACCACGCTTTTGTTGATTTAGATGCATGACTGGGAGCATTATCTTGTTGGAACTTCCATTTCAGCCCTCTTAAAAGTGGTCCGAAGGGTATCAGACTTCCGTATTGCATCCGCTGATAACTGTCCGAGTTCATTGTGCCATCAACTCTTTGCAAATCGCATTTTTCTGCATATGAGAAAGCGCCCCACACCATAACAGAACCACCTCCCATCTGCCTACTGAAGAACTCACGTGATTCTTGCCAGTAGTAGTTATTGCCGTCCGAACTGTCTAAGTTACATTTTTCTCGTCCTAAAATATTATATTTTTCCATGTAGAGTTCCAGGACATGACATTCTTTGCCCATTTCAGACGTGCTTCTTTATGGTGTTTAAGAAATTGTGGTTTGCTTCTTAGTTTTCAAAGTTTAACATCAACATTCGACTTCAAACTTCGCCACACAGTTACATGAGGGGCGCGGTAGCCCATTGGTTAGCGCGCTGGAGTTGCACTCGGTAGGCCCGGGTTCGATTCCAGCCACTGCCAAAACTGCCGCCGTGTTCATGCGGAGTACGATCACGTTAAACATGTGGGTCCGAAAGTCCTTCCGAGAGGTTGGTGGTAGGGGAAGGAGGGTACGGTCCCTGTGGATGCCTCCCCCACTGGGTTCCGGTCTAAATTGGATGGCACTTCCCGACCGTCCAAACAGTTACCTTACACCTTTCTGGTAGGTCGGACGGTCTGGGTTTCAACAACAACACAGTTACATGAAGGGCGTGGTAGCCCATTGGTTAGCGCGCTGAAGTTGCACTCGGTAGGCCCGGGTTCGATTCCAGTCACTGCCAAAACTGCCGCCGTGTTCATGCGGAGTACGATCACGTTAAACATGTGGGTCCGAAAGTCCTTCCGAGAGGTTGGTGGTAGGGGAAGGAGGGTACGGTCCCTGTGGGTGCCTCCCCCACTGGGTTCCGGTCTAAATTGGGGTGCACTTCCCGACCGTCCAAACAGTTACCTTACACCTTTCTGGTAGGTCGGACGGTCTGGGTTTCAACAACAACAACACAGTTACATGAGACACTTGTTTACTTGTTTGCTGTGTTGTTTTACGAGTGGACCGGTAGTTTTTTGTTGCAAGCTTGAAAATTTGCCTATTATCATGAGCTGATAATTGCTTTCTGCGGCCAGATCTTTTCCACTTCCCATACAATTCTTTTTTACTCAAAACATTGTGAATGGTCATTTTAGAAGGATTAAAAATCTTACTTATTTCACGTTCTGACTTTCCTTTTCCATTGTAGAACCAAACTTTTCGCACTTCTAAGTTTCAGACAAACCACTTCCATGAGGCATTTTAATAATCCAGAGAATCAAACAGTTCAATTCTGAATTTCTGCCTTTTTTCCTTCTTTCCAATCTTTAAAGTTGGTTTAGTTTACAGTTAAACTCCGAAGTTAAACAAACATCGTCTGCATTATTAGAAAAACTAAAGTGGTCTTATATTTATGTAACACTATGATTTCGAAAAATCGTTTGGCATGAAAAAGATATTCGATCTGTTTTCTTTTTCTAAGCTAAATCAACACTGCAAAATTGTTTCGTTTCCTACACCTCCTTTGAAATTCACATTCAATGTTGTCTTTGTTGAGAAAGGGTTAAAATTTGAGTGGTCTTATAATTTTGAAACAGACTGTATATACTATATACAAAGGGATGAGTTATGTCATAAAGTCATTGGATATATAACATATTGTAAAACCTCCAATGCTTTTACCAATAAGACAATTTCAAATTGTTTCTCCTGTATCATGGTTTCAAATTGGTTGAATCTACCACATAACAAATACCTGTTAAAGTGTGGTGTTAAAAATACTTCGTAATATCTTGCGAAGATATTTCCATTCTGTGCTGCAGCTGTTCTGTTCTTTGTGCTGCCGACACAGATTTTTTTTTGCTTGTTACAGGGATGAAAATGTTACATGGAATTTCCCCCCCCCCCCCTTTTCTTTTTTTTTCTTGCACTGTTACATTCCGTTTATCACGAAAATGTTTGCCCATGATTGTTTCGATGCACTATTCCATTCTTCCCTAAGTACTGATGAGTCACAGCTTGGTGCTTTTTAACCCTTTCGGGACGATTGTCACGCCCGCGTATCGGCTGCGAACTTGCATTCAAGGACGGACGGCATGCACTCATGATGGAGGAAACTTTACCGTAAACGGCGAGTGGCACGCATGCGTGCCTTCACGTGGAACATTTTAATTTGTCTACTAGATGGCATTAAATATCTGTAGAACTAACTTCAATGTATTTTGCAGATACATGACCTTGGCATAAGGAGGATCCAATTAATTATTTCTCCATTTGGAGCAGTGAAACATGATTTTGTAATATAAACAGACAGAGCAATTCTCGCAGCATCAACAATTTTATAATTGAGTTTTGGGTTTTGTTTTTAATTCAGCGTTATGATTTCGTTGGTGAATCATAGGAATATAAGAGAGTATTTTTTTTTTTATTTGGGTTTTAGAGGCAGTGAAATTATTCGTTTATTTCGGATAAAAGAATGGGAGCAACTAATGAGTATTTTGTATTCAGATTTGTATGAAAAATATACGTTAAATAGAAAATAAATATTTCTTTTATTCCTGAAAAGTAGATTTCTGTGTTGAATAGGTAACTTTTAGTGAATTTTTTTCGAGAGTTAGGCTTAGCGCAAAAAATTTGCCATCCTTTGAGAACAGTTCGGAAACGAAGTGCTCAGTCTTTTGGGCCGTGGCAGTTCCAGAATACCGCCGTCCGGAAAGGGTTAAATGACTGAAATAAGATTTTGTTTTTCCTTGAGTGTGTAGAGAAGTCAGAACTGCCAACCATTCTGATTTTTCAGGATTTCTTTTTCTTTTTTCTTATTTTGTTCCTGGAATCCAATTTTCGCTAAAAAATTGTCCAGCTTTTGATATTCCCAAAAAATTAGAATACATACTTTCGATAATGATGTGCCGAGATGTTATGCATAATTAATACCACTTTTTTGGTGAAAAAATAGAAAAGAAAAAAGCGTCATCATCTCATCCGTAGTATGGAAATTTGGTCTACTAAAATTTTGTTCCCAAACATCAAAAGAGCATTTTATAATTAATTTCTGAAATAAATTTTGCCAAAATGTGATTTATAACCTGACTGATCTTTTCAGATACTTAAATTTAAACTCTGCCTTTTCCTGAGGTTTCTTTAGGTTTTTACTAGGATTTCCTTATTAAATATATTTTAATATAAAATCCTATACTTGAATGAAAATACCTATTTTCGGTCGATTATTGTTTATTTAGGCACTTAGAATGGTTTAGATTCATTAAAAACACATTTGGAGAGCACTCTAAAACCCTTTTTGTGGAATGTTTGCAAATGAATTTTAGAGAAAATTAAATGAAATTTTCAATTGTTAATCAAAACCATCGAATTGCGATGCAAGATAAATTTTCAATTGTTGTTGCATAATTTTTTCTTTCCAAATCAATTCCTGGGCTTCACCATTGCTTATTGTGTGCAGTATAACTATTTACATTTGTGTACTACTTTAATTATAAATATCATCTTAATCACGTATTTATACACACATTCATTTTACTAAAATTGTCATTTCCTGTATATCTTCATGTGGAGGTGTTACCAAAATTGTCTTTCTTATTTGCTTACATGTGGAATATTCGCTATAGTTTTTAACTTCCCCTGCTTTGATCATATTTTATCTATTAATATGCTGAAATTCTAATTTTACTCTTTAAGTCCTGCATAAAATTATACATCCAAAATATCAAGTCCTTTATAAAATTACTAATTTTGCAATCAAGCCCTTAGTAAAATTTTAAAATATTTCAGATTCAATAAAAATAAAATCTTGGGGAGTTCACAACTAAGTAGCAGAATGTTTCTGGGTGATCTGTGACAAAGAGTGATAATTTCACTTTGAAATCAACCTACATATTAAGTTGTTTCGAAAATTGAACATTTTTTGTACATTTTTTAAATATCAAGTTTCACATATTTTTATATATTATTTTAATGATTCATGAACCTGTTTCTGTGAAATAAGAAAGTAGGTTGTACTGTGAATGATCGGGCAAAGGAATACATGTTCAGGAAGAAAGGCAAAAGAATCTTAGCACATAAAAGGTGCGATATTTAAGAATTTATTCTGATGATTATCAGAGGAATGGCATTTCTACTGTAGATACAGTTTTTTGATGTAGAATAACTTTTTTATCTCAGCTTGTATGAAAGCCATGTCTGCAAATCGGGTGAGATTATGAAAGATTGTAACTTGATGTGTAATAGTCAGAGTGGACAGCAGTGGTATCAAGTTTTAGACCGAGAATGTACATGTGTTGAGGGATGACTTATTGGGGTGATGCGCTTGAGAGAAGAATGTAGCCAAACTTGAGAAAAGATAAAAATTACTAAGCAATAATCAAATTGCCGATCATTTATTTTTTTAATTCTGGTACTTAATTAACATTTCAACATTTCATAATAATTTACTTGTAACTTATTCCTCCTATCATAGACCACTGTTAGCAGTTTGATGAAATAAATGAAATTTTTATGTAAACCATTGTTTCATTTACAAGCACTTGTGTGACAAGACGTATTGTGCACTGCAGACGTACCTCTGGTACAGGCCCTTAAATTTTTTTAGTGGTCAGCTGGCAAAATTTTTTCTGCAAAAATTAAAAACAATGAGGCGTACATTGTCCATCATCCTACTTTCTGCTATGGGGTGAGGGGGGGCCCACTGATTATATTAAATAATTTATAACTTAAGTACAAATTTGTATAAGCTTTCATAAAAGAAAATGTGTATTTTTTTTAGGCCTGAAGTTCTTGCCACATTGACTACTGATGTTGGAAGAATTTTGTCAAAACTTCATCAAGTTCAACCTAAAGGATATATAAATCTCTGTACTGGAATTCGCATTGCACATGTAATGTTTTACATTTCTTTCTTCAAATAATCTTTTCAATTTACTTTTTCTCATGAATTTTTATTCTGTAGTATAATTTAGAAAAAAATGATTCTGAAATAAGCCTATAAATTTTTCAAAATTAATAATTATATATTGTAACACATAGTAATTTACAAGGTATGACTACAAAAGAACTAGAACTTTTGCTTGGCAATACATAACTATACTGTGCACGTGAGACCTGAAAATTCAAATTTTCACTTAGTAGGTAGTGTTTAGTGGCCACCCTATCACATATTTTTTGTATATATATATATGTATATATATATATATATAATGTATATATATATAATATATATATATATATATATATATATATATATATATATATATATATATATATATATATATATATAATGTATATATATATAATATATATATATATATATATATATATATATATATATATATATATATATATATATATATATATATATATATATATAAAAATAAATTATTAAATCCAAAGTTAGAATGTATGTAGTAACTCATAATACACTATTCCAAAATTTTCTACAAATACAATTATCAATTTCTACAAATACAATATTTCCTGTATATATATATATACAGGATGATTAAAAAAAGATGAGCCAAACTTTACGAGGTGGTAATACACACCAAACCAAGCATTTTTCATCATAGTTTACCAGGTCGGAAATAAAACGTAAAGGCGCCAGTAGGTGCTTAATGGTGAAACCTATGAGGTGAGGCCAAAACACAAGAATGACTGAGAAGTTATATAATGACATTTAATATACAATAATTACAGTAATGGCTCAAAAGAATTACTGCCAACCTGAATGCACGTTTCACAGCAGTGATGAAGGAATTGACGAACTCTCTCGAACAGACCAGGCATGTAGCTCACTTTGGCAGCAGCTGTTGAAATTCTGACGACAAGTTCCTCTTCAGATTCAAGGGGAGTATCATAAATGAGACTCTCCATAGATATCTCCATAGCATATCCTCTTTTTGAGATATCGCCATAAAAAGAAGTCAAGACACGACAGATCGGGCGATCGTGGAGGTCAAGCTATGGGAGCACCTTGCCCAATCTATCAGCCCGGAAAAGTGACGTCCAGATAGTTCCTTACCTCTTGCCTAATTACAAAAATTTCCATAAGATTTCTTCTTCCCCAGATGAAATTTGCATACTTGGTTTCCTTCTTCAACCAGAATGATGCTTTTAAGTTTGTGGAGCAGCCACTTCCCAACGATTAAGCACCCTGTGATGCCTTTGCGTTTCATTTCCGACCCAGTAAACTATGATGAAAAATGCTTGGTTTGCTGTGTACTACCACCTCGCAAAGTTTGATTCATCTTTTTTTAATCACCCTATATATGTATATACAGGGTATCCCAAAAATATTGACCTCTGCTTTTATTCCTTAAATATTGATCTTAGACATAATATATAATAAATTATAATAAATTACAAAGTTGCGTAAAAAAGGGTACAGAATTTTATGAAATCGATAAAAATTTTCAGGAAATTTAATTTGAAAAAATACAAAATTAAAATTTCTATACGGCCCCCGTACAAAAACATTTCCAATGAGTAAAATGTGCCCCACACTAATAAGGTGGTGTACAAAATTTCAGCATTTTATCATAAAAAGTCCCAGAGACATGTTTAAACAAAGTTGGTGAGGGATTAATCATAAATTAAAATGTAAATGTTTACAGCAAGAGTGCAAATGATGTAACGCAGCAATGTATCATTGGCAAATAATATCTACATCTTATCTTTAATAGATCTTTGTCATGGATGGAAAACATTTTGAATAAGCTTTGTAATCTTTGTGTAAAGTTATTATTTCTACACAGTGTAGATACTTTTGTACCCATAAATAGCAAAAGTATTATTTATTTATGTAATCATTGTTTTCTTTCATAATTTGTGTATGACCCCTGAAACGCAATCTGCCGACATGATTTTTCTCCTCTGAGAACCAACCCATGTCGATGCATCGAAAAGTGGTTTAAGTCAGCATTTTTGTCTTTTCATATCTCTGGGACTTTTTATGAAAAAATACTGAAATTTTGTACATCACCTTATTAGTGTATGGGGCACATTTTACTCATTGTTTTTGTATGGGGGCCGTATAAAAATTTAAATTTTGTATTTCTTAAAATTTAATTCCCTTGAAAATTTTAATCGATTTCATAAAATTCTGTACCTTTTTTTATACAACTGTGTAATTTATTATATTTGTCTAAGATTAATATTTAAGGAATAAAAGCCGAGGTAATTGTTTTGGGGATGATACCCTGTATATATATGAGAAACCCAGAATAACCTCAGAAAATAGTTTTAAGTGTGTCTTGTAGTGTTTCCCGTAGACTAAAAAAAGGGCAGGGTGCTCATTCATAAAGAGGCCACTGTAGCTGAACGAAAGGGGTCTTTTTTTTCGTTGGGATCACAGCCTAGGTCATTGAATTCAGCTCTTCATAATATATATTTAATAAACTAGTTCCAAATTATTCAAATTAACTAAAATTGATTTTGTTAAACCAAATTTTATGAATATAGCCTACACAGATTCTAGCAGCAAGATTAGTGGTTAAAATAAAATAAAAATCTAAGTCACATTACATGCACAAGTACTACCGTATATACTCGCGTATAAGTCGAGAAATTTGTAACAAAAAAAAAGTTTCGAGGGAGGGGGGGGGGTCGGCTTATTCGCGGAGTCTAAAAAAAAAAAAAAATCTTAAGTCTGAGAGTTATATTTTCTCGCGAGACAATCCAACCTAAAACAATGTGGTAATAATTACGCAATCGCGCACTCCGAATTTGTCTGCACTTCAAAACTCTCATGTGAGTCACTGTCCTCCTGAATTCTTCCGACTACCAGTGTATCTCGTCATCAAAAAATATGCATACATTTTCGTTTGCAGTTTATCACTCGCTTCTCGGATTACGGCGGATCGTTTTCAGGAAAAAATGATTCTTTTCAGAAATATTTCTGTAACACGGATTGTTTAAACCTATAATGCAGGATTTTAAGTTGAAAGTGGTTTTTTTTTGTTTTGTTTATTGAAAAGAGTTTCTAATTTCTACTGTGTTGGGGATTCACAAAAAAATCAGCTCAAGTAACGGGCAAAAGCCAGATATTGTTTGATTGCGCGGTGAGTTAAAGGATGCTTGAGAGACAGGGATGCAGGGTCTCGCGTCCGTTTTGAGGACACTGCTTGCTGGGAGTAAAACAATGCCTAGAGCTTGTCACATGAGAATGAGCGTCCCCAAAACGGATGAGAAACAACGCTCATATGTCATAGGCCTTTGGAATCGGACTTTAAAGAGTTCCGATGAAGTTTTTATTATGGAAATTAAATTTTATTATAACATTCTATTTATATATATATATATATATATATATATATATATAAATAGAATGTTTCTTTAATATGAAGCATACAAAAGGAATTAGGAATAAGGATAGTTCATAAATGAAAAGTTAGATAAACTAAACAGCGTAGTATAAGAATGTGAATGACAATGCAATATACATTTAATTTATTGCGCAAATGCAGCTAATAAATAAAATGTTTTCAATATAAATATAAATTAGTAAATCCAAAGTTAGAATGTATGTAGTAACTCATAATACACTATTCCAAAATTTTCTACAAAATACAAAGAAATAAAAGAAATTAAGACATAAAGAGGAAATAATAAAGCGTAATGCAGGTCATAAAGACAAAGACAATCAACAAATTTCGAAAATGAGGAATGCAAATAAGAAAACAAAAAATTAAGCAAAAAAGCTTGCACATGGAAGAGATTTAGGCTTACGATAAGGTCATTTCGAAAAAATTCTCTTCGGATCCATATATCCCTTCGAAATGAACACAAAAATGCTTGTTTCTGAAACACAAGATAGATTTTATCTATAAACTTGTGTTATATGGACGACAAGCATATAGATTGGAACAATAAAAGAAACATAAATACCTTGAAATACATTTCATTAGAGCAACCATGACAAGCAAAATATGGCTAGACCAATGTTGCCATATGGAGAAATGAAAAGATGTGATTTGCTGTTGCCAAAGAGAGTAATAAAAACTGTACTGCGTAAAAGCAATAAAAAGAGATATTCAACAGTTAAAGCTTCAAGATAAAAAGATGAAAATAAAATTTCAAGAGAATGAATAAGTACGGCTAAAATAAGATAATAAGAGAATTTTAGGCTAATTGAAACTTATTAACTATACCATTTACTAAATATGCAGGATATTTATACATTTTACTGGTAATTTTGAGGTTATTAATGTGCAAAGCATGAAATTTTTTATCTGATAATCTATAAATTCTAAAATAAATTAAATAGGATTTCAAACTTTTGATTTTAAAGATCTATTTAATAATATTAAGATCACTGATCTATATGATGTCATTTTAGCTTTATATAATGCTTATATTACTTCTCATTCTCATCTTACTAAATTTACCAATTTTCCTAAGCTTCTCCATTTTGTCCTTTTCAATAATTATATCTTTCAAGGTAATAAATTGTACTTACAAGTCTCAGGTGTTCCTCAAGGTGGCTGTAGTAGCAGTATGTTAGCTAATTTATACCTATATCATTATGAAAAATTCTTTACTTCAACAGATTATAAAATTTACAGATATGTAGATGATCTGATTTGTCTTGTATTTACTGATAACTATGTCATAGATATAGATTTCTATCCGGATAATTTGGAATTAATACCTAATGAAACTTCTATTAGTAATAATATTTATTATTTGGATTTAAATCTAATTATAGAACCTGCTCATGGGATAGTTACTAATTTATATGATAAAAAAGATTTTTTTAAATTTAATATTAATAAATTATTATCTTTTAATTCCTGCAACTCGATTCAATTGTTTAGAAATATTATACTTAATCAACTTTTTAGAATTTATAGATTATCAGATAAAAAATTTCATGCTTTGCACATTAATAACCTCAAAATTACCAGTAAAATGTATAAATATCCTGCATATTTAGTAAATGGTATAGTTAATAAGTTTCGATTAGCCTAAAATTCTCTTATTATCTTATTTTAGCCGTACTTATTCATTCTCTTGAAATTTTATTTTCATCTTTTTATCTTGAAGCTTTAACTGTTGAATATCTCTTTTTATTGCTTTTACGCAGTGTAATGCCAGAAATGTAAAGTAATAAATATTTGGAAGGATTAAAAAATAATGGAACCAGGAATGCGGGCGGATTATCCCCACGCTAAGCAGATGGGCGATAATATACAGGTGGCCCCATATCTTACATACCACGCTAAGCCGTTTGGCGGCAACCGAGACGGCGACGCCATGTCTACGGATTAGCCATCAGCTCTACATTTCAGCACGTGGACCGCCGACCGAAAAAGGGATATAAGTGAGAGTTGCTCGAAGTGGGAGTCAGAATTGGTCAAGGCAGGCTGTTGGAGTTAGACTAGTCAAGAAGAAGCGACGGTAGCAGAGTTAAGAGTTGTGTGTGCGTCTCTGATATAGGAATTCGAAGGAGAGCTCATGTTCATCTGGTATTGCAAGTGTAAAGTGTGACAGAGCATCGGTGTTACCCAAGTTATATGAAAGAAGATCAGGTACCGTACAATTAAACTATATGAGGATAACCTCTTTGTCTAAATTTGTGTTTTTAAGGAAAAGCTAATTATGCATCCCACCACGTGCTCCAACCAAATATCAATTCATCTGGCATTACACCCCCCGAACTACCATTGAGATGTATTCCACTATTGTGATATTTATTTAATTTGTAAAACTAAAGAGTGTAAATTGAGTATGTGATAAATAAATTTTTGTTCCTTTACTATTAACCTTAATTTTTAGTTTGTTAACTTAGTATCCCGTTAAGCACAGAAATAGGTGGGTTTTGCGGCCACCAACGCAATGTACACAGCAGTAAGTTTTAGAACAGATTACATGTATAATTAATATACTAATAAATAATTAATTTAATGTAAAATGCATTTTTGACAATATTAATTTTAATCAACAAAATTAATAAATCGGCACATTTGGTGCTCGTGACTTTAGCAGTAACGGGAATAAAATAAGGATTTATGAAATTAATAAAAATGAAAGGAATAATAATAATAAAAAATAAATATTGATAAGGTTGGACAACTGGTGGCGACATAGATGATTGTGAAAATATTGTGCACAATTCTCATTTCTCCTTATGTTATATGTATGATTATGTAAAGTTTTATCAATGAAATGGAAAAAATGGTTCTTCTAAATGAGATCGAAGGTATAATTAGAAAAATGGGATATAGGAATGGGACCAGTTAAAAAAGTGGTGAAAAGTTCAATTATAACAAGGAGTTCAAGTTTGAAAGAAGATTCAAAAATATCAAATAAAAATTATAGTAAATTGGATAGAAATAATAAAAATATGGATATTCCAGTAATGCAGATCCTGCCATTATTTAGTGGGAGTAAGGAGGAAGATATAAATTTCTTTATAAAACAATTTGATGAATTAGCGGAGTTAGCAAGTTGGAAGGAAGAGCATAAAGTGGCTATCATTAAAACCAGATTAAAAGATAAGGCTATGCAGTTTTTAATTCAAAACCCTGAATTACAAAACGAAAAGGAGTTTGATAAAATAAAAATATTACTAATAAATAAATTTTCAAACAGAATAACGATAACGCAAGAACAGGACGCTTTCAATAATATAAAACAAACGCCTGATATGTCAGTGGACGAGCTTGTGCTAAAAATAAAAAACGCAGCGCGTAAATTTTTTAACCTTAAGGATACAACAGATGGAGAGGTAGAGAAAATAACCAATAAAATAATGTTGGGAAAATTCATTAGCGCATTATGCCCTGATTTGGCAATTGAAGTGAAGAAAAAAGATCCGCAGCGGTTTGAAGATGCCATAAAAGATGCCGAACTGTTTGAAATAATTCTTAATGATAGGACTCCAGAAGAATCACATAACGAACTGAAAGAAATGTTACTTACAACACAGGTTCAAGATTTGACTTTAGAAATTAATAAATTAAAATTGCAAAATATACCAAATCAATCCATGGAACGAGCTGTTTTTTGCATAGGGTGCGGAAAAAATGGACATTATTTCTCAGATTGCTGGTACAATGAGTGTAATACTGCATTTGCAAGGAATCCCAAACGAATGAATTATCAGCAATATGGGTTGGAGCAAACAAATTATATCAGAGGAAACAGAAACGAAAATCTCAGAAATTTTGAACGAGGAGGATATAATAGAAATAATAGGGAATATCAAGGAAATAATAATGATCAAAGAAATTATTACGATCAATTAGAAACCAACGTAGAAAATAGAGAGAGGCAAAGTATAAGAGGAAATTTTAGGGGGCGCAACGGAAGAAATATAAGATCAAACACATATGAGAGAAACAATAATAATAGTAATTTAAACTAAGAGCTGGAATTTGGGACCAAGGAACGAATCGTACAAATTCCAGAGAAATAAATAAATTCGGTTCACAAACATATAGAAATAACAAAAATGGAGATGACTGGCAAAACTATACAAATTTGAAGAGAGGACAATATTATGAAAATAATGATAAAGCAAAATATGATACCAAAAGTATCCTTTCAAGTGAATGTGAAAACGTATCTAGCCCACAATTACCGATGGTAGAAATAGATTGCAAAGGAATAAAAATAATAAGTGTAATTGATAGTGGGGCTCAAGTTAGTATTATAGATTTGGAAACATTTCAAAAACTAAAACAGAATAGAAATGTAAAAATAAAATACATAACCAGAAGAGTAATACTTCAGACGTTTACTAAAGAAAATATAGAATTTTTAAATTGCATTCAATTTTCATTTAGAATTGGAGAAAAGGCATGCAAAAATTATTTTTTCGTGACAAAACAGAACTTTCAGGGGCAATATAAAATGCTTTTAGGCTATGACTTTTTATCCTCACATAAAGCAATTTTAAATACAAAAGATAACGAAGTACAATTTGGGAATACTGCGATTAAATTGTATAAAAGTGAAAATACAAACCCAATACAGAATTCAAAACAAAAACCACAAAGCCAGGGAATTCGCGATGAAAATAGATATAATAGTAATTATGAAAATTATAATACTGATGACGACGAATATGAGGAAATAAATAGTTGTTATAATGAATCCAATAATGAGAATGAAGATAGAATAAGCGATGATAATGATGACGACGAATATGAGGAAATAAATAATTGTAATGAATTCAATAATGAGAATGAAGGTAGAATAAGCGAGGATAATGAAAGCGATAACTATAGAAAAAACTCTAATATGCAAAATTGTAGCACTCGCGATAATGTAAATGATGAAAAATGGTTACCAAGTTCTAATGAAAGTAATAAGAATAAGAATGTTAAAAAGAAAGAGGAAAAGCAGATTTTCGCTAAATTGAAAAGAAAAATAACATTAAAGCCAGGGGAGTCAGAGATAGTCCAATTGATTTTGTCACAGGAATTAAATGAGGGACAGGATGTTTTATTTTCTCCAATAAAAATGGCAAGAACATTAATCACGGATGAAGCGATCCAAAGTATAGAAAATAAAAATAAGATTAGAATGTTGTTATACAATGAAAAAAATTGCCAAATTACACTTAATAAAAATATGAACGTGGGTATAATAACAGAACAAATCGAAATTGTTGATACAAAAAATAAAAGCAGTAAACCCACGTTGGAAATTAATAATATTCAAAATTTAAATAAAACAGATTATCAACAAATTCGGGAATTAAGAAAGAAAGAAATATCTCCAGACGATTTTCAAGTACAGCACTTAAATAAGGAAGATAGAAATAAAGTTATTGCATTAATGATGACCAATACAGAGGTTTTTTCAAAGTCATATGCTACCCTAGGTAAAACATCAGCAATAGTACCGAAAATCGAACTTATGCACAATTATCCTATTCAGAGTCGACCATACCCAATTCCGAGAGCAGTACGAGAAATTGCGCAAAAAGAAATTAGGGAATTATTGGAAAATGACATTATTGAAAGTTCACAAAGCACGTACGCTAGTCCCATTATTCTTGTAAAGAAACCAAGTAAACCAAATGAAGAACCTAAATATAGACTTGCTATTGATTATAGGGCCATAAACGCGTATTTACCACTTTTGCCAATAAACTTACCAAAGGTGAAGGATATATTACAAAATATCGCTGGTAGTAAAATTTATACAGTTATGGATTTGAAGGCGGCGTTTTTTCAGATCGAACTAAGAAAACAAGATAGAAAGGCCTTAACGTTCACAACTTTTATGGGAAATTTTAATCCTAAAAGAATTCCGTTTGGTCTTAAAAACTCAGGAGCATATTTTCAACTTTTAATGAACAAAGTGTTAGGAGATCTATCAGAGTTAAAAATATACTTTTACTTAGATGACTTAGTCATATGCGCACAAAATAACGACGAAATGTTAGAGAAAATCAAAATTGTTTTCCAAAGATTGAAAGAAAATAATTTAACACTCGACCCGGCGAAGTTACAGATATGCAAATCGCAAATTGAATTTTTAGGATATAAAGTAAATGCGAATGGTATAAGCCCATCAATAAAAAACTGTGCAAAATTTCAAACAACCCCAAACGGTTAAACAAGTAAAAAGCTTTCTTGGGACAACAAACTATTTTAGAGGTCTGATAAAAAATTATGCACAAATTGCAGAACCGTTGGTAAATTTGACAAAAAAGAATGTTAGGTTCGAGTGGAATAATGAATGTAGAAAAGCTTTTGAAAAATTAAAAAATGCAATTTTTAAAGAACCAGTTGTAAGACAGCCTGATGAAGTAAACCCGTTTGTCTTAACTACGGATGGCTCAGGTAAGGGAATTAGTAGTATTTTGATGCAAAGGGTAAATGGAGTCGATCATGTTATCGAATTTTATTCAAGACCTGTGAACCCGGCAGAGAAGCGTTATCCTGCAATAAAGCTAGAATTGCTAGCTATACACGCATCCTTACAACACTTCAGAGAATATCTGTTCGGAAGGAGTTTCACCTTGCTGAGTGACGCAAAATCCCTTATGTACCACATAAAATTAGATAAAATGCCAAATATCATATCGAGGTGGCTAATTGACATAAGTCAGTATGATTTTAAATTCAAATATCAAAAAGGTGAAAATAACGCAAGTGATTATTGCTCGAGATATGTATTTGACAATGATAACCAAATCAAATATGTAAATACTTTAATTAAAAATGATGAGATAAATGTGGAGAAAATATTAGAGCAACAAATGGTAGATGAAAAATTAAGTAAAATTAGAGAGGAATTACAAAAAGGAAGAAACCGATATCACAATAACAAGGTATACTATATTGATAGCCAAAATAAACTGTTAATGGTAAAGAAGGAAAATAAAAGACAAACGTATAGGAAAATAAATGAGAATAAGATTGTAATACCGCACTCGCTAAAGGGAAAGATAATAGAGATAGCACATTTCCCTCATTTCGGAGTAAAAAAGACATACCAATTACTTTCAAGAAAATATTTTTGGATAGGGGCTTTCCAAGACGTGGAAAATTTTTGTAAGTCTTGTAACCAATGCTTATTAGTAAAACACAAAAATATACCACCAGCCAGACTTCAGGCTATGCCAGAAATATTAAAACCAGGAATATATTTACAACTGGATTGCGTAGGAAAACTACCGCGCAGTAATGGAGGAAATAATTTTGTAATTACAATTGTAGACATGTTTTCACGATACTTTGAGGCCTATGCAGTCAGAGACATTACTGCTAAAACAATAGTGAATAAGCTAACAAACTTCGTGACAACTTATGGAGTTCCAATTATTATTCAAAGCGATAATGCTCAAATTTTTAAAAGTAAAGAATACATAGATTTTACAAATGCATTAAATATTGAAAGGCGATACAGTTCGGTTTATTTCCCAAGTTCTTTAGGTCGTTGTGAAAGAATACACAGAGACATGAAACAATGTATAATGTGTTTGTCAAAGACTACGTTTGAATGGGATGAATCTTTAAAATGGTTTAAGTTTTATGTGAATAACACTATTAACAGTAATACAGGATTTGAGCCTTCATTCCTGTTCTATCTTAGAGATTTGTCATTGCCATTTGAAAATATTAAACAAACAAACATACCAAGTAAGGAAGAAATAGATATAATGTATAGTGATGTAAATAATTATAAAAATTATGTGGCACAGCATTTAAAAAATATAGATAAAGTCGTGAAAGACGCATCGGAACAACAAAAGCTGATAAATGACAAACAAATAAAGAAATATAAAATAGTGAGAAAAAACGATATATTTATAGGAGCGACAGTGTACCTAAAAAAGTTCCTAAAACCAAGGGTATTAGAGGATCGATATGATGGACCATTTAGAATTACGAAATTAGTCCGAAATAATAATGTTATAATATGTCTTAAAAGTGATGAAAATAAAACTTATAAAGTGCACATAAATAAACTATACATGGCAGCGGAGCGAAAACAATATTTGAAAGATAGTGACGAAAGCGAATCAAACCACACACACACACAGGACAAAGAAAAAAATCAAAATGAGAAAGTGATTAGAAATAATGATCAAAGTCAAATTAAGGAAGGGAAGGTCACTAAAGAAAAGCAATTAAACTGTGAAAATAATAGAAATGATGATGAGGTTTGTTATAATGCCAGAGGGTATAATTTTCGCCCTCGAATTGTTGTAAATAGTAATTTCATAAAACAAAGAATATGAAAAATATGTAAAAAGTTTGTAATTAATGTCATAAATAGAAAGTGATAATTGAGTGTATATGTATATGTTTTTATGTTTTAAATTGTGGATATAAGTATATTTCAAAAAGTATGTTATGTATTTCTGACATTACATATATGGCAAGTTTCGGCACACGCAGTACAGTTTTTATTACTCTCTTTGGCAACAGCAAATCACATCTTTTCATTTCTCCATATGGCAACATTGGTCTAGCCATATTTTGCTTGTCATGGTTGCTCTAATGAAATGTATTTCAAGGTATTTATGTTTCCTTTATTGTTCCAATCTATATGCTTGTCGTCCATATAACATAAGTTTATAGATAAAATCTATCATGTGTTTCAGAAACAAGCATTTTTGTGTTCATTTCGAAGGGATATAAGGACCCGAAGAGAATTTTTTCGAAATGACCTTATCGTAAGCCTAAATCTCTTCCATGTGCAAGCTTTTTTGCTTAATTTTTTGTTTTCTTATTTGCATTCCTCATTTTCGAAATTTGTTGATTGTCTTTGTCTTTATGACCTGCATTACGCTTTATTATTTCCTCTTTATGTCTTAATTTCTTTTATTTCTTTGTATTTTGTAGAAAATTTTGGAATAGTGTATTATGAGTTACTACATACATTCTAACTTTGGATTTACTAATTTATATTTATATATAAATATATATAGTTTTGTTTTCAAGTGTTTTTGAATAATTTATTCAAAATTTTAGTTTCTCTTTTTGGGATCGATTTATACATGAGTTTTGGATTTCTTTTCTCTGAAAGTAGGGATTTGACTTATACGCGAAGTCGACTTTATGTGAGTATATACGGTAATACTCGCACATATAACGCACATAGCATAGAGCCATATGAAAAACAAGGATTTTTTCACACGTGTTCGGAGGAAGGCTGAGGTTTTATCAACTTGTTCATCAACAACGGTACGGATACAAAGGGGAAGGGGGGGTGTCTTCCGCGTGAAGAATCCAGAAGTGATTGTCTGGGAACCAGAAAATAAGTCATGCTCCTACGTATCAATAGCGGAAGGATGAAAATTTTCACATAGTCCTGGGGTTTTTTTTAAGCAAACGGGGGCAGGGCGTATTTACCGCTATTAAAAAACTGTAGGGACAGGGCGCATTTACCTTTGTACAAAACCGGGCAGGGCGCATTTTACTACTGTAAAAAACGGGCAGGGCGCATTTATCACTATAAAAAAACGGGCAAGGCGCATTTATCACTATAAAAAAAAACGGGCAGGGCACTGCTCCCTCCTGAAAATGCCTAGGGGAAACACTATCTTGGCTTTTGTGCAGTCATAGACCTCCAAGTAGAAGCATTCTAGCTAAAAATTCGAAAGCAAAGCCATTAAGATTTTCGTCACCACCAGAATCTACTCGGGGAGGCAGAATAAAGGCATTAGGCCTATCATGAAACATGAGGGGAACTAAGATTCCAAGAATGGAGGTCTATGCTTTATTGGATTTTCAGACAAAATTCAAAGGAATAGAATTGCCTACGGTGCTCTGGTTATAAGAGTAGTCTATAGAAAGATATATATAGAAGTACTTCACTCCAGAGAGAGATTCAATGTGAGACACCCATCAAAGAAGTCCCATTGAGAGGAGCTTGCAAGGAGAGCAGGAAATGATACGGAAGTAGGAGCACTCACATGCATCTCACCATTCCCGAGATATGAATGTAGTAGATTGTAGAATGATTGCGAAGAATAAAGATTTCGCATAATCGCAGGCTCCATGTCTGATTTTGTTGTAAACCCTGCTTCATTTCCTTTAGTGCACTCACTGATTTGGCAAATATGCATTTCTGAAAAGCAAGAAATGAATTTTATCAAGAACCACAGGGTACTTATTCTCGGATGACTCCACTACTTCGGGACACCCAACACAACTATTCAGAGTCATCGCAAACAGTGATTCTGGCTAATATATCAACCGTTTATTACAATATATATATATATATATATATATATATAATAATAATAATAATAATAATAGTTTGAAAATCCAATGATAGAATAGAGAGAAGTTGCAACTCAAAATCCTAACTTTAAAAAAATGCCTACATAATAAAAAGAAGTATTAAATAGAGAATCATCGATCAAATGGGAAAAAAATGCAAATTGCTTGTCATCAAGCTAAAGATAATCAACAAATATCAATGGAATGGAATCGATAATTGAAAAACAAATAAAAGCTTAGCATTAAAGCTATACATGTGGATAAGAATTAATTGTTCATTTTGAAAACTCTTTGTCATGTTCAAGTATTTAATCAAAATAAATACAAATGTGTGTTTCTGATATTAGAGATAGATAATATCTATAAACTCTAATGACTTGGACAACACACATAAAGATAGAAAAATAATAAAGGAAACAAGAATACCTGGAATAAAGAAACTGCAAATGTGCTAACCATTGGAGCCCAAAATGAAAAGACCAATGTTGCCAATCGCAAAGTTTGAAAGTAGATATGCACTGTTGCCAATCGTATGAAACAAATAACAGGAATGCGAAAAGGCAATAAAAGATTATATTCTACTGTAAGAGCTACAAAATAATGGAACATATAATCAAAAATAGTGAGGCTAATATTTAAGGGGATGTAAATACAATGTAATGTTAAATGAAGAGAATGTTGATGTCTGATCAATATAAGATACAAAGAAGAGAATTCATGAATATTCAGCTAATTCAAACTTTTTAACAATATCATTTACTAAATATGCTGGATATTTATATAATTTGCTAGTAATTTTTAGATTATTTATATGCTTAACATGAAATCTTTTATCTGATAATCTATAAATTCTAAATTTTTAGAATTATCCTTAATCAACTTTTAAGTTGATTAAGGATAATATTTCTAAACATTTGAATCAAGTTGTAGGAATTAAATGGTAATATTTTACTAATGTTGAAATTAAAATTCTTTTTTATCATATAAATTAGTAACAATTTCATGAGTAGGTTCAATAATTAGATTTGAATCCAAAAAGTTAATATTATTACTAATAGTAGCTTCATTAGGAATTAATTCCAAATTATCTGGATAGAAATCTATATCTATGACATAATTTTCTGTATATACTAAACAAATCAGATCATCAATATATATATGAGGATAGGTTGAAAAGTAATGCACACATGCTTGTAGAGCGCGAACAAAAGCAAATAGCAAGATCCGGCAAAAAGTACATTAAATTACAATTCTTAAGTTTCAAAATCATATATTTATTTTTCAACATAGTCACCATTAAGGCTAACACATTTCTCCCAACGTGTAACAAGTTTTTTCATTCCGCCACTAAAAAATTCTTCAGACTTCTCGAATCCAGGACTTGACAGCTGCCTTCACCTCATCGTCCGAGATGTTATGATTACCCTTGAGGTCTCTTGAGTAGAGGAAAAAAATTTAAATCCCACGATCGGGAGAATAAGGAGAGTGTGGAATCGATTCAAACTTCAGGTTTCGCAGAGCCTCTCCAGTTGCGTGCGAGGTGTGTGGACGAGCGTTGTCATGTTGCAAGATTATTGGCGCCAGGCTGCCTCTAACATGACAAACTTGACTTTGAAGGTGTTTTAGAGTCTGTATGTACTGAGAAGAATTTACCGTTGCCCCTCGTTCCAGAAAATCTGTCACATAAACTCTGTGAGCATTCCAAAACACAGTCAAAAGAAGTTTTTTTGCGGATGGTTGTGTTTTGAACTTTTCGCCTGAGGAGAAGACGGATGTCGATATTCAGCGCTCTGTCTTTTCTCTTCCGGGTCGTAATGATGGACCCATGACTCGTCCCCCCTCACAATATTCAAAAGAAAGTCGTCTCTTTCGTCACGGTAGCACTGCAAAAGTTGCTCGCAGCATTCCAATCGATGCTGTTTGTTCTCGTCTGTGAGACGGCATGGTACCCATCGTGCACAGATTTTACGGTATCCCAATTGTTCAATAATGAAGCCAACATGTTCCTTGGATATTCCAATATGGTTTGCAATGCGCTTTTGAGTGATTCGCTGGTCATTTTGAATCAAATCGTCGATGAGTTTGCGATGTTTATCGTCTGTGGCAGAGATCGGACGTCCACTGCATGTTTTATCAACAATTATGACTTTTCCAGGCTCGTAACCATGAAATTTTATTACCCATCGATTTACAGTAGACCTATCAACAGCATCGTCACCATAAACAGCCTTTAAACGACGATGAATCTCAGTAGGAGTCACTTTTTCAGCAGTTAAAAATTCGATAGCAGCACGCTGTTTAACTCGCTTTGACATAGCACCAGAACACGTCTCCGTACTTCAGCTTCTCGAAATACACTGGATGAACTCAACGACCTCAAACCTGCTCATGCATATTAAGAGGGAATGTTACTTTCACATGCCACCTGGCGCGCTTCTGAAAGTCATTTCGTTCACACTCTACAAGCATGTGTGCATTACTTTTCAGCCTACCTACGTATATGTACAGGGTGTCCCAAAAAGATTGAAACATGCTTTAATTCTTTACCTGTTGGAGATAAGTGGGCAATGTAAATTACAAAAATGTTAAAAGTAAGGTAGGAAATAAGACTATGTTAATGAAATAGTCTTCCTATTAATTTTCAAAAAGTTACACTCTTTAAATTTTTATATGACCCCCTTAGACAAATTGGGTCAATCAGAAAAGTTTTATTTTTAATGCAACAGGCTCATTTAAAAAAAACTGCATATCTGTATCTTTAAAATCAACTGAATTATGATAAAGGAAAAAATCTGATTTATGCCACTTTTCCATACCATGTGCAAGGCTGTTTCATCAGTGAAAATAGGGATCATAAACAAATTGACGATGGAAATTGTTTAGATCAAAAATAGGTTAATATGTGTCAAAAATTTTTATTACAAATGCATTTAAATAAAGCATTACACAGACAGAAATCATATAAAGCAGTGGTACTCACCACGTGTGTTGGATATCCTATGTATTATCATCCAGTTTTATTTTTTTTGTGATATGTCACAAATTTACATTTGTAATTTGATATATGGCCCCCATTCACAATGTTCAATTTTCAATTAAATATAACTCGCTCAATTTTAATTATTTTAGTTTTTATATTTTATTATAGTTTTTATTATTTTAAAATGATCTTGTTGCATTAAAAATAAAAAATTTCTGATTGGCCCAATTTGTCTAAGGGGGTCGTATAAAAATTTAAAAAATGTAACTTTTTGAAAATGAATGGGAGAACTATTTCATTAACGTAGTCTTATTTCCTATCTTACTTTCAACATTTTTGCAATTTATATTTCCCACTTATCTCCAACAGGTAAAGAAGTAAAGCGCATTTCAATCTTTTTGGGATACTCTGCATATTGTCTTGATCTTTTTATGAAAAAGCCCAATGAGCTTTTTTCATGTAATACGGATTTTGTCCTTCCTGTGTATACTTTGGTCTAGGCGGTGCTGTGTATACTTTGGCCCCGGCTCTTAAGCATGCTTTAACCTGGGAATGGGGGTCACAACCCTCCACCCTGACCTCTTATGGTTCTATTCTGTTTTTATTCCTTTCGACTTTTATATTATGCATCATTCTTTAAGGCTGCATCGCACCTGATATTTCATGGCATTCTTGGTATTCTTTGTAATCTATTTTATTTGTTTTTTATATACATATCCCTTAATTTATTTCATACATTTGGTTTTATTTGTATATATATTCTTAAAATTATTTCAAACATTTGATATATATATATATGTGTGTATAATTGCTCTATGCACATTAAAACTGAAGGCTAGAAAATGCAACCAACCAACAGATTTTGAGCAATTCTACTTTGCTTCTTAAAAACAACATTTTTACATTACATTTTTACTGCATCCACACATAGTTTCTAGAATATTAATTAAGAATTCAATTAAATGTCATAGATTATATATGTTTATATATATATAATTGCTCTATACACATTAAAACTGATTTTCATAGCTGCATTGTAAGTTATGTGATGACCGGCTGTTGTGCCATTCCAACAACGATCAACAGTGCTGCATGGCAGATCCTGAATTATTTGTTCAGGCTGAAAAATATTGTTTGGCCTAATTGTATAATATCAGGCTACTACACTCAAGGCCACAGGTTCAAACCAGAGGATCCTGTCAGTCCCCTCAGTGGAGAGCAGGAAGACAAAAGGAACATGTAACCTTCTTGACGATAATCACAATGCCATTCACAAAAGGCACATTCTCTCCTTTCTCCAAGCATCCAACAATTGATGCCATGCCATCGTTTGCTGCATAATCAAAATGTGCACTACAACGGCTCAGCTGGGCACATTCCCTACCGGAGCTTCACAATTAAAAATGGTCAGGCTCTTGAAGTAGACCCCACCATTTATACAGCCTTTCCAAGCTCTTTCCCAGAAGTGAAAGTGTATGAAGACTGGTCCATGCGCCATTCCAACAATGATTAACTGCACTACAAAGCACATCCTGAATTAAACATTCAGGCAGGAAGATATCTTTCGGCCTAACCATATATTATCTGGCTACTATGTTCAAACCCAAGTAGAGCCAAGCGGTCTCAACAGTTATAATTTTTCATATTTGCATTGAAAAATAATTTGTATATTTGAAAACTAATCTAAAAAAGACAATTTTATATAATTAAAAATTAATCATATTAATTCAATGTTTTTAAAATGTAATTGAATGTAATTAAAAATTAATTCAATGTTTAATTGCCATTTTGTATTATATTTCATATTAGTTGGCTTTAAAACATCGCCAGGGAAAGCATCATAAAATGAGAATTGTAATTTTTGTTGGCAGTCCTATTTCTGATGAAGATAAAGAGGTAATGTTTGTCATTTTACAATTCAAATTCTTAAAGTTGGTTGTTATTGAATTATTGTTAATTATTTTGAATTATATTAAAACATTTTTTAATAAATTTCCATAGATTACTAAACTGGCTAAAAAGTTTAAAAAGGAAAAAGTCTGTGTGGACGTAGTGAATTTTGGAGAAGATGTAAGTACCTTTAAGTAAAATAATGCAAATCAGTTTTATATTTTACCTTTTATAGTATTAATTAAAGCATAATTTCTTATATTTGGTTTGTTATAGCAAATATCTATATGAAGATTCTTCAGGATTTGTATGGCCATTAAATATGTCTTAAATTCACATTTTGTTTTTAAGGGTCTTTAAAACTCCCTATTTTTGCCAGAATCTCATTAAAAGCTCAAACTCCTTAAAATTTTTACTATTCTAATTTTGAAATGCAAAAAGTAACAGGACTGATGGCAGTTTGAAATTGCAACTGTGAGGAATATTATCAAATATTAGATATTACTACTGTGTTTTAATTTCTTTTGCTCCAAAATCGGAACTTCATTAGCAGTATCAAAAATTGAAAAGGAAGAAGCAAAACACCCCTTTTCCTGAAAAAAAAAAAAATTGATAGACTTATTGTTGATTACTGTATTAACTTTTTATCTAATAAATAACTAAGTCTTTTTTTCATTACAAAGTTAACATTTTGCAAAATTATTCTTTGTTTAGTGTCAGTTTAGAGTAAAAAGTTCTGTCTCGAGTCCACAAACATCTTTTTCCATCCATCTCAATCTATAATTATTACATAATAAACAGACTAAGCTTATTAATTTTCATATTTTGGTTAATTTTAAAGAAATATTTTGCATAATTATATTATAAGAGTTAATTATTAAAAAATCATTCCAGATGAACAAACATGGCTTTTTAAACAATCCAGAAAGTGTATATTCATATCTTAGCTGTCTGCCACTAAGCAACTACATCACATACACATTTTTTTTTTTACCAGACAAAAACTGGTAGGGCTCTGTTCTTCACTAACGCTCGCCCTTATGTGTTGCAAGCAAAAATGTTCTGTATATGACATTAAAAAAGCTATTTAAAGACATATAAAGTCTAGTGTATTGTTAACTTAGATGAAATCACCACAATATTAGAAGTTTATAATTTGAGTTAGTACGTATTTACATTTTTAAAACCAATTGTCTAATCGTTTGTTTAGTTTTGCAACTAACGAACAAATGGTAATAAAAATTGTGTTTTTTCTTAGTGCCTTATTGCACCATTGGGTGTGCTTTCAGTTGTGTAAGTTTACTTTTAGTAAACCACATTTAGAATGTTTGTAAATCTGAATTATAGGGGAAAAGTTTTTTTTATAAGAAATTCATGTATCCCAGAAGTTTATTAACTTTTGTTTAAACAAGTCAGTGATAGTTTTATTTCAACAAAGTTACTGATGCCTTTCGGATAAAGCAGGCTTCTTTCTATACTGATCTTTTTTTTCAGTTTTAATTACATATATCTACATATGCACAGTCATGATCTTAGAAAGGTTATGACCTAAGGAAGGGTCTGAGTACTGGATTTCATGTTCTAATATGGATCATATGGAAAATGAATGTATTTTTTGCTTCAATGGGAGGGGGGGTTATGACTCCCTTCTGCCTTTCTGTATATATATTATTAACCTATTCAATTTGGACAATTCCAATTATATATGCAGAGATATTAATAATTCATGAAAATTTCCTCAAATATCAATAATTAAAATGTGTTGAGACCCAGACCGTCCGACCTACCAGAAAGGTGTAAGGTAACTGTTTGGACGGCCGGGAAGTGCCACCCAATTTGGACCGGAACCCAGTGGGGGAGGCATCCACAGGGACCGTACCCTCCTTCCCCTACCACCAACCTCTCGGAAGGACTTACGGACCCACATGTTTAACGTGATCATACTCCGCATGAACACAGCGGCAGTTTTGGCAGTGGCTGGAATCGAACCCGGGCCTACCGAATGCAACTCCAGCGCACTAACCAATGGGCTACTGCGCCCCTAATCAAAATGTGTGTAATTTTATCTCACATTCACATCAAAAATGTTTTACTCCTGAGTAAATATAGAAAATATCAATTTTAAATTATCAAAATATATTTAAATTTAAAGATTAAGATAAAAATTTAAAATTAATATAATTATTTACGTTTAAAGTTGTTTGTATTATATTTGAAATTTTTAAATGATTTTTAATTAATATAAGTGTATAAGGTTAAATTTAAAACTGTTTTGATTTTATTTTGAATTTTGAATATTTTGAGTGTAAATATTTGAATACTTAAATTTAAAATATGTTCAAAACATGTAACATTTTGAAATTTTAAAATATCTTTTAAAAATTTAGTTTTTTATGTTTATATTTAGAATATATTTATCCACTGCTTGAGACCTGGAGCTAGTTACAAAATATAGTTTGGTAGCTATAGTGTTTCCCCTAGACTAAAAAAAGGGCAGGGTGCTCATTCATAAAGAGGGCACTGTAGCTGAACAAAAGGAGCATTTTTTAACGTGAAAGGGGCAATTTTTAACGAACGGTGTCTTTTTTTTTTTTCTGTTGGGATCACAGCCTAGGTCATTGAATTCAGCTCTTTATAACATATATTTAATAAACTAGTTCTAAATTATTCAAAATAACTAAAATTGATTTTATTAAAACAGATTTTATTAATATAGCCTACACAGATTCTAGCAGCAAAATCAGTGGTTAAAATAAAATCAAAATATAGGTCACATCACATGCACACAAGTACTACCGTATATACTCGCGATAAGTCGAGAAATTTGGGGGGGCCTTCAAAGTGGGGGGGGGGTCGACATACGCGGAGTCTAAAAAAACATATCGTAAGTCTAGAAGTTATTTTTTCGCATGAGACAATCCAACCTAAAGCAATGCGGTAATAATTACGCAATCGCGCACTCCTAATTTGTCTGCACTTCAAAACTCTCCTGTGAGTCACTGTCCTCCTGAATGCTGCCGACTACCAGTGTATCGCGTCATCAAAAAATATGCATACATTTTCGTTCGAAGTTTATCACTTGCTTCTCGGATTACGGTCAATCATTTTCGAGAAAAAATGGTTATTTTCAGAAATAATTCTGTAACACAGATTGTTTAAACCTATAATGCAGGATTTTAAGTTGAAAGTGTTTTTTTGTTTTGTTTATTGAAGAGAGTTTCTAATTTCTACTGTGTTGGGGGTTAACAAAAAAGTCAGCTCAAATAACGGGTGGAAGCCAGATATTGTTTGATTGCGCGGTGGGTTAAAGGACGCTTAAGAGACAGGGATGCGCGGTCTCACGTCCGTTTTGAGGACGTTGCATACTGAGAGTAAAAGAATGCCTACAGCTTGTCACACGAGAATGAGCATCCCCAAAACGGATGGGAAACAACTCTCATATGTCATAGGCCTTTGGATCGAACTTTAAAGAGTTCCGATGAAGTTTTTATTATGGAAATTAAATTTTATTATATATATATATATATATATTTGAAATGTAATAATAAGAATTATGTAAAAATAAAAAAAAAATAAAAATACAATTCAAGTAATATTAACATCACCATAGAAGCAAATTCACGGCCATAATGCCGATAAGAGAAAAGAACAGCACCGTCCCAAATTCGATGATTAATCAGAATTAAATTCATCTTCAGGTCTGAGTATTTAATTCTAATTAACCCAAACAAATGCCTGTTTCAGATTAAGCAATAGTACATTACTATAAATGCTTAAACTACAGGCAACAAAAATGAAAAAATGAAAATAGGATACATTAAGAAAATTTGTATTACCATGCGGCATGAACCCTTCTTCTTCCACCACTTGTATACACGATCAACCTCAATGGCTTAATCTAGAAGCACCGGAATGAACAAGTCGAAATTCTACCAGGGAGGCAGTACGAACGTTCACGGTAATACTCCCAGACCCGTCCAGTGAGTCTAAGCTGGAGACTGGACAAGCAATTCAGAATATAACTTCCCAAATATGCAATCCTGAATATGAATATGAATCAAAGATGAAAATTCTTACTAAACAAGTAATTCATAGGAAAACTGGATAAACGAGAATGCCACTATACACCATTATAAGGGCGCTCAAATCGTAGTTTCAATACTGACAAAAGTTACATTTTTTTGCGAAAATAAAATTCAAAACATTAATGTTAATGCATCTTATTTTCCGATTTTTTGATTTTTCTAATGTTTTTGACTTAGTTTATTATTTTTCATTTTTATTTATTTATATAATTAATAAATAATTATATATAATTTTTTTTTTTTTTTACTTTATGTCAGTCACTATAATTGGGAATGTTTTCTAGGATGTTATCGAGTGAAATTTGATACACTGAGTTGATAATTTTAATAACAAACTTGGGGGGGTATGCATTATTAGTTGCTGTACTCAATAATTCCATAAAGTGCGCTAATTTATAATATTCATCACAAATTTTATTGATTCTAAGAGCCTGGTTTATTATAATATTTCTAAATACAGATATATGCAAACAAGAGTCAAAATGTTGAATTTTTGATGTATTAAATTTAAAATCCTGTCTTTTATCATACAAGTTTATAACCATATTACAATTTTGTAAATTTAAATTTAAAAAGTTTGCAACATTTGTGTCATTATTACTTGCATTTAATTGTAAATTTTTTGGATAAAAGTTTAATACTATAGGGATATTATTATTTGGGGATACACATAAAATGTCATCTAAATATCTAAACATGTGCATATTATGCAAGCTTGGATTAATGTTTTTTTCATAGAAGAATAAATACAGATTAGCTAACAATGATGAGGCACACCCCCCTTGTGGGATACCAACCTGTTGTTTAAAAAAAAGTACCACCATGTTGAATATAATTCTCATAAAGAGTGAAGTTAAGTAATTTTTTAAAAAGAAAATTTGAATATTTTAGGTTGATATTATATTTTTCAAAAATTCCTAAAATAATTCTATACAGATCATCTATATTAATATTATTAGACAAATCTTTGAAATCAAAGGTATAAATACTATGAATATTAGTAAGAGTTTTCAATTTCTTAACTATTTCAAAACTGTTTTTTACAATATGACAATTATTTGAGATTTCATCTGACAAGGATACTTCATATATATATATATAATTTACTGCTATTAAAAAACGGTAGGGACAGGGCACATTTACCTTTGTACAAAAATGGGCAGGGCGTATTTATCACTATAAAAAAAAATGGGCAGGGCGCTGCGCCCTCCTGAAAATTCCTAGGGGAAACACTAAGCTAGTGGTTATTACATCAGAAAATCATATTATAGTTTCACATTGTTAAAAGCCATAGAGATTTTAATTCTTAAATGTGTACATTAAGTATTATATTGAAAACACGATAGATACCATTTGCATATGTATAATTGAGACCACACAACATGCTTCATAGAAATCCAGCTTATCTTGATTTATGAACTCTTATTGTGAAAATAAAATATATTTATAGTTTTTGAAATTTTTTAATGTGAGCATCAAAAATGTTTGATTGATAGACATAGGAAATGGAGCAGGATCTCCAATATAATAAATATATCCATCACCTTTGAAAATACCATGTATAGTATCTATGTTTTCCCTTTTACTATGAATCCATAAAAAAATATTGCACACTACTAGTCCTGAATAAATCTAAATATGGAGTAATCCAGTAGTGTAAATTCACAATCCCCTTAGCAATAAATAACTTTCCTTCCAAAGCAAACCTCTTATATTTTGTTCAAAGCAAAAATACATCATGTCGACTGTACCAGTGTATTGTCTGTGCTTTCCTTTGTAATCCACAAAACAAAAAATAAATGCACACTAATTCTTTAATTACACTAAACAACCACAATAATCCCTCACATGCCATGAACTCAATTTTTTTATTCCACTTAAGTTGCTTCCGCGCACCTCCAGACTTTAAAAAACAAATTCTCCCTCCCCAACTTACGAATTTATATTTTCATTCTTCCAAACTAAGATTGCCATAGCAGATTTTGCCTAACTGCTGCTCTTCCTTGCCCATTATGTAACCACTCAAGGCAAAATTGTTATCCCTGCATCTCCCTACATCATACTTTATTGAATTTTTTTTTCTATTTAAATAAATTCATACTATTTAATTTTATATTATTATAAATTAAATATTATTACATTTCTATATTTTTGTTAAATTTCTATATCAAAATTGTATGCAATTCATATAATTTATTTCTCTCAGTTAAAATTGTCAGTTGAGTATGCATTTTTTAGTATTAACCTTTATATTTTAGCAAGGTGCGAATACTGAAAAACTCACTCTGTTCATTAATACTTTAAATGGAAAAGATGGTACTGGGTAAGTTTAAGTTTATTATGTATTTATGGGTTGTAAATGACTATAAAAGATTAAAATATGTCAAAACTTAATAGATAGTGTCAATTTGTCTTGGATTTTTTTGCCTTTTTAAATTAAAAAGAACTTCTAAAATTTCTTTCTGGGTTTCTTGATACTGTTTAAAATTAGTAATTCTGAACTCAGAAATAGAAAAATTATCATTAAATTACATTTTTATCCCTCTGAATTTTGTCCTTCTAAATTCAGTGAACAGTCCTTTTGAATTCAGTAACAAATGCTTATATAACAATAGTTATAGAAAGTGTGCAAACACCCTATGGGAATCATTTTTAATTTACCTTCTGATTGTAATTATAGTAGTAAATCAAATTGTTTAATTGCTTAAATAGTCATTCATAACATACTTATTTTCTTATCATTGTAACTTGTGATAGTAAAATAATTGTTTTTCTAATTTCATTGTTATGGTTTGCATATTTCTAAACTATATTTTATTTTTTATACAACTCCTCTTGGTATTATGTCAGTCTCTGCTTCTTGTAAATGAATTCATCTTTTCTGCAAATAATATAACCGATGATGTATTTAATAAATATGTCATAAATTCACTGGAATACAATCCAGGGGTTATCAGCCTGTGCTCTCTAACATCATAGTACTCCTATGTGTGTAAAAAATCACATGATATAGTTGGGAATTATATTCATATTCAATATTTACTTTTTATGTTAGAGTATCTTACTGTGTCAATGAAAATTTGAGACTAATTGTTATATCAGCATGGCATAAAAATCATTTTGGGTTTACTCAACATGTACACTCAAAGATTAACATTCATTTATATATTTACTGAAATGCATTTCTTGGGTCTAAGTGCCCACTATTTTAATAATACAGATCACACCACTCAATTTCCAAATCGCTTGTTTTGAACCAGAATCATTACCATGCTTTGTCTTTCCGTGTGCAACCATGCCAATTATACAATGCTGATTTAATACCCTCCTTTAATATACCCTAAATAAGCTCCTTTAATACAGGCTGAAAAAACACACCACAAATAAATGAAAACACTTAAAAGTCGCAAAAAAAAAAAGGAAAAAAAAAGTTCCCAGAAGTAAAATTATAAAACAATAATTTCTATCTCAGCAAGTTTTCATCTGATTAGTGTCAAATTTTCAGAGAACACATATAAATTGAAATAATTATATATTTCAAATTATGAAAATTCATTATTTTTGATAAAGGGTACTAAAATTCAACACCAGTAAGACAGTTCTTCCTAGTTTTAGCATTTTTAAATAAATTACTGAAAATTTTAGCACTTTTAAATTACATTGGTTATTTTACTTTTAAGTAAAATCATTATTTTGATGCTTTTAAATAAATTTGTGATTTTAGCACTTTTAACTAAAGTTGTGTATTGTAGCACTTTTAATTAAAATTGCAAATTTTAGTGTTCTATCTAAAAAGTTGTGAATTTTAGCACAATATAAAGGAAATCACACTTGTATTCTTTCTAAAAAATCACAAATTTTAGTACTATTTAAAAAACATCGCACTTCTTAACATTCTTTCTCAAAAATAAAGACTTAGCGCTCTTTCTCAAAAATTATTTTAGCACTCTATCTAAAATATTGGAAATTTGAGTGCTATTTCATAAATTTCATAAAAGATGTTTCATATAAGTACTCTTTCGTAAATTCACAACTTTTTCATAAAAATTACAAATTTTAACACTTTTTAATAAAAATCATGTGTTTTAGAACTTTACATAAAATTGGTGACATCAGATCTTGCTACTAGTTAGGTAATTTTGATTCTCATTAAATAAGAACACAAAAAAATTAAGCAACATAATTATGCACAAATTATTATGCAACACAGCATGAATATAGCCCATTTAGTCTTTTAGACTTAATGTTTGTTGACTAAGAGGATCTATTCTAGTGTTGTGCAATAGTTTGTGTGTAATTATATTGCTTAATTTTTCTTTGACTTCCATTTTATTGCAGTGTGTTACTTGTTAAAATTACAATGAAATACAACATTGCTACTTCCAACTTCTGTGCTTTTGACAATATGATTAATGCTCCCATTTCATATTTATTCCTCCTTAAGACCAATTCTTGTGAGCTGTTTCAAAATTTCATATATTTTAATCAGAAAAAAAATGTTAATATTTTATTTCCAGAAACCTTCAAAATTCTCATTTCCTTGCTTCAAACTGCTACAAAAAGCTTTTATTTCTGTAAAGTGGCATTCACAATGCCAATTTTCTTGCTACAAAAAAATTTCTGTTCCAAGCAGTGTTCGAAATTAGCGGTCATCAGTCGTAATTTGCGACTAGAAATTTGAATTTGACGACTAGATTCTTCAATCTGGTCGTCAAATTTGACACCTATAAATGCTATTGTTAAATATCAGTCTTCCCTTTCCCTTTGACTAAGTTACGATCCCTGGTAGAAGACTGGACAGCGGTCGAAAAAAAGCGACATTTTATACACGCCCGCAGTGATAAATCTGCAAGTGGTATACAGACAGTAAAATCCACCTCTGTAAAATGACCGTAAAATCCCCCCTATTCAGGGAAGGATACATTGGGATCTTTGTCGTACTTCATCTCACCCCCACCCTTCAAGACCTGAAATTGCACTTCTGAAGTATTTATTTATTTGTTTGCTTTATCCTCAGACATTCCGATGTCCGAGACTCTGGGTATTTAACGAGTTTCTATTGCTCCCCTCCCCTTTATCCCCTCGTAGATCTACGTATTCCACTTGGAAGGAAAGGGAGTGATCCTGCAAAGTCTTTACATTCTAATTGTTTACTATTATAGAATACTGCGTTTCAGATTAAATCGTTCCAGCATCTTGCAAATTTGGTTAGCTAGTATTTTGTTATCAGATGTTTTTATAGCTGTGTTCCGATTTTTATGTACTTGTTCCGTTTTTTCAGTCTTGTTCCGAGAATCCGATTTGGATCCACAGTAGTCCGATTTTTTTTTCCCATAACATTTATATTTTATTGTATGCAAATCTGCATAAGCGTATGTACAAGTCATAAAATTGGAAGTAAGTCACGAAATGAGAAATAAAATCAGGAATTTTAAGACCGAGGTTTTCCCGTTTTTTCATCTAAAAATCCATTTCCATGTGATTGCGTCTGTTTCTAATTAATGTGGGAGAAACACATTTGCATCGACTAAACTTTTTGTGATTATTTTGTGTGATATACAAGAAAACTACCTTTCAGACATATAATTAAAGAAATGAAGAGCTGTATTGCACGAGTACCGGGTACCGCGATAAACGATATTTGTCCGGGATCTTCTTTATATTTCTTTTTATTGTGAAAATACTTTTTCACTTCTGCCATCTGTTTGCATCGTCTAAAATGTTTGTAATTATTTTGTATATACTATATTATACAGAAAAACTATTTTCAAGTGTATTTTTAATGGCATGAAAGGCTATTTTGCAGCAGCATCGCGATAAACGGCATTTGTGCACAATCCTCTATATTTCGCTTTATTTTGTATATTATATAGAAAACTATTTTTCAAACATGTTATTAATGAAATAGAAGACTATTTTGCAGCAGTATGGGAATAAACGGTATTAGTGCGCAATTTTCCTTCATGCAATATGTTCCTATTTTTCTTCCTGGTAGGTTGGCATCTATACATTTTTTATATCAATCCCTGAAATTAATGTGATTCATATTTTTTTATTATTATTACCCAGGCTGTCTAGCTCACCCAAAGGGTGTAAATGAGTTTCATGGGTATAATTTATATTTTGTCGAAGCGACAAGAGAAAGAGTAGCAACTATGAAACAAAAACTTATTATTGACTTGCAAATACTGAACCCTAGTTGTCAACTCTGCATTTCTTCGTGAAGCTTCGATATTTGCATTGACTGCTGATCTCCGGACAAATATGCAAATCCCCCCCCCCCCCCCTTTTTTTTTTTTTTTTTTTTTTTTTTTTTTTTTTTTTTTAATAAGATGAATATAGTAAACATATTTTAAAATGAAATTCCATACTTTGACGAAATTTGCCACAAAAAGTGACTAAATTTTGCTCCAGATTCCCTTATAATATTTTAATTTTAAATGTGTTTAATTCTTATATTTATAAGTAATATGAGAAAGATTATATGGAAATGTCACTAAAATGTGCATGTATACGTGATTATCGGTTTATCCTGTTTTATTATCACATTTTCCATTTTTGCAATTTGTTTTCATCAACTAAAACTTTTATATTAATTGCTATTTTAATGCAGAAAAATTGTCAAGCATGAAATGAAGGGGTATTAAGGCAATGATTGTATAAGATGACCATAATTGAAAATTGTTGAATAGAAGTTGTTTTTTTAATATGTTGTTTTTATGTCCTTTTTACCAAGTAAAAACAAATTAGCAAATTTTTCTATTTATTTTCTCTTGGGTTTCTTTATCAGTTTATTTTAAATTTTAAGAAAATTTAAAACAATTTTTAATACAAAAATCTGAATTATTCTTTGTTTATATCTTTAACAAAAATGGACATTTAAAAAATAGTTATTGTTAGAGATGTAAAAATGGCAACTAGCCATGTCTATTTGGCACCTAGAGTCAAAACTATAGGCGTCAAATGACGCCTAGTTCAAATTTTTAATTTCTAACACTGGTTCCAAGCCAAGTTTTATTACTCGAAATTCATACAAAATGGGATTTTTGTTGTTCCAAAAGCACTGTATGATTATAAGATCATTGTGTTAGGCATATTTCAGCACTATATGGGGAAAAGCATTAATTCAGGAGGTGTGTGGAAATTAAAATTCCCACCTTTTTATATCAGAATTTCTGTTTTTGTTTCTTTTTTACTTGAAAAATTGAATGTGATCCCTGCAATTGGAGTAAGTTATCAAGTTAAATTGTAATATAATTAAGATTGCATTTTTACAAGTATGTATAATTTTAAAATTTTTAAATATCATGTAAACAGAACATTTTCAACTTGATCGTGGGGGAGGGGGATACATACTTTGTATTACTAATTAATGAAAATGTGTATTATTATTTCGTGCTCAGTATGTTTTAATAAACAATTTAAAATCCTCCTTTTACACTATATTCAGATGAAATACAATTTTTTTTCCTGTGTAGCTCGCATCTTGTGACTGTGCCTCCTGGTCCACATTTATCTGATGCTTTGGTGAGCTCCCCTGTAGTACAAGGAGAAGATGGCAGTGGTGCTGTTGGTATTGGTGGCATGGGCTATGAGTTTGGTGTAGATCCAAATGAAGATCCCGAATTAGCCTTGGTAGGATATTTGATTTTTATTTCAGGGTTGCTGTAATGTCTTAAGAAACTCTTAAGAGGAAGATTTTCCATTTTTGTGTAATTACAATGATTCTACAATGCACCATATCAGAGTTATAATAGCATTGTAAGTTAACAATAAAAGTCGTTGGTCCTACGGACCTTGTAAGAAAAAAACACTGCATTTAGTGCTATTTTAGACAAATTATATCATGCAAAGCATTTAGTGCTATTTTAGAGTATTATTTTAAAGAGTAAACAGGATATGTTTTCAAGTTGTTTTAGTATTGCAATAGAAGGATAAAAAAAGTCTATGGAGAACATACATAAAAATTCATTTTCTAAATTCTGTCAGATATATTTTTTAACGATTCGAGAAAGAGAACATAATTGTATTCGTTAAAACAAGGAAATTGCCATAGTGTAGTAAATATTCTAAAAGAATTTAAATTAGGATCCTTTGTGTTTTGTGATGGAATCACTTTAGTTAGCTTATTTTAGATAACTGATGAAATATGTATATATCGCCAAAGCAAACCCACGTACACTCTTGTTTAAATTGACAGAAAGGCTGATTTTCTGAAACCTGTTAATACTGTAAACTAGCAAGCTGCTGGTAAATATAAATTTGAATCAGAAGAGACCAAAGAGATTATATTAGTAATAATGTCTTAATTTTTATTATATAATATTTTATGTATATAAAATTGCTTTGGAAGAGATGGTGTATAAACATGGCCGCTGAACTAGGAGAAAATTTCTGCGCTTTCATCTAATTGACTACATTTCTTCACCGTCTACCGACAGTGTGAAGGGGTATACTGTTCTGCAAAGACTTGCGTGTACCTCGAGTGTTGCCGTGAACAGTCTACCATTGCGATGCGGTGAGTGGAAAGGCACCTTTTGAGTTGTAAATTTTTTTTTTTAAAGATCTAAAATTTGGGATCAATAAGAAAGTAGAGGATTATAAATACATAATATAATGCATGACTTATTTTCTTCTAACGCCATTCAAAATATCATGAGACTAGATGAACCACCTTTCCACAGAGTACTATATTATTCTATGCGCTTAGCAAGGATGTGGTAAAAGATGAAATTGTTTGTACACATGACCAGTGACAACTCAACTGAAAATTCTTGGCAGCTGGCCAAGCTAAGGCTCTCCCCAGACTTTCGCATTTTTTCGAATTATTTGCATTTTACAATTGCCACACAATTTTATTTGTACTAACAAATTGTACTAACAAATTATAATAAATTGTACTAACAAATTATATCATGCAAAGCATTTAGTGCTATTTTAGAGTATTATTTTAAAGAGTAAACAGAATAGGTTTAAAAAAAAGTCTAAAGCAATTTTATTTGTCCCCACCCCCCGTATCTGACTTTCTGTGCAAAATACAAAGCGGCTCTCTGTCTAACAAATATAACATATTCTTCCTCCTCCAAGAGAGGGGATTATTGTGGGGATCATTGATCCAAAAAAGGTGGGTATTATCACTTAGTACTTTCTTAGTGTTGTCTTCAGAGGGAGAAATTCTGGTAATTCTGATGATAAATGCACTGGGTACCATGGTATTATCTTCCATAGTTCCGCACAAAAGCAGGATATACATACCTCACGTTGGTCAGCTAAAAGCCTTGTTAGTAGTTAAAATACTAAACTTTGAACCCAGACTATATCTGAACATGTCTACTATGCAACTTATTTCCTTCCCCAAACTCCCTTCCCATATCAGTAGTAGAGACTTGACATATTTGCAACTTAATTGGAAAAAGTGAGATAAAAGTCAGTTTTTTATCAGTTTTTCTTATTCATTTCGATATTTTTAAATAATGGGATTTAAAATTCTGCTTTAAAAGAGATGCAATTCGGCATTAACCCTTTCGTGACTGCGGCATTCCGGAGCTGTCTCGGCCCAAAAGACGGAGCGCTTCGCTTCAGAACTGGTCCCAAAGGACAGCACATTTTTTGCGCTAAGCCTAACTTTTGAAAAAAATTCACTAAAAATCACCTATTCAACACAGAAATCTACTTTTTTCAGGAATAAAAAAAAATATTTATTTCTTTTATTCTTCTAAATTTCACTAAAATTCAGTAAAAATCACCTATTCAACACAGAAATCTACTTTTTTCAGGAATAAAAGAAATATTTATTTTCTATTTGATGTATATTTTTCATACAAATCTGAATACAAAATACTCGTTAGTTGCTCCCATTCTTTTATCCGAAATAAAGGAATAATTTCACTGCCTCTAAAACTCAAACAAAAAAAAATACTCTCTTATATTCCTATGATTCACCAACGAAATCATAACGCTGAAATAAAAATAAAAACCGAAACTCAATTATAAAATTGTTTATGCTACGAGAATTGCTCTGTCTGTTTATGTTACAAAATGATGTTTACCGCTCCAAATGGAGAAGTAATTCATTCGATCCTCTTCTGCCAAGGTCATGCCTCTGCAAAATACATTGAAGTTAGTTCCATGGACAAGTAATGCCATCTAGTAGACAAATTAAAACGTTCCACGAGGAGGCACGTATGAGTGCCACTCTCCGCTTACGGTAAAGTTTCCTCCGTCACGAGTGCATGCCGTTTGCCCTTGAATGCAAGTTCGCAGCTGGCACGTGGACGTGCCGATCGTCGCGAAAGGGTTAATAAGAAAAATAAGCATTGTTAGTGAATAGAAGGCTTGAACACCCCCTTTCCTACACCACTGCCACAGATCACCAATATTCTTATTTTTCTGGTCCAATCAAACTTTTAGTGGTCGTGAATCAGCAATGATTTCGAGCGCTAGTTTTAGACAAAATTCAATGATCAATGCCACTAAATTTTGCCAAAATAGTTGCATTTAGAATTTTGTGGCTAAATTTGATTTGTGTATGGATGTTTTGAATATAAAAAAAACTTTGATGTTGATGTTTAGACATCAATATGTATATCAGTGTTATTTATTTTGGTACCGAAACATTCATGTTGTCAATACATAGCTGCCAACCGTTCCGGATTTTCCGGATTCGTTCTGAATTTTTACGTCTGTTCCGAAAATCCGAATTTTTTCCACAAAATCTGAATTTTTGAAAATATTCCTGTTTTACCCCATTTTTCCCCCTCTGCGACCATAAAAGTTACAGATGTACCAACTCTACTGAATTTGGCGGGAGATTCCCAATTTTTGAGTGTTTATCCTGATTTCCCGCTTTTGAAGACGCATCTCCCGATTTTAACAATTTTTTTAAAAAATCCCTACGTTTATCCCAAAAATTTTCTCTATAAAAGGGATTTTTTAGCTAAGTGGGAAATTTTTCTCTATTTGATCAAAAGTACGCTCATAAGATTACAGATCAGACGTGAAAAACTCTCTGGATTTGGGCCGGAAACTCCGGATGTTTCATTACTTCTCCGACCTCCGAATTACTAACAAAATTCTCCGGATTTTTTTGTTTGAAATTTATCAATTAACCAGACATGGTATAATTCCTCGGAAACGCCGATTTTCCGCTTTTTTAGCACTGATTTCTACCATTCCCGGGATCGTAGCAACTCCATAATAAAATGCAGGGTAATGCTAATCAAATTAACGTAGATTTACGGCTGCGTGTAATGTAAATTAAGATCTCGATCGCTTATTTTATGAAAGTAATAAATATACTTCTTCAAAGGTTGTCTAATTCAGCATAAATCGCTAAAATGCTATTTTGTTCATTAATTTCGCATAAACACTGTGATTGCGCAATTCAGTTTATTCTTATGAATCGCCGAGAGTGCAATAATATCTTTTTCCATCCATCTCAATCTTCTACATATTGCATTTTTGATTGACCAAACTAGCTTATTTTCATATTCTGATTAATTATTATGGTTAATTTCTTAATTATTTTCGCATAAACAGTGCGATTGCGCAATTCAGTTACATTGCGTGAAATGCCGAGATTACGTTAGTATCTTTTCCCATCCATCTCCATCATTTAAATGTTGCATATTAGATCGACTAAATTATCTTATTTTCATATTCTGATTAATTATTATTGTTAATTTCTTAATTATTTTCGCATAAACAGTGCGATTGCGCAATTCAGTTACATCACATGAAATGCCGAGAGTACGTTAGCATCTTTTCCCATCCATCTCCATCATTTAAATGTTGCATATTAGATCGACTAAACTAGTTATTTTCATATTATGGCTAATTATTAAGGTTAATTTTTTAATTATATTTGCATAATACAAATTTTTCTATTTTGAAAAATCTGTACCATGCCCTTGCATTTTTTCTGAAAAATGTAATTAGTGTTTTTGAAAAATTTAATGTGAGTCTGCAATCAGAGACCCCCAGAGTCCATATGCTAAAGTCCCAAATTCAAGTTTTTTTTACAGATTTATTAGTCAGATTCATAAAGCTTGAAGTCGTGAAAGCTTCGACATGTATCTTCGATATCTCTTATAGTGATTCAACAAATCCTAAGGATAATGAAGATATATTTGTGGGATCAGAGACATTAGAGTGCCTGAAAAAGTTAAAGTCTGATGAAACAAAGCGAGTACGTCAAAAACTACTATTGTATGACATGTAATTATATTATCAGAAACTTTCCAATCAACTGTGATGTTTTACATCATTCTGAAGTCGCAGATGTGTCTCAGAGGAAAAAAGTTAAATTTCCTCGATAAAATTTTTTATAGACAGATTTTCCTCTATACTGCAAAAAGACTCAACAGAATCAACGTTTGATATAATTGATAGTGTAGAGACTGAGTTTTTGCATTATCAAATGGCAGCTCTGCCAGAAGAAATAATTGCTGAAGACCAGATGTTCAGTGGGCTAAGTTAGGAAAACAAAAAGATCCTGTGTATAAACTTTTGTATGGTAAATTGAGTAGTATCATGTTGGGGATACTAACACTCCCCCATAGCAATGCTGTGTGTGAACGAATTTTTAGTCTTGTAAAAAGAAACAAAACTGATTTTAGAAGTTCCATGAGTATTTTGACTTTACAGTCTACTTTAATTACCAAATAATCAGATAAATGGTGCTTGGTATGAACAAACATGGTGCCACTTTCTTGAAAAAGGCCAAATCTGCTACCTATATATCAATAAACCAAAAAGATTCTTAATTTGTCTTTGTTTTACTTACTTTGTAATAGTGTATTTAAATTGTGTAGTGACATTTTTTTTTTCAAATATGAAAATAGTTTAATTTTACTTTTAGTTGAATTTTGATGTATTTAAGGAGAACAAATATAGTTATAATTTTATGGGTGTAAAAATATTATGCATTTCATGTATGTTTCAAAATTCTTATCTCATGAGGTCTTAATTTTTTTTATTAAGATTACTTATATAGTATATATATATATGGGTTTCACCATCTTTCCTTCCGCGGGGGGGGGGGGGGTGCAAAATCACTGTCAATACATAATACATTGGCTAAGAAATACTGACATGCTAATTTCAATGGGTGGGGGGAAGCAAGTACTCCCATGTTGGAGATACCCATGTATATATATTTTGTGTGCAACTATTGCGTGTCATTTTTCTCGCGTACAGTGTTCCTAATTTTTTATTCTCTGGGTTGGCAGCTATGTCAATATTCAAATTTAGAATAATGCTGGTTTTGAGATCATTGTGTCTAGGAGTTCCAGTTTTTTTCGGGATGTGACTTAATACTAGTGCCAGAGTCATGGTCACTCATGTTGACCAATTATGGTTTACACAAATAAAAAAAATATTGGTTTAATAAAACAATGGATTTGTTGCGACAAAGTATTATGGGCTCAACATTAAGAAGGAAAATTAACTTCCATTGCAAGCCAAGATTAGCTCAATTAGTAGAGCTCTGATCTCGAGATCATGGGGGGTCAAAATGTTGCGTTTCTTTCCGAGTATAACCTCATATGGTATATGAATTTTTTAATTTCATCCGGTTTAAATATTTTGTTGCATTTGCTGAGTTAATATTTCATAATTTGTTTTTCTTATACAAACTCAGAGTTTCCCCCGGGATTTAAAAGGGGCAGGGTGCTGTTACCAGAAAAAGGCACTTCTTAGAAAAAAAGGGCACATATTTTTTATGTTTGAATAACATTTATGCTTGGCATTTTTATGACGAAAATCAGAGCATTGCAAAAAAATGCAAACACTTTTGTCGCGTATACCTCCAAGTCTAATAGACAAAAATGTAAATATATTTTCTTGTTTTGTAGGAAATAGGGTCAAGATTGTGAATATATAAAATTAATTTCAATTTTTTAATATTTTAAAAAACTTGGTTTTTTCAAAAACTTGAAAACGTATTTGTCCGAGCAAGTGCTTTTTTTTTTCATTTTGCTTATTTTCACTTGAAATATCTTCAAAACCATAAGAGACAGATATAAATAGTAAGGGATAAAAATATGTATTAGTAAATTTAGTTGCTAAATCTATATTTATATTTTTAAAATGTGCTTATAGTTTTCGAGTAATCGTTTTGTCGAGTTGAAGAAGAGTTAAAATTTCCCCTTTCCTTTTTCAAATTTGTAATGCTATCTCAAAAACTAACACGATCAAAATTTGCGGTAATGAACGCAGAGAAAGGGCTCTGGGATTTATATGAGGTCATACAAGAACTGGTTGATTTTCGTTTGAGGACAGACATTGCTCTCTTAACAAGACAAGGAGGGCGCTGTTCTGGTAACAAAAGGACATGCAGGGCGCTGCACCCTTCCAAAAGTGCCTGGGGAAAACTCTGCAAACTTGTATCATGTTTTAAACTACCCATTAAAAATTTTTTGAAGGAAAATTCATTAGTTTGTATTGTAGATGTCTTTCAAAATTATCAATTTAGAGATTTAAACACACTAGAGTATTGGTATTTCTCTATCGCAAAAGTTGATTTTTTTTCCCCCTCTAATTCTTTACCCTTGAAAAGAAAGATAAGATCTATATATACTAATTGGCAAGTGTCCATATGTCTGTCTGTTCGTCTGTCTGTCACGCTTTTTTAGGCACTTCCTGAATAGATACAGACTTGCAATTTGGTATACGGCTCGGTCGTTCAATAAAAACTCTTGAAAAATCAAATTTTTCAAAAACATTCTGTAGAGGAGGTGCTTCACACCAAAATGTTTGAAAAGTGAAATGATAGGAAAGCATGCTTTGCGATAAGATAGAGACTTCAAATTTGGTGTATGGGTAAACCACACGAAAGGAAGAAAGTGTTCAATTTCAAATTTCCGATATTTTTTACTTAAGGGTGTGCCATACACCAAAATGTTCGATTTTCCGAATAAATGAGAAGCGGCTCCTTTAAAATTTAATAGAGACTTGAAATTTGGTATATGGACTAATCATTTGATAAAAACACCCAAGACAAATATAGTTTTTCAAAAATGTTCTTTTAAGGGGGGTGCTCCAAAGGAAAACATTCGAAAAGTGAATTGATGAAAAATCATGCTTCGGAAGGAGATAGAGATTTCAAATTTTGAGTGCGAGTAGATAGTTTGGAAGGAAAAAAGTGTACAATTTCAGTTTTCCAATATTTTCTACTTAAGGGGGTGCCGCATACAGAAATGATCGATTTTCGAAATAAAGGAGAAACGCCCCTTTTAAAACGTGATAGAGGCTTGATATTTGGTATATGGGTGATTCATTTGATGAAAACACCCAGGACAAAAGAGTTTTTCAAAAATGTTCGTTTAAGAGTGTGCTCCAGAGAAAAACATTCGAAAGGTGGAATGGCAAAAAACTATGCTCCGGGATAGGATAGAGACTGACTTCAAATTTGGAGAACCAGTAGATAGTTTGAAAGGAAAAGTATGTGCAATTTCAGTTTTCCAATATTTTCTACTTTAGGGGGTGCCGCATACCCAACTATTCGATTTTCGGATTAAATGAGAAATTCTTCCTTTAAATTTTGATAGAGGGTTAAAATTTGGCATATGGGCTAATCATTTAATTAAAACACACAAGACGAATAGAGTGTCTCAAAGTTGTTTGATTAAGGGGATGCTTCAGAAAAAAACGTTCGAAATCTGAAATGATAAAAAACATGCTTCGGGGTAAGATAGATATTTCATATTTGGTGTACGGGTAGATAATTTGGAAGGAAGGAAGTGTACAATTTCAGTTTTCCAATATTCTCTACTTTAGCGGGTGCCACACATCAAAATGTTCGATTTTACGAATAAGTTATGCACGCTTCCTTTTAATTGTGATAGATGCTTGATATCTGGTATATGGGCCAATGATCTGATAAAAAACCCAAGGCGAATAGAGTTTTTCCTAAATGTCTATTTATGGCTGTGCTCCACAGAACAACGTCCGAATGGAGAAGTAATAAAATAACATGCTTCGGGATGAGATAGAGACTTTAATTTTGTGTATGGGTAGATAGTTCGAAAGAAAGAAGTGTGCAATTTAAATTTTCTAATATTTTCTTCTTTAAGGGGTTCTGCACACCAAAAATATTCGATTTGCCGATTAAATGTGAAATTCGAATTATTCAAAAATGTGCATTTTTTTGGGAGTTGCTTATTACGAAACCATTGATTTTTAATGGGTATTCGGCTAGTATATACTGTATATCTGTATTCTGTTTGATTTTAACAATATTATTAGTTCAAACTGTTACAGGACAATGAATTCCAGCTGCATTGTATGGTAACAAAGTACTTGAACAATATCTTTTTTTGCAAGTTTTGAGTCTTAGTGGATTTTCCGTGCATAGCAGAATGAACATACCCACATTACCTTTTATTAATTTAAATTTTTTTGTGTGTGTGTGAAAATATAACTCTACTTCCACTAGATTTGATTTACTATATTCAATAGGCTTTGAGAGTATCTATGGAAGAACAAAGGCAGCGCCAAGAGGATGAAGCTCGCAGAACAGTATCTGCTACTAGCACTGAAACTACTGGGCCTAGAGCTACTGATGGTAAGTTAAGATTAGGCAAAAAAAATAATTTACTTAAAACAAATGTTCTACAAACACCACTTTTGCAATTATTATTATTTATTTAAAATTTGCTATCATTGTAAATTAAAACTATATAATTATTATAACTTTCACTATATGGGATATATATCAAATATATATCTTCTTACATAATAAAAGAGTTGTCTGCATGTGTATGTCATCTTTAGCAGAAAATCAAAGTGTCAGACAGCAATGGAATTTTCTCAGCATTTTTTTTTTTTTAATTAGTATTATGATTATTATTTGAATATGAATTACTTTAAAAGTTGTAAATAATAATTGACTATTTCATCAAATCAAATCTATTCATTCTTTGCTGCTGCAGGTGATATTTGATATCATGTGTTTTGATTAAATGGTAGCCATTTTGTCTCAAACGGCTATTTGCAAACTAAATTGATTTAACTAATTAGTTTTTTTAACATCATAATATTAAAATATTTCATTCTATTTTTTATTTTTTTTTTATTTGGTATATTATCAGTATGATTATTATTCTAAAATTTGACTAATTCGCAGAAATTGTAATAATTTTTTTTAATTTTACTTCTGGGATAAAGAAACTATTTTCTTTTTTGTGACTTCAAAGTGTTTTTAACAGTTGGCAATTGAGCACTGATTTAAAAAGTCCTAAAGTAGCTTATTTAGGATGTATTATACCCACTTTGTACAATTGACATGGATGTGCTTGGAAAAAATGTAGCACAGGAATGATTTTAGTTCAAAGCAGGCAATTTATAATTGAGTAGTGTTATCTTCATCCATTAAGAACAGGACATGTATTTGGGGCTCAAGCAATGCCAGGTAATTCATTCTAGTATTATGTAAAAACTGCAGGTAAAAGTAAAATTTATGGATTTACACATTCCTGAACATAATCAACCACTTTATGAGCATATCTGAAAAAGTTGAAGAAATGAAAAATTCACATGAAACATACACAGAGATATCAATCATTGTGGACTTTTTTGTAATTCTTATCGATTCCTGAATAAAATTAGACTAAGGACTTAAAATATTATGAAAAGCAGCTATTCTACATACACCATGCAAGTTTGACAGTTTCCTTGTGATCTCTGGAATTTGCAGCATATTGATTCATCTCTCAGTTGCATAATGTCATGTAACAGAGAATGGAAGTGTCCTGCATCCGTCCTAGAAGGAATAATGACTGTTTTCATTTAAGTTCTGAAATCTGAAATATCTTTCCACAACACAATGCATTTCAGTTGTAACTAAGACTGTACCAATTCGTTATGTAGTTGCTTAACATCATATGATGGACAAATGAGAATGCTCATTTTCTGTTCTAAAAGTTGTTCTGTACTAAAAGACAAGACAAGCAAATGTAATAAATATTTGTATTGTAATGAATTTAAAAGGTTGCAATTCCATAACACTTTGTTTTACCAATTTGTTCATTTATCAATCTCATGTTTAAGGATGTACTTGTAGCTGTGAAACTGTTTAGTGCTGCGCTTGAGTTATGAAATGTTCTACTTCTACAACTTCTGTTTCTAAAGTTAAAAATGCTGTGTCTTACAGTGCTACCCTGAAAATTTTAATAAAGACTGGCCATGCTATGAGCTTTCAAAAACTATTGAAGAATCACTATTTTGTGGAACTTGCAGCTGTGATTTTAGCATAACCATGATAGTTGTGACGATTATCACAGGCATGCTGAATTGAAAAAACATACAGAAAAATCTAATGTGAAATTTAATGTCCAGCCATGTAAACTGCTACAAAAAACTTTTATTTCTGTAAAGTAATATATAATATACAAATTTTCTTGCTACAAATTTTAAATTTTCCTGCTCCAAAAGCACTGTATTTGTGACATCACCATGTTATGCAACACTTTATTTAGGGGGGGGGGGGTTAAACTTTCTATTTTTTCTTACTTCTTCGTATCAAAATTCCTTTTTTGTCCCCCCCCCCCCCCCCCCCCCCCCAACTTCGACTGTTTTGTAGTTTTGTAACCAACCAAACTATAAAGATCTATGCAAATTTTCAAACTTATACTTGTATTAGTGTTTTCTTTTGTTTGTTTGTATTTAGTTTTATCTATTAATTCCTCTTACATTTATAATGAGTATGTTTTTCTATTGTGAGCAAGCAAGTCCTTTGTTAGTTTACATAAGACTATTTTTGGTCTAACAAATAAAAATACATAAAAAAGTTATAAATTCTAAAAATTAAATGAAAAACTAAAAGTTCATGAAGTCAAATTAGTTGTCACTAAAAAGTTTGAAATAAATTTTTTTTTTTTAATAATGATATTGACGGTTCTGACAATATAGATTTTAAAAGTTGGCATATATTGACAAAATATCATCAGGCTGGCTATATGGGAGTTTTTGTAGTTAATAAAAAATGATGCACCTGCTGAAATCACTAAAAATATTACATAATTATGAAAAGCAAATCTGGGCATTTATGAATAGACAATATATTATTTTTTGCCAAAACAATATGTTTATTCTTATTGTTTGGTGACCTAAACAATTGAAAATCTGAACTGAAAAATCATAGTTGCATTTTGTCCAGCTAAAGTTTGTTAAGCATTGCCAATAATCGAGTTTAGTTAAAATAGAACAGTCAATACTTGATGTACAACCATCATTTGTTCAACTATGATTTGCTATTATATCAAGGGTGGGATTATATCAAGGGCATTGAATTTTAAAAATACAATGTATTTGTGTATATATGGTATATATGATTTTAACAAAAGTGTACATAAACTGTACTAAACTGTACTAAAATTTATATGGTGGAATTAAGAATCCAATGCAAAATTTGATTCATTAAATTTGTTACCCCTTTTTTTTTCTAGAAATAAGAATGCACATTGCTGATAATTCCAGGTGGTCCAATAAACCCCTTGTGTCCTTGAGCCAAGGATGATCTCCTGGAACCATTTCTCTTTTCGACAAAAAGAACTGATAAATCTGTAGAACAGACCACAGTCCTTTCTGGGAGAGGCAGTTAAAATTTCAGAAGTCGGAAAAAATCCAATTTATTCAGGTTGAAAAAATGAATTTACATGGAGAATTACAAGAAAAAAAATGGGAACATCACAGTTCCAAAAAGTGAAATTCAGCATTGTATTATATGAAAATCTGCTACCTTTTCCATTGTAAGGCTTTGTAAAAGAAAATGATAAATTATTGCATGCATTGAGAATTGTGAAAAGGGTATCAAAATTCCTGGGTTTTTTGCATCTCTAGTGGTCGTATATTGAGAGTATTATGTAAGGGAAAGGGTACTTTTGTGCAATGGCTTTTGTGGCGGATGTGGGACAGCAAGGGTGATGGTTTAACAAAGGAATATCCATCATGGAATACATCTGTTCTGGCGGCACTTTATTGAGAGTTGGTACATCAAGGATTGACTGTAATAGTAGTGCTATGTAATATATTGTGTATGTGTGAGTGTAATATATTGTGCCACATTATTTGTCATGTAATTTCCTTCGATATATCCAACTGGATAATTTTGTTTATAAACAAAAATATTCACCTTTTTCATCTTAATCTATTTATATTTTATGGTGTATATATATATATAGTATCACTATAGTGATAAACTTTCCTAAAGATTTGTGATAACTAGAATAATATCTAGAATTTTAATGTATAAAATTTATTTTTAATTACCCATAGTTTCAAAATTTTAAATTTAATATTTTATTGGTATAGGAAGTAATGAAGAAGCCATGTTGGAACAAGCTGTGGCCATGTCTTTAGCCACTGACAATACTGCTCCAGCCACAACAGCACCTACAGTTCCTGATTTTGCTTCAATGACTGAAGAGGAACAAATTGCGTATGCCATGCAGATGTCCTTGCAGCAAACACGTAAGTCTTTATTTATGAATCAATATCACAGCAATTTAAAAGGAATTACTTGCAAAAGGAACCTTACTTTCATAATTTCTATTAATTTTAAAATTAATTTTAAGATTCCATACAGTGTGTCCCAAAAACATTGAACTTGGCTTTTATTCCTTAAGTATTGATCTTAGACATATATAATAAATTACAAGTTGCATAAAAAGAATTACCGAATTTTATGAAATCGATCAAAATTTTCAAGGGATTAAATATGAAGAATACAAAATTTAAATTTTCATACGGCCCCCATACAAAAACATATCCAATGAGTAAAATGTGCCCCATACACTAATAAGGCGATGTACAAAATTTCAGCATTATATCATAAAAAGTCCCAGAGATGTGAAAAAACAAAAATTGCTGACTTAAACCACTTTTCGATGCATCGACATGAGTTCTCATAGGGTGAAAATCATGTCAGCAAATCGCGTTCCAGGGGTCATACACAAATTACGAAAGAAAATGATTACATAAATAATAATTTTGCTATTTATTGGTACAAAAGTATCTACACTGTGTAGAAATAATAACTTACACAAAGATTACAAAGCTTGTTCAAAATGTTTTCCATCCATGCCAATACAGAGCGGCATTCGCATGATATCAAGCCTATGATGCATTTCTGCATTGTGTTATTTGCACTCTTGATGTAAACATTTACATTTTAATTTGTGATTTCCCTCACCAACTTTGTTTAAACATATCTCTGGGACTTTGTATGATAAAATGCTGAAATTTTGTACCTTTTTTTATGCAACTTTGTAATTTATTATATATGTCTAAGATCAATATTTAAGGAGTAAAAGCCGAGGTCAATGTTTGTAGGACACCCTGTATACTTTAATGAAAAGTCATAGTGTGAATAATACAGGGGTTAAATTTATCTTTTTTAATCAAAATATGAAGGGACTCTTGTTTACTTTATGTAATTGTTATCATATTTTCCCCCCAAATTAAAAGTTTTAATTTGGTGCGTGAGGAATGTAAATGCTTGTCACCTGCATGATGGCATTCAGATTAATGTTTCTAATATCTGGATTAAGTGAATATAGACTCCTTGTCAGACAAATGGCTCAATTTTATATTTTAAAATTTTGAAACCATCTACTTTAAAGAATTTAACTGTGCAAAAACATTCAAAACTATCTAAAATGACTTCTATATCTTTTAATACTTCTATTTTCTTTTTTATTATTATTTTTAATATTTATATATATATCCAAGATTTTTATTGTTTGATACATTTCCGGTTCATTGAATAATGTTTGTTCATTAGGAATAGATAGGAATCTAGTTTAACATGACTTTATGTTTCTAATCTGTGATCTAACTTTATCTTGAACAATGAATTTGTATAAATTTCTATTGCAAAAATAGATTGTGTGTGTTAAAATATTAAAAGATATTTACAATGTAAGATAATTTAAATTTACATATTAATTGCAATTATACTTTCTGTCTTGTTTATTAAAAGTTTTGTTAATTAAAATTGGCAGTTAAAAATTTACAACAAGTAATAAGAAGAAAAAAAGCCGAAAATAGATTTTGGATAAACAGCCAGAATGAAATTGCATAATGTACAGTATGAAGTTGGTAGTTTCAACAGTGGCATTACAAATTAACAATAAATGTTACCTTAAATATAAAATCTAAAACTGTTCTTACCTGAGCGGTCAACATAGACCTGAACCACCACAGAGGGCAAATTTGACGTTTAGAATCACAAATAGAAACTATCTCACGAAACTGAGAAAAGAAACCAGATATCCTATAAGCTGCTTTTCAATAATAGAACTTCTGTGCCACAATTTTATTAAAATTCCTACAAATACTATATCTTAATTTCTCACTATTTCTATAATTATGCTTAAATAGACACATTTTTGTTATCTTTTTCTAGATTTTCAGAGCTTCCCGGAGATAAAGACTGCAGTTAACATTAATTGTAACTTTTTAATACTCATTTTATGAAATAATTTTTTTAAAAGTCTAATCACCAATTAGTTTTGATGCAAAAACTTGCTAAAATTGGTATTAATTTGAATAGATGCCATACATATGACTGCATCTGTCCATTTACTTTTTTATATATTTATTTTTATGTAATGGAAAATTCATGTGATCTACACAGGGTTCATGCACACTCTGGAAATCGGGAAAACCAGGAATTTACAGGGAATTTGAAAGTGGACTAAAATGTCAGCAAATTGCAGGGAAAATCGATTCTTTTGTTCAAAATTCTGAAAAAATCAGGGAATTATCAACTTGCTGATCTGCCCACAAAGATGCCGATTACTACAGATTCTCCATAGTTTCTATGGGAAACTTTCTCATACTGCGGATTATGGAATTTGCATAGTTTCCTATGGAAAATTTTCTTCTGTGAAGGTCAATGTAAATTTGTGGTTGTGTGCACGGTAATGTCAACCAATACAACGTAACAATGGGGATTTTCAGCCATGTACATGGAAATGCCAATCAAATCAATGTGACAACGGGGATTTACAGCTGTGTCCACGGTAATACCAATCAAATCACCTTGACAATGATGATTTACCGCTGCGTGAAATGTAAAAGATCGTTTTTTTTTTGTTGTTGTTTTTTTTTTCTCCCATGGAAGTAATACATGTACTTCTTATAATTATTTTCATATAAACAGCACTATTACGCAATTCACTTTATGTTCCTCCAAGAGTCTATTAATATCTTTTCCCATCTATCTCTATCTTCTAAACGTTGCATATTAGATTGACTAAACTAGCTGATTTTTATATTCTGATTAATTATTAAGGTTAATTTTTTAATTATTTTCGCATCAACAGCTCTATTGCACGATTCACTTTATGTTCCAGTTAATCACTGAGGATCCATTAGTATCTTTTCCATCCATCCATCCACATCTTCTAAATGTTGCGTATTAGATTGACTAAACTAGCTTTTTTTCATATTTTGGCTATTATTAAGGTTTGATTTTTTAATTACTTTCTCATATGTTAACTTGAATCACCGATAGTCCATTAGGAAGTTTTCCATCCATCCCCATCTTCTAAATGTTGCATATTAGATTGAATAAACTAGATTTTTTTTTTTTTTCATATTTTGGCTATTATTAAAGTTTGATTTTTTAATTATTTTTGCATAGGTTTATGTGAATTGCCGAGAGTTCATTAGTATCTTTTCCCATCCACTTTTAAATGTTACATATTAGATTCACTAGACTAGCTAATTTTTATATTCTGGTTAATTATTAAGGTTAATTATTTTGAAAAATGGGTATGAACCTTTTGAAGGGATATTTTCCAAAAAGTGGTATTAAAATAGTGATTTAGGTAAATAAAAAAGCAACCATTTTGGCAAGGATATATTAAAATTGATATATTCACATCTATAAATACATTTCTATATTTTATTTTTTATTAAAGATTAATATTTGTTATTATCATTAGTGCTTTATCAAGTGGAAATCTTTGTTTTCAATATAAAGTATTTTTAACTGGATAAAAACTTATAAATATATATATATTAATTCATAATTATATATATGCTTAAATAATTTTTTGTATATGCATTTTTGTATTATGTGAGCATATATATTTCATTTCGTAACCTGACTACTAAAAAAGTCTTAAAGCTACCGATATTTTCTTTTTTCACTACTGAAATATTCATCAGCGGAGTAGCATCACAACAATGATTGAAGCTGTTAATTTTGTGATCATTGAGTCATAATGAATCCCTTTTATGCATGATTATGCAAACTTTTGTCTCATGCTACCATAGAAAATAAGAAATTTCACTTGAATTTCAAAAATTCTATCTAGTTCTAGATTTTTTGATAACAAAACCGGATATAAAGTTTCGTGAAATCCATCAGTATTTATGGCAGCTATCGTGTACACTAGACTAGACAACAGATGAACATTATTGTAAAATAGTCAAAATGTGTTTGGCAAGTCCTGAAGCATGTATTGGCATCAAAATCTTGAAATAGAAAATATTTGTGAAAACAATACTTTCGCTCTTCTATAGCATAAGAAAGTAAAAATATCGAGACATTTCACCAGCGAATTGAGGTGTTTGTGTGTATGGTGGTGGTGGGGTGGGGGCGACAGAAAAAATACCTATTGATAATCATGTACAAACAGTCGATCATGCAATTAAAGGTCTTGAACAGAGAAGCTTCATACCAAACAGGAAATAATGCCTACAGCATAAAAGAAAAATGGCTTTCCCACAAATCAAAATTAATGAAACAACAAGCATTAGTAAAATCCAAAATTGTCAAAGTCTAGATTTTCGAGGTTGTATTGTATATGCAGATAAAATTGTATACAAAGGTAAAAGATTTTGGGTTAGTTTTTTTTTTTCTCACTGTCATGTATTCACAGTAAGTATCAGTTAAATCTAAAATTATTTTTTTAATTTGTGTTAAAATAGTAGTACGCAGTATCTGGAATTTTGATGAAGACAACAGGGAAAACCTGGAAAACTCAGGGAATTTCTTTTTTGAAAAATGGGCATGAACCCTGTATATAACAACATAATCTGGTACAGAGATATTTAAAGATAGCCCTGCTGCACCTCTGAGCATTTTTTATTTTGTTTTCAATTTATTCTATGAAGTGAAATTTTGCCCAATGTTTACACCTATCTGAGATTTTGAACTATTTGTCCCAAGACTTTAAAAGAGTTTTTTCAATGAGCCTCAAACAGAATTCATAACACAATTTCTTAAAATTTAAAAATATTTCTGAAAAATTGGTTTTCAACATTTCCCACAAAATGTCTTTTTAAATTTATTCATCAACAAATTGAATATTTTCAGAATTTTAAATTTTTACATAAATATGGGTAGATATCTTTCCACTCAAATAAAAAGAAATATTAAGTAATATTATTTGTTGATTTTTAAATACATTTGCAATGGAACTTATCAGAAGGTTACATGCATTACAAAGCAAAAATCTGTAAAAGCAGCTAAAGATAATTTCTACATCTTTAGATAAACATCAAAGTAATGCTACAATATCTTCTGCCTTCGAAAATTGGAAGGATTTAATAGTGTAGTGAATAAAAATCCTGTCAGAAAATAATTGAAGAATGGTATACTGGAATTTTGGAACCAGTATATTTTCTTGTTGACATGATGGATCCAAAATATAAAGGACACCATTTAAATTGGGAATAAGGGGGGGCGGGTCTAAAAATCGATTTTGGATAAACAGCCAGAATAGATTTATGATGTAATAGATTTTTGAATTGTAGATGAAAGTCTGTTTCTAAAAACACTCTTGTATCATCCTCAAAGTGGGGAGAAATTGTAGACAACAAAACACAAATAATATCAATGATCCTACCAGGATTTTGTGAATTTTTTAAATTATTAACCTGAGAAAACTGGAATTATTTTTTAAATTCTGGTTATGTGGGATCTTTATTCTGGTCAGTCAAAAGTTGGAAATGGATAAATTATTGAAAAATATAAACTGTCGTAGTTTGTTGTTTAATATGTTAAATAAAATAAATATTGGATGTTAACATTTTCTTGTTTTAGCTTTTCTAATATTTTGCTATTGGTATAATGTTGTTCAGTATATCGGGGCATATTTATGGCTAGGCTGTGACTTATAGCAGTTTGTTAAATATTTTAATGTAAGCAAATGCACTCCAAAGGTTATTTGATAGTGATAGAAATGCTGCCACTGACAGACTGTGTATACATTATTAATTAGCAGTATTAAAATCTTTTCAGCATAAATCATACTTCAAAAAGTATTGTTTTTCATTAGAGGAATCTTTTATAGAAAATTATAACAATATAACTGAAATCTGGAAGTTGACAAAACCCTCTAGGTTTGGGGTGGGGGCATAACTTTTCAACTCTGGTTGTACAATATCATCAAAAAATTATTTTATCTTTTATCACAAATGATAAATCGCTAAATTCAAAGTCATCTAAGTTATTACTAAAGTTGCATTTGGTTTTGTAGATGATGGATCTGATGAAGAAGCTGGTACTCCAATGGAAACTGATGATAAAGATCAGCCTAAGGTTCTTATAGCTTTATTTTTCTTCATTTTTAGTCATCATATTCCTCCTTTATCTGCTAATGTAGAAAAACTCTTTTGAGAAAAAGTAACCTACTTTTTGAAAGAAGTCCTCTTTTTTTTTTTCTAATTAGTGAAAATAAAAGTATGAATATATATTAAAATAACTAGAATACATGAATAAATACTAAAATAACTAAATTTTATATCCTCCAACCCTCTCCTCTAACTGCTACATTCATGTGCATTGGATGTCAAAACTAGTTTAAACTATGTCATCTAATAGTATATTAAAGGTTTTGGTTTTTGATGCTACTTTTCCTTTATAAAATTCTACTTTTCTTACTTTTTGACACAGATATTTGAATATGATGTTTTGTAAAAATCTCATATTAAATTTACTCTTGCATTGTATCAGAACTTAACTCGTAGCACTGTCCACATTTTTACTACACATTCTGGTCTAAAATAACATGGTTGACAAATTGGGCCCAATTTAGAAAACCCCTGGTTTTTTTCTGGGCAGGCCCACCAACAAAAACTCACTGGGTTTTTACTATAAAGTGGGTTTTGTACAGAATCTGGTATATAATTTCAATTTTTTTAAATTTTAATAGTTTTTACAAATTATATTATACACTAGTGTTTCTGAAATGTCACACTTTTGTATCATTTGCAATTTTACAGTATAAGCAGTTTTAGTAATTTTAAAATGTATGATACTTTATTACTATTAAACATTTTATATAAAAAAACATAATCTAAATATATATATATGTAAATTAAGTCATAACACCAACTTATAAAAAAATTGTTGATCACAATTTACATTAAAATCATGATATAGCAAAAGACTATTTTCATAATTAATATGAAATCTAAGCAACATCAGAATAACAACAGCATTTTAAAATCAAGTTTTTTATTCCAATAAAATATACTATTTACCAACCCTGAAAATAACCCACCTCATTAAAAACTTATGTCATGCACATTATAGGTAATTATATTTGATATATAATGTGTTTAAAAAAGATTTGATAATTTTTAAATGTTTATTTTTAGACAACTACGCATGTTAGCATCATGAAACTTGTACCACATTAAAGAAAACTCCAAAAAAATTTTATGTGATTACAACAAATCAATATGTGCACCACTGATCACACAGCAAATGTCCAGTCAATAACCCAGTTCTTCCCAAACACACTCCAGCATATCTTACGTGACTATAGCCAATGCTTCACTTACTCGATTCTTTAATTTACTTAAATCACAGAGCAGTAGTGTTACAAACACAAAGCCTTTCATATAATCCTAAAGAAAAAATCATAGAGTGTAAAATCTAAATTTTCTCCTGTGATAAAAATATAAAAAAGTGCTAAATATTTTTTAAACATACTGTGTATTGTGCTACATATTATTAAAATTCTGAAGTTTTTAAGGAATAATATAAAGAAAAATATTAAAATATATTATATATTTTTCTTTTTTCCAATGGCCAAACACTTGATATTAAATAATTCGCCTATATAATGACCAAAGCATGAATCATTTACCCATCATACCACATTATTCTGGTGCACCATAGGGAACAATTAAATATTTATCTGTTTTTGGTCATTCTAATTTTTATATCAATTTTTTATACCTTAAGCATAGATCCAACTAACTCACAAGTTTTACAAGTACTTATAATGAGGATGTTGAATATTAGGCATTTGTTTGGAAGTTTCTTGTTGGTTCTGCATATGTCACATTGGCATTGTTTTTTACTACTAAATTTAATAGTTTCATAGCATTATTTCCTATGAGCACAAAGAAATTAATTTTTCAGAAATGTGTTTCTGAATATTTTATACCAGTTTTCTTGAAGTTTTATTTCACTCTGGGTTGGTGCTGCCTTTTTTCAAGATACCTCTTTGTACTCTGATCCCCATAATTCCTATAATTTTTATTTGTTTAGGAAAGCAGTTTTCTTTCCATAGTTGGTTAATATTGGTTCACAAATAGAACAAAAGAGTTATATGGTTATAATATATATCCAATGTGTTCGGCAAAAAACTGCCAATGATTCATTTTTCACTTACATGTGTATGTAGTGACAGTTTTGTCTAATGTATCAACTGCACCTTTCAATCTGTTGTAATCCATGATGATTTGAGGTTTTTCATTTTGATATAACTGAATTTTGTATTATTCTACAAAGTGCTCAATAATACATCACATTTTTTTTTAATGTAAAACAATTCGAGCATTCTTCATATAATGCAGCTATAGTCAATTAGTACTATCTAAGAAATACGATCATCGATATATCACAACTATATCTGTACAAAAGCAGAAGTAATTAAGATTGCAATAATATCTCCTAATGGTCATGGTCACCATATGCAGTAGATTATATCACCCACACCACTTCTGCATTTGAATTGAATTTATTTATCGACTAGATCTGTTGGGAAGTGGGAATGGAAGAACATAATATGATATTATTCTAAAAGCATTCTAAAATATTTAAATGCAATAAAAACTTGTAAGTTCCTGAAAATTTGCAAAGTATAAAGTTCCTGAAAAGTATCTGTAATAAACTAAAAGGGTGCCAACTGACCAGTTACCCTAAATGCATAAAAATATGCTAACCTGTAAAATATTAAAATGGCACTTTCCTAAAAATAGAACACATTAAAAAAGAGAGAGAGAACACAAATTTTAAGTTTCCAAATCTAACGTTTATTAAAATTTCAACTTCACTTTTAAAGAACCATTAAAATTTACATCTCATTAACCAAACAAATTAAATTGAACATCATAAATAAATTAAATAAATAAATTGGACAAAAGCATAGTGGTTGTAAAAACATTAGAATATTAAAATGTTAAAGAAAACAGTTTTTAATGTTTAAATTAAGTTTTGTTAAAATTATGCAATTATTTGCCAAACTAGAATTTAGAATAAAAAAGAACATCAGTTAGCCAAACAGGAAATTTAGAACATAATAAATATCCCAACTAAAAGTTAAAACCCAAAGAAAAGTCACATAAAAATAATCCAGGTTCTGAAACTTAAAATATATAAGGGGTCTTATTCCAACCAAATTAGAAAGAATTACTTATTTAACTACTGGGGAATATAATTAAAAAGGATTTTACCAAGAGCTCCAAGAGCAGCTGTAAAAATTGGCAGGAGGCAGTATCACCAGAAGAGTCACCAAACGTGAAACACTTAAAGAGGAAAACCATGGCACAGGATCACAATTATGTCCAGTAGAAAATCTGGAAAATGACCATTCCATAAAGCCCAACTCCAAGGGGGATTCTCCATACCAGCCTGGTGTCCAACAATGTCGAAGTTAAATAATTTCTCCAAACTGTAGCAGCGGACTTTTGGCATCAGAACGGAACTTAGGGCATATGTCCGTTTAACAAATAATGGAAATGTTGATTCCTTTCTTCATAATAAGAGTTGCACAACTTGAGAAAATAAACAATTTGGCTGCAAGGTAAAACCTCCTCAGCAGACATCGCATAAATCGCGAACATCTTGGATCAACGTTTAGAAGACAGGTGTTCCAAACATCTCCATTCAGTCATTGAAGACGCAACATTTCAGAGGCTCTTTAAAAATGATTTTCGTTCTCTGGGCGTAGATAAAATACCGCCGCATTCCGAAAGAGAAGGTTTGATAATCAGAACACATTGTTCCATTATGAATCCTCCGCACGCTGCAGTGCAATTACAACAACTTAAAAGCATCACATCTTCAGTTCCAATCCAAAGAAAAACAGAAAGAGCTTGAATCTATTTATATACTGACAAAAATCACTGCCATCCATTATAAACAAAATTATCGATGAACGATAAAAGAATTTATGACAGACGATTTTAATATTACGGTCAACCAATCAAAAACTCAACATTTTCAAGAAAAGAATAGCAATTTTAAAGCAGACGAAAATTAAAAAGAAATGAAATGAAACGATTTGGAATATATGTATTCAGCAATAATTTAAAAATAGACAATTCTGAAAATTTAAAAAGCTGAAAATAGAATAAAACTGAAAAATCGTAATAAATCAACAAATTTTTAACCGAGAACAACAAATTTAGAATCAAATCAAAGGGAATAAAAAGGGCAATAAATGGAATCACAAATTAGCCAATTTAAATAAATTTGAATTACTATAACCTAAAAAGAACAGACTTTTGCCATTTGTAACACATTGACTATGGAATAGAATGTATTTGGAACAGAAGAATATCAGAACCTAAACAAATGGAAAATGGATAACTAAATTAAAAAAAGATAATTATGTAAATAAGACTCCTGAACCTATTTAGGTTAAAAACAAAACTCCTAAAATTCACTAAATAGCCAAAAGCAAAACAGATCACAAAATGTGACAATTTTTACAGCAACAAAACTATAAAGTCAAAAAGAACCAAAAATTCTGGCTACTTTTTATTTAAATCAAAGTCATAAAATTACAAAATGTTGAATGCAATATTTTGAAAAAATGATGAAGAATAATTAACCAGAATAACAACACAAGAACATCATTACTAGCTTAAAGCAAATATTCATATTTTGATTTACCCTTTTTGTGAATAGATTTATATGTAGAATTGATAGTTTTATATAAATAGTAAAATGTGGCATTTAAGTCCAGAATAGTAGGGCTATGAAGTTGGAATCTGTAGCAATTGTATGTGAGAAGTCTGAGTCGGTATATTTTTACCTACTTCGACTTCAATATAAAATTATTTAAAAATAATTTTATTTTGCAATATTAAATTTTTTATTTATTTTTAATAGTTTTTAGGCAATGAATTAAAAAACATCAAATGTTTGCTAATTCATACTCTTGATATGAAAAATTAATATTGTAATGAAATAGATATTTTTGCAGAACCATATTTTAATTAAATGAAAAGTAATGTTTGTTTGAAATTAATATGAAAAGAAATTAAATATGAAAAGAATGCTCTGAATTAGTAATGTATTGGACTGCGAAATTTACCTATTTAAACAATTTTTATATTGTCAGATTTTTTATATTTTATAACAATGATTGTGAGAAGTGCTCTTTTCCAGAGTACACTAGGGGCTTTGTGCGAATGAGGATCCAGCAAAAACAACTAATAAATACATTTGCTATTTATGAAGAAGTCTAAATCAGATACTACAAAAAAAGAAATTGTTGGACTCAAATTTTTAAGATACAACTGCACAGCCCTGCTGTATATTGTTATGAATATATATTTTAAATTTATTCTACTTTTATGTCATTCCTATAATATTACTTAAGTACATTCATTTTTATTCAGGAGGAAGAGGAAGATTTGAGAGAAGTAATGGATGATCCTGAATTTATCCAAAGTGTTCTAAGAAATTTACCTGGTGTAGATCCTCAAAGTGAAGTAGTTCGTAATGCTGTGGGAAATTTAGATAATAAGGACAAAAAGACATCCCCTAAGAAAGAGGATAAATCCCCTAAAAAGGATGACAAGAGTGATAAAAGTAAAAAATAAAATGATGTAAAATGTAGTTTTTTTTTTTTAAAGTTATTTGCATTATATATTTACCAATAAAAAAAAGATTTTTCATTTATATAGGTTTATTCATTTTTTATACTTACTACAGGGTGCTTTCAATCCTTGAAAACCGTTTGATCTCTGATTTCAGTTTTTAAGAACCTTAAAACTGCTTAAATTTGTACCAAAGTGCTTAATTTGCATACAGATATCACTGTTTCAGAAATTACAATTACAGTAGGGGGGAAAATTACCTTCCAAGAATGAGTGACAATCAACCGCAGAATTCTTCCCATCACCACATGGAAAAGAGGTTAAAATATTTCATATTTTTTGGTTTCTCTTTCTTCCGCTGTCCAGATAGAAACCTGAATCTAATTCCCTGAGTCTAATAATAGATTACTGCACCCATAATTAGGGTGTACCTGAAAAATTGTAGAACCTTTTTGTGTTTTAAAAGAAATTTCTTTTAATGTTGAAATCAAATGATATTATACTATGTGAAGTTTGATAAAACTTCATGTTGCATTAAACTTGGTTTTTTTTCCTTAAAAAAAAAAAAAAAAATTTTTTTTTTTTTTTTTTTTTTTTTTTTTTTTTTTTTTTTTTTTTTTTTTAAATGAAAAATGTGCATGAACCCAGTAATAAATTTATTGTGTTATCTTTTTGTTTGAATTGAGAATACTGTATTAAAAAAAACCTATATATCCCACTTGTGAAAAATTGGTGAAAATTCAATATTTCACAAAATTAAGTTAATCCCTATATCTTTGTAGGAATTATAAATTTTATATTTTTGATTCAAAATATAGTTCATGAAACAAGTATGTTTTGTTAAGATGTGTAGGATGTTGTAAATTGATTATTATTTCCTATATTAATTATTATATGACCCCTTATTGAAATATAGTAATTATGTTTTGATAAGAAATCTTATAATTAATAATATTGATCAGGTGAGGTGCATGGTCCGCCCATATTCGGGGACATTAAGAAAACTAGGGCTGCAGGCAAGTGGATGAGATGGAATGTTTTACATAACTCTTTATGCATCTTATTACATAATGGATTTAGCATAGAGTGGAAGTACGTGGGTTACACTGAAATTTTTGAGACACGGGCAGACAATATGCACTAGAAAAAAAATTATTGGTCGGATATTTAAGTTTGAACTCTTATGTCCGCAGACGATAATTTGTGGCAACAATTACAATTTAGCTATCATAGAATAAATTTTGAAAGAAAAGAAAGTGGAGTTGCTGCAAGAGCATTATCGAGCTATGATTTTCTATGATTTTAAAGTGAAGCTAAATCAAGAAGAATGTTTTCAATGTCTACAATTAGCATATGGAAATGATGCTCCATCTCATGCCACTGTATTCAGATGATTTACAGAGTTTAGAAGAGTTCGAAATTCTTTCCTGGATGAAAAACACACAAAGTCCTTTGTTATTTATAGTCCCAGAAAATGTGTTACCATTACGTTACTTCCATTCGAAAAATGTCAATCAATGATAATTGCTGTACCTACCAAATGATACAGAAAGAATTGGATCATTGGATCCGCAGCTATACATAAAATTATTCGTAGAGAACTGCATATGAAAAAAGTCCCCCATAATCTAACAGAACACCAAAAAGCGAAATGTGTCAGAATTAGTAAAGAAACAAGTATGGATCTTTGAAGGTAACCCCCAAACCAAGAATGGTGAAAAGACAATGAGCAATGGAAAAAAGTAATGTAGTATGCCGTATTCTTCAGAAGTGCAGGTCTAGTCAAAACCATAAAGCTAAAAGGACAGTTACAGCTAACTGATACACCACTAAGTGTCTTCCAGAAATTCTCCAGGAAGTGGATGTTAGGGAACTCATGCTTCGCCATGACAATGCATCTTCTCATTCAGCAAGAATGACAGTCGAATTTCTTGACCAAAAAAATATCAAAGTGATAGAACATCCACCCTATTCTCCTGATCTTGCTATGTGACTTTTGACTATTTTTTAATTTAAAAAAAAAATTACGTGTTCATAGTTTTCATTCTGAAGATAAGATTGCTGAAGCTATAAAGGCATATTTTTCATTGATTCCAAGAAATGAATGGCTTGAAGCATTTAATCTTTGGAAAATTCGCCTACAAAAGTGCATTGATGTTGGAGGGGAGTACTTTGAACACTCCTAAGAGTTTGTAAGTTAACTTGTACGACTTAGACAAATCTCAAAAATTTCAGTCACCCTCTTATACTTGATATTGACAAAAAGGGAGATTGAGTACCAGTAGAAATTGCAGGATCCAAATACTTAATGAGGATGCATGTGTACAAGCTAATTTAATTATATATAATTTGTGCACAGCTACTGGAAAAATACAAGTCTAAGAATAATAAAATGAATCTACAAATTTCATGTGGGATAAACAAACGACATAAATGAATTCATGGATAATATATTTAAAGTGTGCACAAGTTTTTTCAGGTATTGGAAGTACAAAATATAAGTTCATATTCCATAAAGCTTAAAGAAGATGGTAACCCTATAATTGAAGCCACCAAAAGGATTCCATTATCACTGAAACTTGAATTAAAGGTAGAATTGGGCAAAATGGAAAATCAAGGTATTGGTAAAATTAAGAAAATTAGCACATTTATAAACTTAATTTTCATTATAATTTTATTACATTTTTATTCTAGAAACCTGTTAAGAGAGCATCAACATTTTTAAGCTGAATAGATTTGTGTCTTACCAAAAACTTGACAAACCAAATTAAGAATTGGAATATCACTGAAAAGTTCACATTAAGTGACCATAATCAAATGTAATTCAAGATTGATACATACGAACCCTAGAAAGGGAACATGTCAAGATAGAAGATTAACAACCTCAAATGACTGCAAACTAAAGTCGATATTACAGAAATGATAAATAGAAAAAGCAAAATTGAAATTACTGCAGAAAATTTAAATACCTATGTCGAGAGCATTGAAAATGAATTGGTGCAAATTTGCAAAAAGAAATAAAAGTATAAGAACAAACCACATGCAGTTTGGTGGACACAGAAATTAAAGATCCTTAGAAACAAGACCAGAGCATTAAAACGTTTATATCAAAAAGAAACATATGATATTAGAAAAGAGAAGATGATGAAGTATTATAGATATGAGTTCACTATAAAAAAAATTATTAATGCTAAAAAACAAAGTTTTAGAAATTACTTGAATGGTATTGTCAAAAATAACACCTTTGGGGTGCATTATAAAATCGCCAAGAATAAGTTTGAAATTCAAACTATTATAAATCAAATACGCAAAGAGAATGGCACTTCCACTGAGAGCCCTTCCGAGTCCATGTAAGAAATTCTACGACATCACTTCAAATGGGTGGATACTCATGTGGGAGATGGTGTCGATGTGGAGGTCGACCCGGACACGGCAGAGGAGACTCAGGGTGAAAACACCTACCTATATGGAGAACCTTTAGACCTGGTTGAGCTGATACACGGAGTTCCCCCAAAGAGAAACATTTAATATGGGGGAGGGGGAGATCTCCCTATTGGAATTCCCTTCCAAGGCTACCGAAGAAGTCCTAAAACCCCATCCTGGTGTAGAAAGTGATTTTAAAATCATCGAGGAGAGAGTGGAAGACGTGACTGAATTTACTAAGTATGAATTGGAAAAAATGTTGAATATAATGGATGGCAATAGGGCTCCAGGACTTAATGGTTTAACATTGGAAGTTTTTAAAGAATTATATCATACAGACAAAAGATGTTTTAAATGTTATTAACAAGTGCTTGAAATTGGTGATATTCCCAAAAATCTGGAAAACGGCTAGGGTGATACCTATTCCTAAATAAGAACATTTTTTTAAAAAAAGCGGATATTTGCCTGCTCCCAATTTGGGGAAAGAACTTGAATAAACATAATTACAAACAGATTAACACAGGAATTGGAGGGGAAAACTAGTGAAAACCAATATGGCTTTCAAAAACATATTAGCACATTCACTATTGATCACTAAAACACATTAGCACTATTGATGCACTTAAAGCAATCACAAAGAAAAGGTTAGAAAATAGAAATGAAGTTACGTGCATAGTCTCACTTGACATCAGAAATGCTTTTAACACTGTGAGGTGGCATGATGTTAGCAATCTACTTAAAAAGTACCAGATTTTGAAGATATTTAGAAAGAATCATAAATAGCTTTTTAAATGGACGTATGTATGGTCCATAACGAAAAAGATGAAATTGAATACAATATTGGTATCCCACAGGGATCCAGTACGACCACAATTCTATGGCTACTAGTGGCTGATGAGTCATTGAAAATTAATTTTGGGAATGACAAAGTAAATATCCAGGCATTTGCAGATGACATTGCGTTAGTCTTACATGCAACTGCTTCTCATTACTTTATCGTTATGGGTACCAAAGCGATACAAAAACTTCAAGATTGGGCAACTAGTATGGATTAGAGTTTAGTATTGAAAAATCCAGATTCATTATGTTTCCTTATATATCCCTAAAACCACCCTTGCAGGTAAAAGGATAAAGTATACAAAAGAGCTTAGATACTTAGGCTTATTGTTTGACCATAAGCCCTACTGGACTTTCCACAAACCTTAATGAGATCAAAAATAGAATTGCTAGTTTCCATCATAAACTTGTTAGATTCACAAGAGCAACATGGGGATTAAGACCAGAAATATTGAGAGATTTATATAAAGACAACAAAGAAGATGATATCCTGCGGTGCTGAAATCTGATATAATGACATAAGAAAAATAAATAATATACTTGAACAGATCCAGCGAATCACCCTCTTATCCATTACAAAATGCTGCAAAACTGTCGTTATAATGCTATGCAAGTTTTAGCAAGATGCTTACCCCTATACATAAAAATCAGGAATGATATTGCAATATAAAAGATTATACACTGAAAAGAAAATATATCAATTGGCGAAAAAAACAGTATAAATTAATCTCAAAAGTTTGTAAAAAAAAGTTGGCAATCGGAATTACACAAGTAGTGTGGCAATTGTGTTTATAACAGTGGCAGATGTTTTCAAAGTGATGTAAGAGGCAAGAGCAATAAAGTACTTTCTGATGTGTGACGTTATTTCTGTTATTTTTTAGTAGTCTCAAATCAACGATATCAGTAGTGGGATACTTAAATGATATTCGAGTGTATTTTGAAATATGTTATTTTTATCTAGAGACCGCAAAGATGAACTGTGCCGTATTGCTGAGGAATAAAAAATTCCTGCACTTAGGAAATTGATTTTAAATAATAAAAATTATGAAGAAGATATGGTCCAAGGTATGTTAGAAAATTTGATTGATGATCTAGAAAAGGAAGTTAAAAGACACGAGTTTGAATTGGCTAAAATAAATCGCGATCGTGAAGAAAAGGTAAAAGAGGCTCAAAGGGAGTATGAGTTACTATTGGCTGAGAAAATTTGCGAGCATGAATTAGAACTTAAAAAGCTTGAGATATTGGCAAATATTTCTAAATTTGAAATAGGAGTATTAAATGAAAATTTTCCCAAAACATTACTTGATTGGAAATCACAGATTCGTAAGTTTGATCCGAAAAGTGAAGCTATTAGTTTGTATTTAGTCCATTTTGAATGTGTAATGAAATGAGTGCAGATGCAGGATTCATTATGGGTAGCCTATTTAGTTAGTCAGTTACCTGTTGAAAACGTAGAGATGATTATGAGAGAACCAGCAGAAAAATGAGTATGTTGCAATATTACTACTCAAAAGGTATAGATTAAGTCCAGAGAAATTAAAACAACTGTTTTATTCTCATCTAAATATCTGAGAAATCCTGAAGGGAATTTTATCATGAATTAGAAACATATTTTTGTTGATGGATGCTAACCACTGGGCTACCATGCCCTGAGCCTAAATGTGTGTTATAACTGGAGAAGGTCATTTTGCTTGAGATTGTACAAAACCTTTAAGATTAACTTCATACAAGAAAGAAGGGCATAGTACAAAAGAATATCCAAAGAAATCTCATCCATTAGTGAATACAACTACGAGCAAAGTCATTCCTGTTAATGGAAGAAATATAGAAGCCCTTATACAGGGTGAGTCGGAATTGTTTTTACAAAAGCAGAGGGGTGATAGTACCCCACCAGACGAGCAATAATTACCATGGAACATAGGGTCGCATTGCACTCAGAGAGGCAGAAAAGAGTAAAATTAGAATACGAACCTGAACATAACACCAATGTTGGGAAAGCGAATGAATGATACCAAACGTTGCACAAACAGATTTATTGTGCAGCGACAAACTCACAGCAAGTGCTCAAAGTGGCAACCACGCGTGTCGTTGCACCGTTCACATCGGCGAAGGAATGACTGACGCACCCTCTCGAAGATTCCAGGTGTTGTGTTAATGTGGTCTGCGGCAACAACGATGCGCGCGACGAGATCTTCCGCCGAGTCCACAGGCATCCCTTACACTAAAGATTTCATGTGGCCTCACAAGAAAAAATCCAGTGGGAATAACTTGCAGCGTTGAAGTTGTGCCGGTTTTTAAAGGGCAACATGTGCTCTGATTGGCTATTGCCGGAACCTACTAGGAGCCAGTTATGCTGATTTTGCTCCCTGGACATTTGCATACGGTAACTGCGTTTGTGTCTGGCGTAGGAGATACTACGTAGGCAGGTACACAATGACGTCCGAGGCACTGACTGCGTCATGTTCAACGTGCCTCTTTTCTGCCTCTCAGAGAGCAATGCGACCCTATGTTCCATGGTAATTATTGCTCGTCTGATGGGGTACTATCACCCCTCTGCTTTTGTAAAAACAATTTCGACTCACCCTGTAGACACTGCTACTCATGTTTCAATAATGAAACTCAACTTTTCTAAGAAAATGAATATTAGTTTCAATAATGATGAATTCATATTAAACTGCGCTATTGGGGGATTACAAGAACCATTTGGAAGAGCTACCGCAAGTGTAGAAATCGATTAAGTGCTATTAAAGAATGTACAGTTTTACGTGGTGTCGGATGATACATTTGAGGGTCCTAATATTTTGATTGGGAACAATGTTATTGATTTGCCTGACTTAATAATTGTTGAAAACAAGTAAAGTCCATATTAATTCATGTAGATGAAATTGATTTTTTGCATAATTTTTAAGTAAATGATATACCTCAATGTTGACACCCAGACCGTCTGACCTACCAGAAAGGTGTAAGGTAACAGTTTGGACGGTCGGGAAGTGCCACCCAATTTAGACCGGAACCCAGTGAGGGAGGCATCCACAGGGACCGTACCCTCCTTCCCCTACCACCAACCTCTCGGACCCACATGTTTAACGTGATCGTACTCCGCATGAACACGGGATATACCTCAATGTGTAATTCTTAAAATGTGTGAACCAGCTTTCATTATGGCTCATACAGTTCAATTAGTAACTTTGATCACAATGGATGAACATCAAATTGGTTTAATTTCTTGCAACAATTTCGATGATAAGCAATATGATATGTATTTAGTCAGAGATCAAATGTCACATGTACTGATTGTTAATTCCTATAGTGAAAATTTATGATTGAAAAACGATCAAGTCGTTATAAGAGGCATGCAGTCATCTGATTTTGCACATGACAGCAACATTGATTTTGATACTGAAAACATAGATTCAAACATTTTTACAGCTAAAGCTCAAAATAGAGAACCTATCCAATGTGATCAAATAGGATGTATTAATACTGTGATTATGAATCTATTTGAAATGCCAGGAAATAAACCAGTCAATTTGGGATATTTCCCTCGAAAATTGTTGCAAATATTTGATGATTATGCCTTACCAACTGAGTTATGTGAAACAGCTAGATAAAATATTGCCCTTGCACAAGATAAAATAAAATCAAACTATGATGCTCAATAGTGTTATGCATACAAATATTCAGTAGTTGATGATGTTGTATGACGGTTACCTGAGCAGACTGAGTTTGACTATGACTATGAAATAAAGGCGGGTGGCTCAAGTAGAGCCCAGCACATCGACCAGAGATCTATTGTACTACCCCCCCCCCCCCCCCCCCCCCGAAAAAAAAACTGAATGAAGATCACTAAGAAAAGAGACCAGTAGCCAATGCAAAGATGAGCAGGCACTTGACAGGGTTCAGCTCCCAGGGTTCAATCACATGTCAGCCTAAGTGTTCGAATCTGTGTGCAGAGTATACCTCACATTCACAGAGAATGTGAGCAGCCGTTTCTTCGCTATAATTGCAGCCCCTGCAAAGCGAATCTTTAATGACACCCATAATATTAAGGTGCCTTTTAAGGGTGCAGTTCCCAGTGAGAAACCCCACAGCCCTTCTGCCCGTCCTACTGAGCTTGAATAATTCCTGACGTGTACTGGGGCAATTGCAGTTGAGAATTTTCGCCTGCCTTTGACCCTTAGTATTGCGCCAATTCTGGCATTGAAGCTTTCTGAAGATGTCATAAACAGTTCTTCTGGTGAGTTCATTGGGAATACCCAAAGCCGGCTCAGGACCAACAAAAGGAGTACTAGAGCCTTTTCTAGCCAATTCATAAGCCAACTCATTTCCTGGGATACCCGAATGTCCAGGCACTCAGTAAAGAGCGACTTCATTATTGCTAGCAATATCACAAAGTGCATTGTATCACTCCCAGACAAGGAAAGACGTCATTGTGGACTTCTCAAGGGCCATTAGAGCAGCCTGACTATCGGAACAGATAAGAATTTGGTTACTCCTGTACTTTCTGTCGTAGCAAATTCTACAACACATAAGAATGACAAAAACCTCAGCCTGAAAGACAGTACCGTAACTGCCAAGCGGATAAGACAGCTTTGTGCCATCATCCGGGCAGCACACACCAGCACCAGTACTGGTGCCAATCTTTGAGCCATCCGTAAACCAAACAATACAATTCTGTTTATTGTAGGTAGGAATCCTCTTTCAGTCCTCCCGTGAAGGGACCTGAATTTCATAAGGCTTGTCAAAGGTATATTTGACACGAATGCCATCAGATGGCATATGGAAATAAGGGTGACTAATAACATTACTGTTTAGATCACCCCAAGATAAATACCTAGAATAATCTTTCCAGTGCTTCAGATATTTAAGTCTATTCATGCAAATAACAGCCTCAGTTTCAATGTGCATGCAAAGCTGGTGCAATCTAAGTAAAAGTTCGAGATTTACAGTAGAAGTGATTTTCATGCAACCAGAGATTGCAATACACACCATTCGTTGAAGCTTAATTAATTCTAATTTAGCAGTTTCACATCTAATTCTAGACCACTAAATAATGGAGCCATAGGAAATGATAGGACAGATTATCATTGAGTAAATCCAATAGATAACCTTGGGATTCAAACTCCAGGTTTTCCCAATAGCATTTCTACAAGACCAGAAGATTCTTCTAGCTTTACTAGTGCAGTAATCCAAGTGTCTCTTCCAATTGAGTCCCTTGTCAAAATAAATTCCTAAGAATTTAACCTCCTTGGAACAAATAAGCTTCTGTCCAAAGAAGCGAATGTCTAAGGTTAAGAATGCGTTTTCTGGTAAACACAACCAAAGCAGTCTTCTGTGGGTTAACAGAAAGACCTGCATTATTACACTATGTCTCAACCCTCCTAAGAGCTGTGAACATCATGTCAGAGACATAGTACTGTCATACTTACCCCTGGCAATGATAACAACATCATCTGTGTATCCAACACAGGATACACCAGAAACATTGATGCTCTCCAAAAGAGAGTCAACAACTAAACACCACAAAATTGGCGAAAGCACACCTCCTTGCGGGAAACCTGCCAGAGCATGTACCGTCATACTATCACCAAGTAAAGATGCACAGATATACCTATTGGATAACAGGTTCTTGATCCAACAAGAGATCGTAATATCAACACCTTTCCTATCTGAAGGACAGTGTCAATGGGCACCTTCAATGTCAAGAAAAGTGGCAAGAACAATTTCCTTAGCATTAAGGTTTCTCTCCAGAATAAAGGAGAGACTATAGAGGGCAGTATCCGTGGATTTACCCGGTTAATAGGCATGTTGAGAACTTGACAGACGCATAGCAGCCAGAATCACTTCTGTTATATACCTGTCGATAAGCTTTTCAATAGTCTTTAGAAGAAAAGACGTAAGGCTGATAGGCCTGAATGATTTGGCATCGTAATAGTTATCCTTGCCAATCTTTGGAATAAAGATTACCTTAGTATGCCTCCAGGCAGATGGTACATGCCCAAAGGCAATATAGGCTCTGTAAATACTGCAGAGAATGGGAGCAAGTACCTCAATTCCCTCCTGGAGAAGAATTGGAATGATGCCATCAGAGTCCGGAGTTTTGTATGGTTTAAGAGAGTTAATAGCCCATTTAAGCCTATCCAGAGTAACCACACTCCTGCAATGCTCCAATTCCTGCTATCACAGGTAGCAGTGGAGCAAGCAACAGGTATGTCACTATAGCCATACGAATCAGAAACCGGAAAATGAACTCTGAGCAATTCAGCCAGGGTCTCTTCCCCAGTACCAGAAAAATCACCATTAGGCTTCTTGACAGTATTCAGATTACAATTCCTATCCCTCGCCATTAGTTTAACCAGTTTTGCGGTAGCAGGAACATCATTAATACTTTCGCAGTAAGTTCTCCAAGAGTTTCTCTTGGAGTCTCTGACCACCTTGTTATAGGAGGTAAGAGCAGATTTATAAACCTGCCATTCTCCACTCTTTTTGAGCTTCCTGCACTTGCCACGCAAACGGCTGAGCTCATTCGTCCACCAAGGAACAATCCTTGGGGAATCAGCATTTGTGGACTTACAGTTCTTAAAATATGAGTGGATGATGGAGTGTTGCACAGCCAAATCCAGATTAAAAATTGAAGAATACTCACCAGAATGACCAGCCATACTGGTAAGAAGGATCTTCTTTGTAGGAACCCCAGTTAGTCCTTTTAGGGTTCCTACTCTCTGCAGTTAATGGTTTCAATGGACCTTTAACAGAGAAAGTGATTAATTTTTGATCAGACAAAGAAATATCATCTGAAACCTTCCAATCAAAAACATTTTTGTAGGCAATACTATTGTTTATGCTTACATCAATTACCTCGCAACGTTTTACCGTCACAAAGGTAGGAGAGTTGCCCTTGTTAAGAATATAGAGCTTGAAATGTATGATCTGTTCTAAAAGATCATCACCTCGACGGTTGCAATCACTGCTGCCTTAAACATTGTTATTGGCATTCGCGTCACAACCAATAATCATTCTTTTGCCCCCATTACAGTACTCAATGAGACTAGTAGTGATATTGGAAAGGGTTTCCTTATCTTCATAAAGAAGATAAGCAGAAGCGAAGATGTATTCCATCTTATGCTCATTGGTTTTAAAATTCACACTGATGGCAACATTATCACCATCCAGAAATTTCACAAGATGAAGGGCATTGAGCCTGTTGCTTACAACAATACAGGCTCTGGGTCTGATACAGGATGTATCATAAAAGACGTTAAAGCCCTTGATCCCAAGACCCAAGATTTTGCCATTACAGATCCAGGGCTCTTGAATTAGAGCAATATCAGCTCTACCATTTATCAGCCTTTTGCTAAGAATAGCAGAGACAGACCTACTGTGGTGAAAATTGATTTGCACAACATTTAGACAACCCGTAAGCAAAAGAAGGGCAGCGAAGAAAAACTGGGAAGAAATAGTCTCCCTAGTGACATGAGAATGATCAGTGTTAGACACGGTATCATTCTCAAAATCCTGCATGCGTCTTTCTAGCTCATCATCAGAAAGCGGTAGATTAGCATACAGTGTGTTATCAGAACTGGAAGCAATTTCCAGTTCATCTAGCTTTGGTATCATAGTATCAATAGTGATACTTACCTGAGAGAAGGTTGCCTGATCTTCTGGCTGTACCTCCATCTCCAACTTCCCTTTAGATCTTTCGTTTGGGTCCCGTAGAATCTTGAAAACTCCACGGTCCAAACCGGTATAAGCACCAAGGTCAGCTTTGCGAATCGCATCCGCAGCCTCCGAATCCACCTCGAAGATCCATCTTACGGAGAGGGGTTCCACAAATTTTGCAGAACACACCACTCCTCAGACTTCAACTCCGGGTTAAAATGGTTCAGCCGTTTCAGCAAAATGCTCAGCTCCTTGGTGTAAACGTCTTTGGTTTTAAAGGCCACCTTGACAGGTTTGGGTAGATCATTGGCACTCATGACTTTGAGTGCCACACCTAAAACCTGGCTATTATTGTGGAAGGTTTTCTTACCCACTGAGTTCTGGTCTAAATTGGGTGGCACTTCCCGGCCGTCCAAACTGTTACCTTACACCTTTCTGGTAGGTCGGACGGTCTGGGTAACAACAACAACAGTGTTAGCATCATTGCACTGAAGAACCAAGGCTCCAGCATATAAGCCAGAAACATGGATCTTCGGAAGTTGCTCACCAGTGGGGATCTCAACTATTTTACCGAGAATCTCCACCTGGATGATGTCAACTTCTTCCTTGCTCAGCTTAACAGAAGGGAAGGAATCTTTGATGACTACCATCTTTATAACCTGGACTGCCTGAGTATATGATCCAGGTTGGATGTCAGTCCTAGGTCTCTTTTCAGTAACCAGATCTCTTGGAGAAGGTGTGGCTCCATCCGACCTAAGTCGTTTGGTGCCTCCGACCTTCTCTGACAGCACCAGCTTTTACAAGCTTCTGGTCTTGTTGCCTGGGAATGCGCCTCTGTGACTTTGTGAGTACTTCCTGCATCCCAGCCATGGTTTCAGTGTGTTGCTCGCCAAGGCTCGCAACAACACCTCCTTCCACAGCCAGACTGCAGGGATTCCCCCTTTTTACCAAGATCCAACCCCAGAGGGGTTGTTTCAGTGGCTGATTGGGATTCACCCGAAGGTGAACCCAATCCTTTAACACTTTCTCTATGGCGGCATGGAGAACTAGGGAATAGTACATCTAATTTCTCCATGCTGTAACCACTAATGAGAAAAACCACGGATTACTTCCAGTTCGATCGGAGCCCCCGCTAGGCTCCGTCTCCCCCACACTTTTCTAACGTGAAAAGTGTAACCGCTGAAGTCATTCGCAAAGCTATATGATGAAGAGCGGGCCATAACGTACACCTGGTGCACAGGGCCCAAGGATCCAAGGGGGATTTCTCGATATGAAACACTCCACCATCCAACCAACGCATCCAAGGGACTCAGCCTCTGGAACCGTTTACTACAAACGTTTCTTAAAAGCAATAATACAGATATACGCCACTTTGCCATTTTCGCACCACAACCACATGATCCCATTCAAGAACCCAAAACGGTATACCTTACGGCAGAGGCCGAAGGGTGGTACTAGGACCCATAGAGCAAAAGTGATGTTTACTAAGGGTTCGGCATTGATGCAATCTGCAGCTGAGAAGAAAAGTTCGCAAGGGTACCCCAGGATTGCGACACCCGTGTCCACAAAAGAAATGGACCCCTGAGGATTTTACAGGATGAGGCAGGATGCCTTACTCCCAACCCCCAACCTGGAGGACCAGGATGTCTTGTTTGGTTGTGAACCTCACCTTTGACCTGTCCGGCATGGGAGACCCTACCAGTAGCAAAAAGCTACCGCCAATATGGCTCTCAGGATCAATGGATCACTCAAGCCCCACCACCACGGCAAGGCATAGGCATCATTCAGTGGGGACAGACTGAGTTTAGTACAAAGACCCAAGTAAACTGCTTGTTATTGTTAAGGTACCAGACTCAATTCTGGTCCAGTGATGTGGGCGTGGGTTCAAACTGTTGACAGCGATGAAGATAATAATGATAATGATAGCAGTCAACAAAATGTGAAATATGGGCGTTCAAAAAGGAAAAGAACATTGCCTTCCATCTTAAAGACTATGTACTTTAGAATTATAAACTGTGTTTAATTATAAACAAGGATGTTCCTTTATAGTATGGCCGAATGTAACAGTATAAATTAAACTCAATGGTCAAGTCAACATGTTAATATTATAAGTTTGCAAAAAAAAAAAAGCTGGTAATCGGAATTACACAAGTCCTGTGGTGTTTGTGTTTTTAACAGTGGCTGATGTTTTCGAAGTGATGTAATAGACAAGTGCAATAAATTTTCTGATGTTTGACGTTATTTCTGTTATTTTTTAGTAGTTACAAGTGTACATTAACTTCCAAGAAGTGTAAGAAAATACAACAAAACACCCAGTTGGAGAGAGAGCTCTTTAAATTGGGATACCATAATCCCGAAAGAAGGAGGCATAATTTACACAGATGGATCCAAAATAGATAACAATGTAGAATGTGCCTTTGTAAGATTAAAAGACAATGACATCTTAAAAGAAGAAAAATATTAACTGAATGAGACAACAGTATATAATGCAGAGTTGTACACAATTTACAAAGCAGTTGAATACATTATTAGATGTGAAATTATTAAAATAAATATTTGCATTGATTCAAGATCAGTGCTAGTTTCATTGAGTTCGTTTGAAATATACAACAAGATGGTGCATGATCTAAAAGTTAGAATTCTTGGTTACAAAGATGACATTAAATTGCATTGGGTAAAAGCCCATGTGGGACTTAGAAGGAATGAAATTGCAGATAAAGTGACCAAAGAAGCCACACAATTAGAAAGAATCAATTATAATTTTGAAATAAGCAAATTACAGTTGAGAAACAAGATTAATGTGTACAAGATAAAACAATGGCAGGCAAGCTGGGATAAGGACGGTAAAGGAAGAAGTCTCCATAACCACTTATTAAGAGTCTCAACAAAAGTGGTATTTGGGAATTTTTACGTCAACCAGGCATTAACAGAGCACAGAGCATTCCGAAAATACCAGAACTGATTCTTTGAAAAAGATAGAACGTGCTTCTGCGGCAAAGAAGGAACTGCTTCCCATAGCATGTACGAATGTGATATATGGAACTATAAAAGGAAAGATTATTTCCTTGTAAACTTTAAAGTTAAGCTCATTACTTTATGACGTTCTATGAAATCCAGAAATGGGACTATAAATATATTACATAATTTATTCGAAAGAGAAAGGAACTTTTAATTTTAATAATTATTGTTAAGTGATTCACTAAGATTTAGTATTCGTATTATTGCAGAACTTGTATTGCAAATCTTCATTGCAGAATTTGTATATATTAACTTAAATTTTATATGTTTTAGAAAGTACTTTCTGCCGTAATATCAAGTCGATTTTACACTGCTTTTAGTATTGTTTTAACTTGGATGTATTGTAATTACTATGAATATATTACGACTATTGCATGCTTTGTTAATTGATTGTAATAGAGGCAATTGGTCTGGTAAACTGACTTAAGTAAAGATCCAAATACATTCTAAGATATGTATTATTGAGAAGACTTTATTTTTAAGAAGATGTGTATTTTTATTGAGAATAAGTACTTCTCATGATTGTTATTTGATGTTATTTTATGTTGTGAACCTAATAGTGTTAGGGTTCCAGCCAGAAGAGGACTCTCACCTATCTTTGGTGCCTGTCAGTTTTTGTCCTCCCTCGTGCTTTTCACGTTGTTTGGTGCTTTGCCTTTTGTTGCTTTTGGCTTTTTGTCGGATGGTGGTTGTGTTTGTGTTCCACTCTGGGGCCTGGGCCTGCCGGTTAACCAGTGCTCTGCCAGGTGTCGTGGGTGCACTATCGCAGTGACCTTTTCTTCCACCGCATACCCCGGGGTTGAGTGGTGTCTTCCTTTTGACTTATATTGTTTATTATTTTTTCAAAGCTCAAATGACAAAAAAGTGATCGATTATCAGATATTCAGCCATATAGCAAGTTTTCTTTCTGCCATTGCAGGTATTAGCTATTCTTTACTGATGAGATCATAAGTCGACAATCAGTAAATAGATGCTCTTATCTGCAATGGAAAGTGGGATCCTATTTAAAGAAAAATTACATTCATTAAGGTGTTCATAATATTTTGGATAGGCAGTGCAACAGTTTAAGAAACTGTACAAGTGTAGAAAAAAAAAATTGTTTCAGAAGAAAAAGGGATTTAGATTGTTTTCTCACTGTACAATTTTTTTACGTATAGAAGAAGGTGTACCTCAGACCTTTTTGGACATTTCAATTTTAATTCTATTGCAATATGAGAAGCAATAATTATATTTGTTACTATGAATACTATGAGATGTGCATTAAATATAATTTTGCGAAGATTTTATGTTATTAATGTCTATGTAATTTAAACATTAAAAAAAACTGCTTTTAGGACCAAGGTACAACACCTATTTTATACTTTTGTCCTAGGTATGGTGTACCTAGTTTTTATACCTAGTATCAGTGGCTATATCTAATTTGATTTGCAACACATTTTTCCATTGCTAAACAGCCATGACTTTCATATTTATACAAATAATATATGATAAAAATATGTAATAAAAGTAGTCACTTAAAAAACTTACTTTTTATGGCTAATTTCGTTTTTAATAAATTTCTGAGACACAGTACAGTTGCATAGAATACATTCATTAGTTTTTGCACAATCCTATAGATAGTGCTAAAATATAAGTGTAGGTCCAAGGTACAACACCTTCACCTATACAAAATCTAAAGTTTGCAAGATAAGGGAAATCTGAATTCTTACTAACATTCTACACATACTAAGAGGCAAGGTCTTTTAAAGGTACGATGGAGCCCAAGGTAGTTATAGTTTGAGGGGCTTTATAAATAATAAATGCACATATTTTTCAATATTGTTGTAACATGTAAAATTATCTATCTACTCACTGCAGTCTCTCCTGAAAACTAGACGGAGAAAACGCTCGTACAGGCACCCTTTCCCATGACGTTAACCTAGGGTTGCCACATGCTGAAGTTTCAATAGGGGTTTCCAACTTTAGCGATTTATCGCCAATTTTGCGACTCCGAAGGTTCGAGAAGTACCTTGAAATAACGAACATTCTACAAGAAATGAGATATTTCTAGAAGTTTCTACAGAAAAGAGAGTCTATAAAACGAAGTCATCCCTCGGCAGTTGACGTGATTCGAGCTGCATTGAACTGCGTCATTCGTCAATGTTTTGAGAATAGTAGCTGCAGTTTTGCGAAATAAAATTCGTCAATGTTTCGAGAATAATATCGGTTGTTTTAAGATATAAAATATCGGTTGTTTTAGTATATAAAATATCCAATTTTTATTTGGTCTCTGCAAAAAAAAAAATTCTATTTTTTTTCCCCTTCGAAATTTATGACGCTGTATCGCAGCCAGTTTTCCCATCTGAATTTTTATAGAAGAACAACTGTAATACAGCATTTGTGTAAAAAATGTTCTTTCAATGTTAGAACCCAAATCTCTCTAAGCAACTTCTTCAGTCAAATATCCATTAATATTCTAGAGACCCGGGACAGGATCACGCTGGGAGAGGGAGGAACTGAATCATAAAGAGATTTGAAGTTCCTCCACTGCTTCTTTTAAACCCCATAAGTAATTTATTAATCTGAGTGAACTCTTTTATTTCTAAGTTGTCGCATTTTATCGAATAGTCGGCTAAATTGCAACTTTCAGTGATTTATTTAAGAAAACAATGAAAGAGGGCAAATTTTCCAGAAAATAGCAGGACTGTTCGGAGTTCTCTGAAAAAACAATTTTCTATTGTCTTCCTCGATCTCTATTGATTCCTATCTGAAAAAGTATTTCAAATATGCTCTCATAATCCTCGGCATTTGTCCTTGCTTTCTTTTGTGACATCATTCAGTCACGCTAAGCTTGCGACTCAGCGTTCTGCAAGACGGAGTGGCTACATAAGACGCGGCCGCTCTTTAAGAACTAGGAAGCTATTTATAAACCATATTTATTCCTTACTACCCTAGACCTTGAGAAAGATGGCGATAAAAGGCTATTTCCTTCCCTTCCGGCTTATGTCCAAAATATTTATTTGTCTGATCAGTTTAATCAGGCATTTCTAAGACGTCTATCTGGAGAAAGAGCCGAACGTCTTAAATACGTTAAATTTAAGAAAGGATTACAAAAAAAAATATCTATTGTTGGCAAATTACTGAACCATAAAGGAATAAGGAAAGTGCCGAAAAACTGAATTGACGGAGGCGGTCCTCTTCGAAGCTAAGCTAATAGATAAAAATGTAAACAATTTTGACTTGTTTTGTTGACGGAAAAATAGGGTACAGTTCATGAATATATAAAAATAACTTCAGTATCTTAATATTTTGACCCTTTTCTTCGGAAAACTAAAAATTTTTTCTATCTAAGCGAGTTTCCGTTTCACGTTGCTTATATTCGCTTGAAATATCTTCTAAACCATAAAAGATATAAACAGTAAGCTAGAGATAGTAGATATACACAGTAAGCGACAAAAATGTTCAATATAAAATCTACTTTATATATATATATATATATATATATATATATATATATATATACATATATAAGCTTTTATAATTTTTGAGGAATAGTCAATTTGAAGAGTCCGTTTTTAGCATTTTCCCGTTTATAAAGTTTATAATGCTTATATCTCGAAAACTACAAATGCAAGCTGTGAACAGTAATTTATAACCCTAATATATAATTGGATTTTGAATCAGGTTCATAGTTTTCAAAATATAGTGGTTCTAATTTCGGTATTTTAATATTTTGAACTGTTTTGGACATACCATTCACAAAGAAGGGTGTTATTCACGCAAAACCATTTCGGCTCTATCGAACTGGGGCCACTGCCGATTTTTTATTCACAGTTTCTCTTTAAAGAATTATGGAAATAATGCAACAAATGTTGAAGAAAGATCAAGGCATAGAAAACAAGCCAAGTATTTGATAGGTGTTAACCATTACCTATCTAAAAGCTAGAAACATACCATCCTCTATAAAAAATATTCTGTTTTCAGACTGTCTAGGGTTTGGAAACCTATTGTTCTTGGCAGGAAAAACTGAAACTCCTTTTCATGTCATAAAACTATTTTAATAAAATACGACTCAAAATTAAATATTGTATCAATTAATAATTATTTGCTTTGAAACGTTTTTTCATCTTCTTAAATCAAAACATTCAAAATTCCCTCAGTGCAAAATCCCCAAAACTTATAATTTACCCTCATACAAATTGGAATTTAAAAGAATCGGTATTTCAGTATTATATACAGCCGGACCTGGCAGGTTTTTTTTTCCTTGGAAAGTTTTTGCCCGAAGAAAGACTGACTCGGTTGGGGAGGGGGGGGGGGGGGGGATACCACACTGCCAGATTGTCGGTCGCCATTAAAGTTCCCAAATTTGCGGCAAACTCCAAATTTTCTAGTGTAGTTATAGGATATTTCGTGCCGAAGAAGAGAGAAACCGGTCCACGGATGCTGCTCGTTAAACTGCGAGTGCGATTCCAAGCTTTGAAAACGCCCCAGTAGACACGTTCTGTAATGAATGCGTTAGATCTCTCATAAATACTGTATTTCATCGATTGCAAGCACGGCACAGAGTAAAAGAGGGTTATGGGAATTATTGATATTTTCAATTTCTGAAATCGTCTGCCTTATCTTATTTACGTAAAAGATTTTTAAATGCATATATTCGATTGATTTAATCAGTTGTTGCGACTTGACGGAATAAAAAAAAAAAACAAGAAAGATCAATCATGCTTAGAGCATTGATTATGAAACACTTTCCAATAGCAATGCAATTTTATTTAAACATGTCTAAAATGCAATACATTCCTCGGTAATATTTTAAAACTTCTCACAATACTACATTGATTTATTATATTGGAAAACTTAAACCTTCATCGAAAAAAATGAACTTCATTCAAATGACGGCATTGAAATATAAATTGCCTGGTTTAAACATCTCTAAAATGTGATACATTCCTCGGTAATAATTTTAGAGTTATCATAATACCACGATAATTTATTATATTTGAAAACTTCATCGAAAACAACTGAAATTCATTCAAATGACGTCATAGAAAAAATAACACGCCTGGCTCTCTCTAAAAAAGCAGCATTTCATTCATAAATAATTTCCCATTCATGTCATTCATCACAATACTATAATCATTTATTTTATTTAAAAATTAAGACCATGGAGCTACAAGTAATTTAACTCTATGCTTAAAACTTCATCGCAAAAAATCGTCCTTCTCTCGGTAAAGTCAATGAATATTTCTTTCATATCAGCTATGCAGACTCCATGAGCTAAATTCTTTTGCGTTAAAAAAATACAGCAATTTCTATACAACTCATCCTACATATTTTGCTGTTTACATTTTACATAAGTGAAAAATAGGCTTCGTTATAGAAATAATCAAATTTGGATGAGCATTTAAACTCATATATATTGTAATTGCGTTGATTTAGTATGTAGATGCACAGAATTTAAACCAAAATAAAGTGGTTTTAGGACGGATACAACGCTCAATATGAAATAAAAAGAACTTTAAAAATCACGATTTTGAGACAAGATGGATGCCATATATCATTTTGAAGTGGATCACGTGATACTTTCATATCATGGTCACGTGATCGTTTCATATAAGAGGTGTTATTATTATTTTAATTTTTATATAAAAAACTACTGAATATATTTCGCTGAATTTTTTTTTTCTATATTTTATGGAACAATTTGAATGTTACCTAAAAATTTCGAAGCAATTTGTGAATTTTAAATCCGCTTAAAAAATGTTTGAAAAATTAGGTCCCATAGGGCTCAATGTATTTCATTTTTTCAACCCGGGTTCAATCCAAAACTAATTGGGTGATATTATTCATTTATATTCCCATAGGTCCTACAGACCGTCTGTGAACAACATACTAAAATTTCATTTTGATTAAGTCATTTTTACGGCAGTTATCGTGCTAACGGACAGACAGACAGAATGAACAAAGTCATAAACACTTTTCAACTTTGTTGTAAAGTGTTAAAAAAATCTGATATGGGCTGCCCATGACTTTCCTTATATAATGCAATGAATTTACAACCTTTACAGTCAAAAAATAATGTATAAGATCCATGGTACTGTGTTTTTATCGTTGAATTGTATATTTGCTGATTTTCCGGATGACAACATTTAAAACGATTTCAAAGTACCCAAATAACTTATATTTCGCGCAACTCTAAATAAACAATTATCAATATTAATAGCATCCTCAATAATCGATATAGTCCATATATTAAGATGTTTTAATAATTAATTCTGCAATTAGGCGTCATTTTCAATAATTTAGCATTTTTTTCTCAATTTTGGCGATATTTTTGTCAATCTGTTGCAAAATATCGCCATGTTAACGATATTTTGTTAAATTGTTCGCCAAATGCATCACCAAGTGTTACAGACAAACGGAGAGAAGAGCATTTCTTATATACTGGAAAGTATGCCTGTCATATGACGAAAATCAGAATTTGCGAAGCATCTGGCGTCATTTTTATCAATTTGGCGACAATTTTGTAACTTTGGCATCATTTAAAATAGTCGTCAAATTGACGACGTCCAGCTAAATTTCTCGCTACGCGTTACGGACGGACGAAGAAATGAATTATTCTTATAGTCTACTATTATTTTCTTTCCAAGATATTGAACTTCCATCATTTAGTCGTCCTTTTCATTGATTTAGCGTCATTTTTATCAATTTGGTGACATTTTCATTAATTTGGCAACATTTTAATCAGTCGCAAAGTTGGCGGCATTCTGCCAAAATCTCGCCAAGCGTTACAGACGTAGAAATAAATTATTCTTATGGCAGATAAATGACTATTGACGTTCAAAGAATTTATCGCATATTACATATGAAAAGGGAACATAACATATTTCACAATAGTTAATGTTTTTTACGTGATTTTTTAATACATTTATTTGAAAAATGTGCAATATCTGGAGAATGGTTCATGTTAGCGTTCTAAAATTTGCGTCAATCGTTTTCTAATGAAAAATTACGTAAGAAATGACTATTTATGTAACTTAATTAAAGGTTTTGATTTTTTCAAAATTTCACTCGAAAATTTAGGATAGTTCTGAACATTCGACTGCGTTTAAAAACAATGGGCTTCCAGTATTTATAGATTGTAATTTTTGTACCAAATTTCGTTCGAATCGCTTCCTTCGTTCGTAAGATATTGTCATCACAGACGCAATGACACGCACACAAATATCATCTCAAAAACATTTGATTCATGATCGGGGACGCTTGAAACGTGCTCTCCGGTTGAAAATTCGAATTCGAATTTTCGACCGGAAAATTCGAATTCGAATTTTCGACCATAATATGAAGACCACATTTCAAAATTTTCGCAACGTTTATAGCAACAGGGGGGTGGGGGGGATATATTTTATTCTGTAAATTAATAGATTTGAACTTGAAGTAAATATAGTGAAAGCAGTAAGTTAATATTTCCTTTTTATCGTTGAATAAATGAAAGAGAAGTTCCTCAATAATAATAGTGCATAGCATGCTAGCATGCTTTTACATTTTAATATCATTAAAATAAATTCGAGAGATGCTAAATATATTACTTTATGGAAGATGTGACCAGCTATTTATTCAACTGTGTCTTCATGCGCCCATTGTTATTATAAGTACTATTCACTAAGTAGTTTTCACAGCAACAGAATTTTGAGTATCAATTTAGCATGCATTTTATTGAAATATTAACAAGAAAGATCCATCATGCTTAAAGCATTGATTATGAAACACTTTACAACTTCAATGCAATTTTATTTAAACATGTCTAAAATGCAATACATTCTTCGGTAATATTTTAAAACTTATCACAATACTACATTAATTTATTATATTTGAAAACTTAAACCTTCATAAAAAAAAAATGAACTTCATTTAAATGACGGCATTGAAATATAAATTGCCTGGTTTAAACATCTCTAAAATGTGATACATTCCTCGGTAATAATTTTAGAGTTATCATAATACTACGATAAATTATTATATTTGAAAACTTCATCGAAAACAACTGAAATTCATTCAAATGACGTCATAGAAAAAATAACACGCCTGGCTCTCTCTATAAAAGCAGCATTTCATTCATAAATAATTTCCCATTCATGTCATTCATCACAATACTATAATAATTTATTTCATTTAAAAATTAAGACCATGGAGCTACAAGTAATTAAACTCTATGCGCAAAACTTCATCGAAAAAAATCGTCCTTCTCTTTGTAAAATCAATGAATATTTCATTCATATCAGCTATGCAGACTTCATGAGTTAAATAATTTTGTGTTAAAGAAATACAGCAATTCTAATACAACTCATTCTACATATTTTGCTGTTTACATTTTACATAAGTGGAAAATAGACTTCGTTGTAGAAATAATCAAATTTGGATGATCATTTAAACTCAAATATATTGTAATTGCATTGTTTCAGTATGTAGATGCACAGAATTTAAGCAAAAATAAAGTGGTTTTAAGACGGATACAACACTCAATATGAATTAAAAAGAACTTTAAAAATCACGATTTTGAGACAAGATGGGTGCCATATATCATTTTGAAGTGGGTCACGTGATCTTTTCATATCATGGTCACGTGATCGCTTCATATAAAAGATGTAATTATTATTTTAATTTTTATTTAAAAAAACTACTGAATATATTTCGCTGAATTTTTTTTTTATATATATTTTATGGAACAATTTGAATATTACCTAAACTTTTCAAAGCAATTTGTGAATTTTAAATCCACTTAAAAATTTTTTGAAAAATTAGGTCCCACAGGGGTCAGTGTATTTCATTTTTTCAACCCGGGTTCAATCCAATACTAATTGGGTGGTATTATTTATTTATATTCCCATAGGTCCTACAGACCGTCTGAACAACATACTAAAATTTCATTTTGATTAAGTCATTTTTACGGCAGTTATCGTGCTAACGGACAGACAGACAGACAGAATGAACAAAGTCATAAACACTTTTCAACTTTGTTGTAAAGTGCTAAAAATGGTGAACATTTTATAGTTCTGATAACATGGAAATTGCGGTATGTGAAACAATATTTCATTTCCGATCACTATACTACTTTACTTTCTAAGCTTTCAGACATTTAAATCTAACAATAAATTATTAATGAAAATTATTTTCATTTGATTCGAAGACGATACGCATCAGAAGATTTCTGTATAAAAATTGAATTGTAAAATATAAGAAAGAAAATCGTCTGCTATAATTATAAATTCATTAAAATATTTCAAGAACGGTTGGTTTATAGTTAAAATTTAGGATATTTTTTTCATGCAGGGGATGGTATAAAAAAAACAGAATTTTGCGTGTCTACCCGCTCTCGAATGATAGCTAGAAGAATGTTGGACTAAAAAAACCCGAGATTTATCATATTTTCTAATAAAATTCCAAGATTTCAGATTTTCTCCACTGTCTATTGGTCAAGTCCCAAGTATATGAAAAAAAGTTTCAAGTTTTATTTTCTGCAGTTTACAAGCAAACTGCAACCTTGTCAAACTTTGTCACTTGCAAACTTGTCACTCAGTTTGTTGTACTCAGCTATATGATATATAGAGACCCGATTTCAAACCAATTTACATAAAATATGAAGTTTGGTCAAGGTATTTCAAAAATAACATTATACATTACCCAGTTTCTTAAGGGGGAAAAAAATCTTCTAAGTCTTTTATTTAACTCGCAATACAAAAAATTTTGTAATATGTAAATCTATAATTTACAACCGAAAGATTTTATTCTAAAGAATAAAATCTTTCGGTTCCTCTTTCTTATCCATTTACGAAAATTTTCGAGTTTGGTCATGATATACCAATATGAGATGATTGAAATAAGTTAAAATATATTACTTGCCATATTTTATCCACTCGCAATGATCCAATAAACATGACTGGAAATATCAGAATTTTTCCACAATAGAACAGATCTTACACCTTTCTGGTAGGTCGTACGGTCTGGGTCTCAACAATAACAATAAAACAGATTTACATAACTGTAAACATATCAATTTGTTTAACTCATTTCTTTTACATTTTCTTTATTATTCGTATTGGGAGCGATTAAATAAAATTCGTCTGTTTTATTTGACAGTTTAAATAATCCGTTGCTAAGTAACACGGTGTTATTTTCTTCAAATAAACTCACAAAAATTGTCTGCATTACCTTATTCCTATCAAAGTTTCAATGCATGCTCTATTTTTGTTAAAATCTCGACAACCGCTGCACGTAATGAAGCATGTACAGTACACGATTATCCACAGTAAAATAAAGAATAACCACATCAATTTGGAGGGTCTGGAGCGACGGTCAAAAATTGAATTTATGTTTTGAACAAACTTTCAGTTTTATATATAGGTAATATAACTTAAATTTTAAAAGTCTTTTTCATCAATTTAAATAAAAATGTAGCATAGTATATACTAAAATAGTGGTATATGTGACTTGCATATTTTTTCTCAAGTGTGCAACGTTGCTATACTGCTATGTTGCTATATTGCTGTCAGTAAAGTTGATTTAACTGTAGAAATAAATGTATAGGAAAACTATAAACATCCGCTAAGTTATATAGTCCATAATTTAACTCTATTCATAATTAAAATCTAAAATTTGGCTGTAAAAACCAATAAATTGGGTTCAAATCAACCGATTTATATAATTACAATTCAAAATCATATTTACGGTTTTTAACACTTTATAACAAAGTTGAAAAGTGTTTATGACTTTGTTCATTCTGTCTGTCTGTCTGTCTGTCCGTTAGCACGATAACTGCCGTAAAAATGATTTAATCAAAATGAAATTTTAGTATGTTGTTCAGACGGTCTGTAGGATCTATGGGAATATAAATGAATAATATCACTCAATTAGTTTTGGATTGAACCCGGGTTGAAAAAATGAAATACATTGAGCCCTATGGGACCTGATTTTTCAAACTTTTTTTAAGCGGATTTAAAATTCACAAATTGCTTCGAAAATTTTAGGTATTGTCCCATAGGTATTGTCCCATAAAATAAATAAAAAAAATCAGCGAAATATATTCAGTAGTTTTTTAAATAAAAATTAAAATAATAATAACACCTCTTATATGAAGCGATCACGTGGCCATGATATGAAAAGATCACGTGACCCACTTCAAAATGATATATGGCATCCATCTTGTCTCAAAATCGTATATCGTGCATATATATATGTAAAGTTCTTTTTTCGCAACTCAAATCGCAACTCAAGTTTTCAACGGATCTACACGTTTCGGGACCTCTAGAACACAAAAAACTATTTTTAGAGTGACGTCTGTGTGTGTGTGTGTCTGTGTGTGCAATGTATGTATCCACTCTAATTCAAAAACTAATAGACCAAATTTTATAAAATTTTAAAGGTAAGTCACTTATGTGTGACACTGGTGCTGATTAGATTTTGGTACGATTCGAGATAAAGGAACCTGCCTTTTTCTGCGAAATGGCTTAAAATATCATGTATCCACTCTAGTTAAAAATTAATTGACCAAATTTTACAAATTTTGGTTGATAAGTCATTTGTGGGTTATCCTGGTGTTGATTAGATTTTGGTACGATTCGGGAAATGGGAATTATCTTTTTTTTTTAAGAAATAGCCGTAAAAATCGTATGTAACTGCTCTAGCTGACAAACTAATTGATCAAATTGGACAAAATTTGGTATATAAGTTGTTTGTGGGATACTGTGGTGCTGGTTAGATTTTGGTACGATTCGGAAAAAATAGAACCTGCCTTATTTTACAAAATGGCCCCCGATCTAAAATAAAATACTACTTATGCTCAAATGTATCAGTTAAATGCTTGATTCATACATAATTTTTGACGCAAAAGGAATAAGATCCACCGCATTACTCTAAAATGGACCATTCTTGAAATATTTAAATTTTTAATTTTGAAGAAATGAAGACGATTTTCACTGTAGTTAAATCATTTAATAAAATATCTTAAAGCTTTGTAGTTAAGTCACGTGATTGTTATTCCGATGCTGATTAGATTTTGATTCGAAAAAGTATAACAGACTCTTTTTTGCGAAATTGCCCCGCAAAGATAGTGAAAATCTGAAATAAATGACTAAAATTGTTGAAATATATTAATTAAGTACGTGTTCTTCAGGTAAATTTTGACAACTAAGCGAATAAGACTGATCTCATGACTGTAGAATGAACCGTTCTCGAGATATTTTAGGATATTGGAATTTTGAGGACCTGAAGAATGTAAAGTGAATTAAGCTGTCAAATGAAACGAAGATGCAATAAAAAGGCAAATTGAATATGATATCAGAAAAGTATCTATGTTATTTTCTGGGAATAAACTCAAATTAATGCATAATAAAATAAAAAATTTCAAAATGAATTTGAATCTGCAGGAAAAGTCATATGCTGCTCACATTCAGTGTTGCCAGTCTAAGGAATATTATGTTAAAGAAATTCTTTCAGACGATTTTTTTTTCTCCCAATTCAAACGATCAAAATTGATACCACATGTTGAACCGCAGTTAAGTTGTATATCCTGTCACTCGGCTACAATTAATATCCTCTCTTCCAAACGAGATACTACACTTGATACGACAGATGACAGTTAGTAAATTGCAGCCAATCTTTCTTTCTCTCTGCACACATTTTTAGGATGCTATGGGTAGAGATGAGTTAAGGGAGGGCCAGGATGATAAAAGATGTTTACATATATGCATTTAAATTACAGTTGAATGTGTTATCAATTATGGCATTCCAAGATTCCAAAGCATTACAATTCATTTCATGTAGAAAATTTCTAATTTAATGCTGTATTGTTTAACGTAGTGTAGTGTACAGATGTTAATGCTAAAATATGCCATTTTAACTTTTTCTGCGGTACATAATATATATATAGGGCTCAACAAAGCGAGATAAAGTCAATTACAAAGTTATGTAGCTTTGTCTAATAAGTAAAAATTAGAAATAGAACGAACACAGAAAACATTTCTTTGGCACAATTTGATTACCGGTGAATTTGATTCTGTGCCAACGTTTCACACAGGGAGAATAACATAAATTTCTCATATTTTTGCTAAAAATATTTTCCGCTTTTTACAGTATTCCGTTTTCTACAGGTTCAGTTTTAAATAGGTTTGATTGTATACAGTACTATAGAAGCAAAATTATATACATCTTATGTACAACATAAATATTCTTTGTTGAGCTTTTTGTAATGTTCTTATAGCTTGCTTACGATTAATGTACCTTGCAATCTTTCCCAACACTTGCTGCAATTATCTGCGACATAAGGACACTAGTTGGAGAGATGTCCAAACCCTTGGCACTTAAAACAAATACTGGCCGAGAAGTACTTTTTAATGAAATATGAATTAAAATTGAGAAAATTTTGTTTATTCTTGTACATTCTAATTATTTTTATGTCTTCCAATTGAATATTATTCTCACTTTCATGAATCAGATGTTTGACACCATTCGTTTTCGCGCATAGTAAGAAGTAGGTTAAATATTATCATGGCCTGTGTTACTGGGTTTAGAAATGATGAATTTTTCGGAAAAATCAGTGTCTAAAAATTTAGGAATAATAGCATCAGAAGATCCAGCATCACATACAACTTTAATTGCTAGCGTATTGATTTTAACATCTTTGAGACATGACTTTCCTGAGTTCGAAGTTATTTTTAATTTTGCCCTTTCCTATAAGCAAAACAATAGCATATGCTTCAGTATTTGGAATAAAGTTATAAGCCTTGGCAGGTTTATTCAAAAAATTTCCCAGAATTAATAATATCTTTGGTCATTTGCCTGGTTTGTTCTACTAATTATTTTTGCACAAGTATTTTTTATCACATTGCGATATGGTTGCAGAGTCCACAACGCATTGGGGTATTTTCATATTGCCAGAACGCGTTTTAGTTAATTATTAAAATAATATAAAAACGAATTTCACTTTATGGTCCTCTTTAATGTGCTAAAACGTGTTATGAGTATTTTTTAAAGTGCCACTACACGAAATTCGCATTGTGGCTGGATCGGTGAAGTCAGAAGGCGTTATAGTTGATTATTTCGGTTTTTGAACTACGCTCGCGAAATTCGGTTTGTATGTATCTTTTGAGGAGTTATGCAAATGATTAGAATTTGGGACCAAAGAAACATTTTATCAAGAAATTGTGGCAACAAGAAGATGCCATTTTAGTAAATGGTAAACTCTCCCCTGGCATGTATACAAGCCGATATTCAACACGGCAGATTCAATTAAGTTGCTTAAGTCCCTCTGCGGAAGATTCTTCCCCAAATGTTGTAACTGGTCAGCTAATTCAGTGGTATTCTGAGAAGGCTGCAATTACAGTCACAGAATGTCCCAGACGTGTTCTATTAGGAATTGGTTTGGGGACCTGGATGGCCATGGTAGGGTATTAAAACCTCGAAGGCATAGTTGTCTGAGTACGTCTGAAAGACATCTTACCACCCAACTTCGACCACTGCGTCACATGTCGTACAGTATGTGGTCGAGCGTTGTCCTGCTGGTAATCAGAAAAGATATACCGCCCCACCCGAAGGTATACGGTAGATAAAAAATCGCTACGACAGCAACCCCGCCCAGGACACGACTCGGTCCCCCATGTCCAGCGCCACGAGGACACCACCCACAGGAGAACTCCCAGACGGGACCCCCGCCAATCACCGACAACAACACGGCTCGCACCAAAACCGAACCAACAAAACTCAAAGCAGACCACCATGCCGGTCTGTCGAGACTCATCCTCTCCTAACCACTTCATAAGGAAAACAATACAAACCACTGACTGACTTGTCAGGGAAAAATATACAATATTCACCTAATACTGCAAAACAAATATGACATGCACCACTAATCCACAAAGTAAACAGAGCAACAATTAAATAGAATTAAATACAGTAATTGCATAAATACATCAATGAAAGTAGTAGTATACAAGGACAACATATTCTTTAACAATAAAGGTCTTTAAAACAAGCCAAAACAATAGAGAACAAGTAACTGTGGTTACCCATAGTTGACTTTAGAAGAAGCAAATTCCAATTCTTTAATATATACCTTACACTCACTGGCAGTACATCTATGGTCCGTTTTATAAGCCTTCTTAAACTTCGTATTGTGTCTGGTACAATTCATACACGCCGTCTTTACTGTACATTCCGTCGCTTTGTGTCCCTCTTCACCACAATTATGCAGACTTCTTTATTTAGGCAACACTTGCTAATATGTCCGTAGAAACGACACTTATAACACACTTTCGCTCTCAAAAAATTCCTTGCAGTCCACTCTGGTCCATCTCACATTCACTTTTCCACGTTTGAATAGCATACTAAATGTTATTGGATCCAAGGAGATTACCCAATTATTGCCTCTTTTTCCCTTGAAATGAGATCTAACAGTAAGTTCCGTAATATTACGCATTCCTTCATTTTGAGATATAATTTTCTCTTTCAGGTTATCCTCAGTAATATTCTCTTCCACAATATCATTTGAGGGCTTTTCTTCGTTGGCTTTCCAACTTTAAAACACTTTAACTCATCCTGGTCCGTGAATTCTTTGATGAGCCGATCAATATCCTCTTCTCTTCCAGTTTCCACAATAATCCCACCCTTCGCAATCTTCCTAACTCCCCGTACACTAATATTCAGTTTATGGGGATTCACCAAATTCTGCACTTCAGCCTTCGTTTTATCCGAACTCTGCTCAACAGATGGGATGTATGGCTAATACATGAGTACTACGCCTCTTACTCTGGGACCTTCCACGTTTTTCTATCTTTTCCACTGCCTGCGCATATGTAACAGGCCTTTCTGTTACATTTAGTTGTCCCATCTGAGCCGTAATCAATGTTCGCTGCTCAATCAAAACTGTCAACATTAGAGCCAGCTCGTGTCTAATTTTCGTCTGAACAGGAACTGAAACTTTAATCTTACACACTTCGTTCACAATATTATTATGACAGGCAACAAACCTTGTCATATAACCACCAATATTTATCCATATAACCACCAATATGTCTTGCTGGTAAATGGAACCTGGGCGACTTGACAGCATAAGCAGAACAATCAGCTGCAGAATAGCATTGACGTACAAGCGAGCGGTCAGATTGGCTTGCAGTACAATTAGAGAAGATAGTCTGTCCCACGAGATGGCTCCCCCAGACTGTCACACCACGTGGGATGGCCGTGTGCCGCTCCACAAAGAATTTGGGATTGGAACACTAGCCAACGGTCCTCCCCATACGTATGTGGCGGCCATTAGCACTGAGAGAGAAGTGGGATTCGTCGCTAAAGACAACATGCTGCCTCCAATTGAACACTATTCAGGCTGGAGGAGCTCGGTACCAATCTAGACGACTTTGCCTATGTTGACGCCTTAATGGTAGGCGCCTTAATGGACGTCGACACCTAATTCCTCTTTCTGTCAGTCGTCTTCGAATATTATCCTTTGATACAGGAGGTATGCAGGACGGCAAATGCCTTTGAATGGCTGATGGCGATGTCATTGGTGTGAACGTAGTCTTTCTCCTGACTTCACGATCTTTACGAGTCTGGGGCGCCTTAGCCTCTGTAACGGTTAGATGTGCCTTCTCTGATCCACTGTTACCAACACCGAGTAATCACCAATTCGCTCCGACCAAGATGGTGACTTCGACCAAGATAGGTCTTTTTTTTTTTGACCAACTAGTCTGTTGGACCAAATAGCTTCCCTTAGGCTTATAATGCGACCTCTCTCTAAATCCGAAAATTATTCGTAGCGCAGTCGAGTACGTCTGAAAGGTATCTTTGTACACAACTTGCAGTATCAAAGCAGAAAATCCAGTTTCAATCGCCCGTGAGTGAGAACACCGGTCACTTTAAATGCTGAAGGATACGTCGTTCTCATGCGCGTTGCATAAGCCCTATAACATCATTGGCGCTGACAGTTCGATAATTTGCATAACGCTTAAAACAACATTTGAATGCCGAGCTTCGCGGCTGTAAGCTACAGCCGTGAATTTTTGTTTGCAATTGCCGTTTTTAGAGTTGGGAAAGAAACATGGAAAACGAAATTCTGCATTCCAATCCCCCTTCCGCGATTGTAGTTAGCTACTTATTGGGGCTCGACGCGCTAGGGCTAGAGTTGAAAAAACGGGAAAACACCAGGTTTGTTCCCGGGAATAAACCAGGTTTTTTGAAAAGGGATTTAAAAAAAAAAAAGAAAATGGAAATTTTGAAAGCTTCCCAAAAGTGGGAATTTTCAGTCCTTGCGTTTTGCATTGTAAAAGAAATGTGTATGACCCAAAACTATTTATGTTTTTCATTCGGAATTGTAACTAGCTGTGGCATGTAAAATTGAAAGAGATTTGTTATATCCAATATTTGAATTTGAAAAATATTTTAATTATGTGGCTTTCTTATTATATTAAAGTAAATATTATAATGAATTCCGCAAATAAATTGTAATTTAATTTTCCAATATTTTTAATGTGAAAACACTCCCAATGTTGAAATACTTATTGCAAAGTGATTAATTCATTCATATTCAGCTAATATTGAATGATAATAAGAAATATATATTAGTCCCAATAACATTTTAATAATTTTGTGACTAATAAAATATGCACATTTTCAACAATTTTTCGTAATTTTAAATTTTTAAAAATGCTATATCAATGGACTATACCTTTACACAAGTTCCCGGTTTACTCCTCAAACTTCCCGGTTTACTCCTCAAACTTCCCGGGTTTATTTCCGTTTTTCAAAATTCCCGAGTTTTTTGCAACTCTAGCTAGGGTCCGACTTAGCCTAACTGGGGCTCGGGGCAAACATTCCTCTGCGGTCCCCCTCACCTCTCGACATATATTAAATGAACGGAAATATTTTTTTCAAAAGCATAATTGCGTTCTAGAAGAAGGTATAGAATATGGAGCTTTTGCATATTATAATGAAATGTTAATTAATGGCAACTTTTTCGTCATAGAAGCCCACATATTCCAGATCTTGAATTAATGTGATTTTATATATCCCCAAAATGAATCTTTTAGTTGGGCAAATCTATTTCGATGGCATAATGATATTTTCAGGAAGCATTCGTTAATTTTTCAATGTTGCAATCGTATATTTTGGGACCCCTCTAATGTGGGGGCCCGCTGCAGCTGCCCGCATGCCCCATGTAATCGAATTAGGCACATGATCTAGAACCAATGATTTTGTTGATGGTCATATCACTAACCATTCCGTCCCAGAAGGACTGTCTTTCTCATGAACATTGCCCATAGAAATAAGAAAGACGGTTATAGAAAAGTGAAATCTGACGTCATTAGATCCGCAGCTAATTAATTCCCCTAAAAATTTTGATATTCTGGATGACGTTGCACGTGCTGAGGGTTTTAATTGGCGTTCCCGAGCTAACGTATCGCATTCCCTCTAAACCCTTTGGGTATTTAATGTTTCTGGAAGCCGTACTGCGCAGAATGGAAATTTGAAGAAATATTCTGGACATGCTAATAATATAACCCGAGAAAAATCGCAATCATAAATCACCACCCGTAGCGCAACTCAAAACAATGAAAATATAACATGTTAAGGAAAATAAAAAAAGCGTTCCTTTTTAATGCTCTGGAATATAGTCGTTGTAAGACACAGTTTTATGCCAGAGAACAATAAAGGACTGCAGAGCGAGTAATCTGCATGCAGTGAATTGTAGACGGGAATGTCTGAACATTTTATCTGAAAGCTTTGTACTGGCAATTCCTAATAATGTTAGAATGACTGCAAATAACAAATCTGTTGTGTTGTTGTTTTTGTGTTGCACTCTTAGTTCAAGATCAATGCAAAATCCAAATCCCAGAAAGATATTTGATGTGGTAACTTTCACCGAATAAAAAAGGTGCGTATTTGTTTTGTTTAAAGTACTTCTGTTTGTAGTTTGTAATTACTAATTGCTTTTCTTACATACACAGTATAATGTATAAGGAAAGTCATTGTGACGGGGTCGAAAATTCGAATACAAGTTTTCGGCATAAGAGTACGTTTCAAGCATCCCCGAACACAAATCCAAAGTGTTTGAGGTCATATCTGTGTGTGTGTGTGTCCGTGAATTTGTATGGAGGTGGTGTCTCTCGAACGAATGGAGCGTTTAAACAAATTTGATACAATTTTTACAGACAATGCTAGAACCCTATTGATTTTTAAACGCGATTAGATGATTATCATTCCATGCGTAATTTTTTTAAAAAAAACGAATGATACACATTTTAGAACGTTGGCATGAACCGTTCCCGAGATATTGCACGATTATAAAATATTTTTTTTTATTTCAAAATCATTGAAAACTTAGAACCTTCAATATTGTCAAGTAAATAATCATTTCATAAGTAATTTTTCATTAGGAAACGAAAGATACAAACTTTAGGACGCTAAGTATGAACAGTTCTCCAAATATTGCACGCTTTTTAAATGAATTTATTAAAAAAAAAAAAATTATAAAAAAAAAAAAAAAAAAAATACTAAATATTGGGTTTGTTTTTCATGCGACATATCTGTTAACATCTTTCTTGTGAATCTATTACTTACCATTCGTGATAGAAGACACTTTTTTATAATAGTTTTGTATTTTGACGCCCAAGAATTCCGTCGATAATCATGTTTATTCTGCGGGATATTATTTACATTTTGATTGCATTTTGAGGAGGATTTTGCCGTTCAGTATGAAATAAGTCACACTGTTTGGACTCAAGGGTTGTCAAAGGTGCCCAGTTTCAACTTACGTGATGTTAATTCGATTCAATTCCAAATATGTTGTGCCGTGGTCCGTGGATATCTCTTGCACCATTATATTTTGCCGTCAAAGATGTAAAGTCAGTGCAGTATGTTGCTATAAAGTTAATGCGGCCCTCATCAGATTTTTACTTTCTCGTGCGTATCATTGAGAAAATATTGTTCTCACTAAAATTTTCGATTTCGTGATTTTGATGCCAAAATATGTTTTAAGACCTGCTTAACACGTTTTGACGGTTTTTGGAGTGATGTCCGTCCGATGTCGGTGGTCGAGTTCTTGTGCACATGATAGCGGCCACAAAATATTAATGGATTTTCACGAAATTTTATATTCGACTTTGTTATTAAAAGATGTAGAACTAGATAAGTTTTTTTTTTTTTTTTTTTTTTTTTTTTACATTCTAACGGAAACTCCGAAATATTATATATGTTTAACATGGCAGCATAAGACAAAATTTCACATAATCATGCATAAAAGGGCTTATTTATGATTCAATGATCACAAAACTTCATAGTTTCAATCATTGTTGTGAAAACTAGCCGCGATAAAAAAAATTTTTGCTCATGACGTCATTAGCCCCATCCTTTGGGAGCTATTTACCACCCCCCCTTGGGGTGGGTTGTAGTGATTACAACTACAACTTGTTACCCTTCACTTTAAAGGGCTTGCAAATAATATTTCGATTAATACCACACTTGACAATGTACAACCCCCCCCTTGGGGTGGGTAACACGTTGTAGTTGCAATCATTTGAACCCACGACACCAATTTTTCAAATTTTTTCTTGTAAAATTTTGGAAAAAAAAAATGAATTCTGATATGAGAAAGTCGAGTTGAGCCACACTTCAATTTTTTTTTATAATGTAAGTTCGCAGATTAGCTTTAAATATGATATATATAAAATTATTACATTATATAGAATTATTAGTCTTATTGTTTTTTTAATAAAGGTCATTGTTGACGTCTATTTTTACTTTTCACACACTTTTGTACAGAGAAAATATTGTTTTACCGGAAATTTTCGAATTTGAATTTTTGATGGATAAGCATTTTTTTAAGACCTCCTGAATCCATTTCGAACACTTTTGAAAATATTTTCGTCCGTGTGTGTGTGATATGGACACTGCAAGAACGAATGCTGCATATCACAATGAAATTTTATGTGTAGATACCGTATGTGAAAAACTGGAGCTAAATATAGAAGTTATAGTTAATCTCGTGATTAAAACTGAAGTTGTTTGTATTTAAATATTTTCATATCATTATTTCATATGGGAAATTAAAGATTATACTACCGTCATTATTCTGTGTATTTAGTATACTGGGAAAATTGATGCATTGAATTACACTGAGGATGCTAATAGTTTCAAAACAGTTTATATATTAACACAGGTAATCAAAATGCATTATTTTCGGCATTACTTAGCTGTTGCCAACTCGAAAAAAAAATAATTTTTACGAAATATTTTGAAAGAACTTGTGTGTGAAATCTGATAAGGATAGTTGTGTAATTAAACACTAAATTATGAATGTGCAAAAGAGTCGAATGGAGACTCGCATTTCGGACATTTTTACTTTCCCTATAATACATGGCAATATATATATATAGGAAAATATTGGAATAGTGTTGAAAATCAAAACTCGAGATTTCTACTGATGCATACGTTTCGGGCACTTTAAAACTCGAATTCACCATTTTTACTTTTTTTTTTATTTATTCCCTATAATACACTGTAATGTATAGGAAAAATATCGAAATTCTGTCAAAAATCGCAAATTGAGTTTTCGACGGATCTACACGTTTTGGAACCTCTAGAACACTAAAAAATTACTTTTAGTATGGCGTCTATTGTGTCTATGCAATGTATGTATCCACTCTAACTCAAAAATACAATTCGGTATAAAAGAACCTGCCCTTTTTTTTTTTTTTTTTTTTTTTTTTTTTTTTTTTTTGCGAAATGATCCTCAAAAATTGTATGTATTCACTCTAGCTAAACACTGTCTGACCAAATGTTGGTAGGTAAGACACTTTTTTGTTGGTAGGTAAGATTTTTTAACTTAACGTCTGTGAATGTATGTGCAATGTATGTATCTATGCTCTAGCTGAAATACTGTTCCACGAAAATTCACAAAATTCGGTATGAAAAGTTATTGTGGGTTATCCTGGTGCCGATTAGATTCTGGCACTGTTTAGAAAAATATATATACAGGATATCTCAAAAACATTGACCTCTGCTTTTATTCCTTAAATATTGATCTTAGACATATATAATAAATTACGAAGTTGCGTAAAAAAAGGTACAGAATTTAATGAAATCGAATAAAATTTTCAAGGGAATTAAATTTGAAGAAATACAAAATTTAAATTTTTATACTGCCCCCGTACGAAAACATTTCCAATGAGTAAAATGTGCCCCATGCACTAATAAGTTGATGTACAAAATTTCAGCATTTTATTATACAAAGTCCCAGAGATATGTTTAAGCAAAGTTGGTGAGGGATTAATCAAAAATTAAAATGTAAATGTTTACATCAAGAGTGCAAATAACGCAATGCAGAAATGCATCATAGGCTTGTTATCATGCGAATGCAGCTCTGTATTGGCATGGATGGAAAACATTTTGAACAAGCTTTGTAATCTTTGTGTAAAGTTATTATTTCTACACAGTGTAGATACTTTTGTACCAATAAATAGCAACATTATTATTTACTTATGTAATCATTGTTTTCTTTCGTAGTTTATGCATGACCCCTGAAACGCGATCTGCCGACATGATTTTTCCCCTCTGAGAAACCATGTCGATGCATCGAAAAGTGGTTTAAGTCAGCATTTTTGTCTTTTCATATCTCTGGGACATTTTATGATAAAATGCTGAAATTTTGTACATCACCTTATTAGTGTATGGGGAACATTTTACTAATTGGAAATGTTTTTGTACGAGAGTCGTATAAAAATTTAAATTTTGTATTTCTTAAAATGTAAATCTCTTGAAAATTTTAATCGATTTCATAAAATTTTGTACCGCTTTTCACGCAACTTTGTAATTTATTATATATGTCTAAGATCAATATTTAAGGAATAAAAGCCGAGGTCAATGTTTTTGGGACACCCTTCATATTTTTAATGTTTCCTAACAATTGTCGAAATCTGAAATGCAAAACTAAATATGCCTGAACGTATTAACTAAAGTCTGTTTTATACGTAATATCTGACGACAAAATGTATAAGACAACTCCATTACTCTAGGATGAACCGTTCTCGATATATTGATTTTTTTTTTTTAATTTTGAGGAGATAGCGCCGTTTCAAAATACATAAAGTCGTTAAATATAAAAGATGTATTAAAACTGTTGGATATAATTTGAAATATGTATCGACGTTATTCTGTGCTATTAAACTCAATTTAGTACATTATGGAACGAAAGAAAAAGATAGAGATGGAAATAAGTCTAAGGACATTCATGTTCTGCCAGCATTAGATTTTTTAGCGGTTAGGCTAGTCTTGCTCTGCATGACTACTGTTTTAGTTTCATTCACAAGAGAAATTATTTAAAAATACCAGTTGCATAATCAGCAATCTTTCTTATTCACCATTTCATACAACAATACAATTCGATAATTTACGGGCATTTACGAGCTCTTGCCTTCTTGATATTCTCATTTGCCTACGAATATGGGAAAGGCGAAGAGAAAAGTCTCTTATTAATACAGCGAGGAAAATGTTTTATTACATCATTCTATTTGGGTTAGCAGATCGAGTAAATCTTATATGGACATTTTCTTTCCTTCTCAACATGCAACATTTGCAAATTCAATGCCACGGCGAAAGAGAGCGGAGAAAAATCATCGAGGTAGTATTATACTAACTCGTTGTGAGAAACACTGGCCGCGTTTACGAGACTGATGCGTGGATCTTAGCCAAACGTCCGGTCAGGACGCAAGTATTATTAATTCTCCCCATTAAAGTAAACTGCGACATTGGCCGTATCGAATATAAACACGTGAAAATCAATTCAAAAATAATATAAGTGGACAATGAGGACTGCGAGTATAATATAAAACAATAACAAATTTATTTACAAAATGATTAAAATAATAAGAAAACATTCCATTGGCATTCTAACTTAAACATGCTTATTCTCCATACCATCTCCTCAGAGTTATTCTAATTAGGACAACCTTATTGGTATTTTACATCAAATGTCATTATAATAATATTTGTTCCGTTCCACAATAACGTCTCTCAAAATCACATATATTTAAAACATATAATTAAATTCCATCACGATTAAATTTCATTAAGATTAAAGTTAATTCGTACTCAAACATATACTATCTTAAAATATAATTAAACTTATTCACACAAGAAACAATTATCTCAAATATGAATGCTAATCAAATGTCGAGAGAGAGCGTGGAAATCGTGCCCTCAAAATGTATGCAAAAAGACATGCATGGCATACCTCGGTACCTCGTTGTATAGCTCCGGACACTTCTCTCCTCTAATTTAAAAATATCAAGTGTTAAGACTTCTCCCAAAGTCTGACTATCTCTCGAACATCTGAAAATTGTCACCTCCTACAAGAACTACGCCCCTGGTTGTCATTGGCCTGACACTGTAGCCCCTGCATATTTTCATTGGACGGCATAGGGTTACATCTCAGTTATTGGGTGCTGTCATCTCGGAGGGTTGGTTAACACCTAAGAATTAAGACGTACCAGCTGGCCCAAAATTCTCACGCACCCAGGCGCACGTGCGACCAGTGGCGGTCAAGAGGTCACCTCTTTCCAAGGCACCCCACTGTGAGCCCCTCTGTAATTGAGTTGTCTCTGTTCACCAAGTCGAAGAAGCGTTGTTCTGACTTCCTTTGCAGGTGTTCTTTTGGGGAAACATATATTTATTGAAAAAGTAATGCAGGGACCATCTTTATAGGTTGCGCTCCATGTAATACTTATAATGTTACATATTTACCATGTAACAGAGACTATCGAATTTTTACTTTCCCTGCAATAGATGATGTTACGAAACGCATCCTCTAGAATCGTGGGCGTATACGCAGGATACAAGAACGAGTCCAAGTTTCTGGATAACCTACGTTTATTAGCAAGCACGAAGTAAACAGGAACGGTATACAATCAAACAGCACTTAAATGCTCCACTCATTTCACAGAATAAGCGATATTATTCTCAAAATACTGACGAAAATATTTTCACAAAACAGCTGCTACTATTCTCAAAACATTGACAAAAATTACGGTCCAGTGTAGCTCGTGTCACGTCCATTCGTCAACTCCCCTCCAAAGGAGGGATGAGTCTTTTTACAGTCTCTCCATAGAAACTTTTGGAAATCTCTATATCTCGAATAATCGTTCTATCGAGAATTTTCTGGAACATTCTGGAAGTCGCCAAATTGGCGATAGATTTCCAAATCTGGAAATCCTTATTCTAACTTGGAAATCCTGGGATCACGTCATGCTGACGTCATGGATTGTGTTTTCTTCACCTAGTCTTCGAGATAGATGAAAGAGGAGGCGCTAAACGGAATATTGCGCGTTCGCAACAATAAAAATGTATAGGGGAATTATTGGAATAGTGTAGATTTTTGATGGATCTACACGTTTCAAACACTATAGAACACGAAAAAAACTATTTTTTACGTGACGTCTATGTGTATCTGTCTGCCTGTCAGTGCAATGTATGCATTCACTTTAGCTGAAGAATTAATAGATCAAATTCCACAAAATTTGGTACTTGTGGAACACCTTGAAGCTTTACGATTCGAATAAAAAAATTCTGAACTCTTTGCGAAATGGCCCGCAAAATTCGTATGTATCCACTCTTACTGAAAAACTAGTCGAGCAAATTTTACAAAATTTGGTAGATAGTCACTTATGGTTTATCTTGGCATTGATTAGATTTGGAAAAAAGAACCTGCATTCACTTTCTTGTGAAATGGCCCGCAGAATTCGTCAAAATCTAAAATAAGAGACACATATTGTCGAATGTATGAATTAAACTATCTTTTTATACGTAATTTATGACGACGAAAAAAGTAAGACCAACCCCACAGCAGTAGGGCTAACCGTTCTAGAGATATTTTATTTTTGTCACATCGCCTTTGAAAATGCTTCCAGTCGCCAAAGGAAAATGAAATAAAACTTCAAATTTAGTGTCATTTCAAATACTTATCCATATTATTTTGTGCAGTTAAACTCAATTTAATAGATTATGAAAGAGAAAATAAATTTTATTCTGCAGGGAAAGTCATGTGCTGCCGTCATCAGATTTTTTTGTATTTGTCGCGTTTTCTCCGTAAGTTATGTGCGAAAAGATTTAGCCGTAAGATCTGACCGAGATTAGATACAACGGTTATAAGTTTGAATTGTAGTGGATGAAATTTTATATAATATAGATCGTGAACCAAGAATGCAGACTAAACAAGATTTTTATTAAGGAGCCTTCATATGGAGACAAATGGTGTGTAAACTTCATTTTTGACGCCTTTTAATTATCTTTTGATGCATACATTTCATGGGAATTCTTTGAAGAACTGGAAGTGACATCTTCGAAAGTGGAAATCTTTATTCTGAATCCATATCAGTTATCATCTAAGCTCTACCTATAGTTTATCCTGAGAAATAAATCTTACAAGGGGAAATTTTTTTAACCATAAGAGAAAAATTTGGAACAACCCTACTTCCTCCAGAATTTGATGCTGAATTCGTATCGGTTATCATCTAAATTCTAAGCCATGTTTATAGCCAATCTTGAGAAATAGACGTTTCGAGGAAAATGAAAATTTTTGAATCGGAAATGAAAAATGAACTCGAAGTGAATATCTTTAGTGAAATCCCCCCATTCTCCTAGAGAACTTGAGGCTAAATTCAAATCAGTCGGTATCTCAGCTCTATCTATAGCAGATCCTAAGAAATAGATGCTTCAAGGAAATAAAAAATTCGCAAAAACAAAATCAGGGCAATTTTTTTCTACGAATGAAGTGAAGATTACTTTTACGTTAATTATTTTTCTTACATACATCTATATTTTAATCCTTCTAGTTTGTTTGTCTGCCTGCCTGTATGTATGTGTCTTTCCATGCAAATCCATATTTCATTCCAGATCAACCAAATTGGGCACGCTGGTTAAATCGATCAATAGGAAGCAAGTACTGGGGTTTGGGAGCCTGAGGGGATAGTCAGTTGCGTAATTAGACTTTTGGCGTCCTGGAGTAAATAATTTTAGGATGCCCTTTCCCATAATGCACTTTGATTTGTACCTTAAGCTAAATATACAGGGTGTCCGCAAAAGATTGAAACGCGCTTTAATTCTTTACCTGTTGGAGATAAATGGGCAATGCAAATTGCAAAAATGTTGAAGGTAAGGTAGGAAATAAGACTACGTTAATGAAATAGTCCTCCCATTCATTTTCAAAAAGTTACACTTTTTAAATTTTTATACGACCCCCCTTAGACAAATTGGGTCAATCAGAAATTTTTTTATTTTTAATGCAACAAGATCATTAAAGAAACCCCGCATATCTGTATCTTTAAAATCAACTAAATTACGATAAAGGAAAAAATCTGACTTATGTATGTCAATTTTCCGCATCATGTAAAAGGCTGTTTCATCAGTGAAAATAGGGATCATAAACAAATTGACGATGGAAATTGTTTAGATAAAAAGAAAGACCAATCATGCATAAAGCATTGACTATGAAACACTTTCCAACTTCAATGCAATTTCATTTAAACATCTCTAAAATGCGATACATTCCTCGGTAGTATTTTAAAAATTATCACAATACTACATTGATTTATTATGTTTGAAAACTTAAAACTTCATCGGAAAAAATGAACTTCATTCAAATGACTGCATTGAAATATAAATTGCCTGGTTTAAGCATCTCTAACATGCGATACATTCCTCGGTAATATTTTTTAAATTATCATAATACTACAATAATTTATTATAGTTGAAAACTTCATCGAAAACAAATGAAATGTATTCAAATGACGTCATCGAAATATAATACGCCTAGCTCTCTCTATAAAAGCAGCATTTCATTCATAAATATTTTTCCATTCATTTCATTCATTACAATATTATAATAATTTATTTTATTTAAAAATTTAAGACCATGGAGGTACAAGTAATTAAACTCCATGCTTTAAACTTATCGAAAAAATCGTCCTCTCTGTAAAATTGATGAATATTTCATTCATATCAGCTATATTACAGACTCCATTAGCTAAATAATTTTGCGTTAAAGAAATGCAGCAAATCTTATTTAACTCATTCTATATAGTTTGCTGTTAACAATTTCCATAAATGAAAATTAGGCTTCGTTGTAAAAATAATCAAAGTTGGATGATCGTTTAAACTCTATTGTAATTGCGTTGTTTCAGTATGTAGATAAACAGACTTTAAGCAAAAATAAAGCGGTTTTAGGACGGATACAACACTAAATATGAATTAAAAAGAACTTTTAAAATCACGATTTTGACACAAGATGGATGCCATATTTTATTTTGAAGTGGGTCACGTGATCTCTTCATATAAAAGGTGTAATTATTATTTTAATTTTTATTTAAAAAACTACTAAATGTATTTTGCTGAAATTTTTTTATATATTTTATGGGATAATGTGAATATTTCCTAAAACTTTCGAAGCAATTTGTGAATTTTAAATCCGCTTAAAAAATGTTTGAAAAATTAGGTCCCATAGGGTTCAATGTATTTCATTTTTTCAACCCGGGTTCAATCCAAAACTAACTGGGTGATATTATTCATTTATATTCCCATAGGTCCTACAGACCGTCTGAACAACATACTAAAATTTCATTTTGATTAAGTCATTTTTACGGTAGTTATCGTACTAATGGACAGACAGACAGACAGACAGAATGAACAAAGTCATAAACACTTTTCAGCTTTGTTGTAAAGTGTTAAAAAAGTACTTAAAAGTACTTAATTATTGAAAAACTACTTAGTTATTGAAAAGTACTTAAGAATCCGTGATTGCGTCGTGAGCCGCGGAATTTGCAAAAATGTCTCCTATGTATTATCATCCCGTTTTATCGTTTATGTGATATGTCACAAATTTACATTTCTAATTTGATATAGGGTGCCCATTCACAATGTTCAATTTTCAATTAAATATAACTCGCTTAAGATACAGATAGATATGCGGTTTCTTTTTTTTCTTTAATGATCTTGTTGCATTAAGAATAAAAATTTTCTGATTAACCAAATTTGTCTAAGGGGGTCGTATAAAAATTTAAAAAGTGTAACTTTTTGAAAATGAATGGGAGGACTATTTCATTAACGTAGTCTTATTTCCTACCTTACTTTCAACATTTTTGCAATGTACATTGCCCACTTATTTCCAACAGGTAAAGAATTAAATCGTTTCAATCGTTTTGGGACATCCTGTATATGTTCATCGTAAAATGCACTTTCTTTCCATTTGGCATCCTGGAGTGATCTCTCCGTCCCGCTTCGTGGCAGTACGCCACTGATAATGGTTCTAGGTGTGTTTGGGAGAAGTTTTGGAATTATCGTATACACACACAGGCAGGCATCTTTCAAAAAGTGTTCGAAATGACTTCAAGAGGTCTCTTAAAATATGCTTATCCATCAAAATCTCGAATTCGAAAATATTTGGGAAAATAATACTTTGTCCATACAATAGTATGGAAAACTAAAAATATAACATCAAGTGATTGGTGGAGCGTGTTAGATCCATTTTCATTCTAAGCCTGCTGTAATTGGGGTCAAAAGTTGGAAATAACATTTTCAATTTTCATTTCAACTGCTGTTGACAGATCTGTCATAATCATCATTCAATGCGATATTACCGTCATTGCTGGAAGGAAACGTGAATGAATGACCGCATACAAAAAGCATAAATCCAAATGTGTCCCTTTTTCGTATGCAACACAGATTAGTTCCACCATGCAGGGTAGGACGGGTTAATGATCTAGTAAAATGCAAAGAACAGTATCATCCTTGTGACAGTTTTAAAAAGACTGGGTAACTAAATGATATTCCCTTGAGGATTAAGAGATCATTGACCGCGACGTGTCAGAAAGAAAGTTTGATAAAATATCTGAAGTGACAGTTTCCATTTGCTTTTTTTCATATTTGATACTTTTTGAAGCGCAGCGAGGTACGGGGCTTCCTTGTCATGGACTCCAATCCGTTTCTCAAATCCGCTGTTTCCCAGCTACTGTTTGACCGATTCGTGCGATATTTTAGAAGATTTATGAAGCGCGCCAACTTACAAGTCAGGATGAAACCCGCATTTTAAAATTCGATCTGTGGATTAAGATAATTGATGTCACAGATTGTCATGTTAAGTCTAGGCGGGATATTATTTTCGAAAATTGGGATATAAATGCGATACGTTTGGCGACACATTTTTGCGACCTTGGCGATACAATTGGCGATTTCTTTTTTTTTTGGAAAATGTCGCCAAATTAAACAAAATGACGGCAAATTTGCAAAAGTTTAATTTCTCGGAAAATTAAGTTTAATTTTATTTTTTTTTTATAATACCTGTCGCTTTGTGGCAAAATGAGGTTTTCGGCATAATGTTAATTAGCGTATAAATATTAAGCAATGAACTAGGTAATATTTCTTAATTGATTTGTGTAGGCTTGGCAACTATGCTTTAGTTTTGGAGTCTGTTAACTCAGTATATTACTGCTGTTTTTTTTTTTGGAGATGAATCATTAATTTATACTATACACAAAATATATTGTGCACTTTTCAGTAAATAAAATGATTTAACTTATAAGAAAATTATTTCATTCCAAACTCTTCAATTTTAGTAAAACTTTTACGGCTATTGGAATAAACAAATGGCAACAGCAACACTGAACATTTTTTAATAGAAATGTGTTTTTTTCACACTGCATAAATTCCAGTTTTTACTTTTCTTATATACATAATGTATAAGGAAAGTATTGTGACGGGGTCGAAAATTCGAATTCGAGTTTTCGACGGGAGAGCACGTTTCAAGCATCCCTGATCACGAATCAAACGTTTTTGAGGTGATGTCTATGTGTGTGTGTGTGTGTGTGTGTGTGTGTGTGTGTGTGTGTGAAAGTATGTGTGTGTGTGTGTGTGTGTGTGTGTGTGTGTGTGAGTCAGTGAGTCTGAGGAGACGATAACTGACGAACGAATGGACCGATTCGAACCAAATTTGGTACAAAAATCACAATCCGTAAACACTGGAAGCCTATTGTTTTTATACGTAATCGAATGTTCAGAACCCCCCCTAAATTTTTGAATGAAATTTTGAAAAAATCGTCAAAAAATCAAAACCGCTAATAAAGTTACGCAAATAGACATTTCTTATGTAATTTTTCATTAGAAAACGATTGGCATAAATTTTAGAACGCTAACACGAACCGTTCTCGAGATATTGTGCATTTTTCAAAAAAATTATGAAAGAGTCACATAAAAAAAAATTCCTATTAAGAAACATGTTCACTTTTCATATGTAATACTATGCGATAAATTGAGTGACATCATTCTCGTGGATCTAGCTCGTTCCATTCATGAAAAAATATACTTTGAATAATACTCTTGCATTTGAACGCCAATAGTCATTTATCTGCTGTAAGAATAACTTTTTTCTTAGTGCATAACGCTTGGCGAGATTTTGGCTACGTATTTGGCGGGATGTCGCCAACTTGGCGACTTTTTTGAAATGTTGCCAAATTAATGAAAATCTCGCCAAATGGATAAAAATGATGCTAAATCAATGAAAATGACGACTCATTGTCGAAAATTCAATATCTTGGAAAGAATATTAGTATCTACTATAAAAAAAACCTATTTTTTTACTGTAAAAGTAGTAAATTCATTACATTGTATAAGGAAAGTCATGTGTTGCCCACATCAGATTTTTTACTATGCAAATATATAGGGCGCTACTGCCTTTAAAAGTAACCTGCATAAAATTTTGTAATGGTAGGTGATGGTTGTGATGTTCCGCTAACCTTTGCCAAACCCCATTACTCGCTTCTAGTGTCGGGAGGTTTCACCTCCTACTCTCGCTAGCGCTCGTGAGCTATTTCAAGCCAGAGTAAAGTTTAAAACGATAAACGGTTTATTTCGCCGTGTTTCCCTATTATTTCTTCATAGATATTCCAAATTTCATATTTTTGTATAGTTTTTGTGGTACGAGACAGATATAAACTAGAAGAACGTGCCGATCTTCGCCTCCTACTTGCTGTTCCTCGCTGAGCGTGCTTCTCGATCTGTTTCAAACCCAATTAAAGTTTAAATGGAAAAACGAGTTCAGCGTGTTCCCTTATCGTTTTTCTATAAATGTACCAAATTTCACATTTTTGTATGCTGTAGGTTTTGCTGTACAAAGCAGAGAAGCGAAAAATTCATCAAACAGCGGCGGTGGCGACGTCAGCTACTTTTTTTAATATAGAGATTTTAAAATAAGTTTTAATTCCGTAGAACTTTCGCATCTCATTTAAATAACTGCAAAATGAATGATACTATATGAGAAATTTTAGGCAGCGACGATTAAAATGCTTTGACCTCATGAAGTAAAACTTTTCTTTTTAAAAAAAAAACCCCAGAAATCAACGAATTTCGTTGTCGAGTGGAACTGTTCTCGCAAAACAAAATGTTGCCACCTATTGGAGGTTAAAACAAATAAGCCGCAGACGATCAAATGAGCTAGAGAGAAGAAAGAAGCTTATTTTCTTACTAAACCGTATCATGTAGGTCGTGTTCTTAGAAGAGTACGTGATCAACATTACGTGCTCCAGTTTGGTGTGCGTTGCATCGTAAATTAAGAATTTTCATTATAAGTTACGGATGTGGCTAGTATGAGAAAATATTGCCTACATTCACTGCTTTTTAATGTTTGATAAAAACGAAGATTTGTTTATGCTTCATATATCTACTTTTATCAATAGTATTACATTAGGGTTGAGACGCATTTAGGAGTAAGGCGAGGGGTCTCTGCCCTCGAAATCTAAGATAGGAAATAATTACGTTATTATAAAATCGCAAAAAAAATTGAATAATATTCGCAGAAGTACCACGGTATGGAAAAAAACAAGAAGAAGAAAGAAGAAGAAATGCGCATGCTGGCGGTATGAAGTTTTATTTTCACTCCATAGTAATTTTTACGGGATCGACGACCTCTTCTCGATTTTAATGTGACAGCAACATTTACCGAATATTTATATTTTTCTGAAGAAATTAGCTGTTTTACTCGTTTCCACTGCTTTGCTGAAATAACTTTTATTTTGGTCTTAGACAATTAAAGTCATATTTGCGAAATGCAATATCTAAACCACGATTGAAAAGACTTGCTTTGTTATCGATTCATCATGATATTTATGTCACAGATGAAGAAGTTCTTGACAATTTTTTTATTGTACCAACTTGATTTTGTTATTATAACCAATAAAACCAAAATTGTTTGTAAGTATTTTTAACACTTCCAACATAGTTGAAATGTGTTGTTCATTCTGTCTGTCTGTCTATCTGTTCGTTCGCACGATAACTGCCGTAAAAATGACTTTTATCAAAATGAAATTTTAGTATGTTGTTGAGACGGTCTGTGGGACGTATGGGAATGTAAATGAATGATATCACCCAGTTAGTTTAAGATTGAACCCGGGTTGAAAAAGTGAAATATATTGAACCTTGTGGGACCTAATTTTTCAAACATTTTCTAAGCAAAGTTAAAATTCACAAATTGCTTTGAAAATTTTAGGAAATATTCAAATTATCTCATAAAATGTATAAAAAAAATTCAGCAAAATATGTTCGGTAGTTTTTAAAATAAAATTTAAAATAATAATTACACCCATATTATATGGAGAGATCACGTGACCCACATCAAAATAAAATATAGCATCCATCTTTTTTTAAAGTGTCAAAATCGTGATTTTTAAAGTTCTTTTATATTTAGTGCTGCATCCGCCCTAAAACCGCTTTATTTCTTCGTATTTACTGTGCATCTATAATCAGAGCCAACGCAATTACAATATTTTTGAGTTTAAATAATCATCAAATTTTGATTATTTCTACAACGAAGCCTAATTTTAATGGATGCAGAATATAAATAAGTGATTTTAAGATGAGTTGTATAAGAATTGCTGAACTTTTTCACTCAAAATTATTTAGCTCTGAAGTCTGGAATAAAAGTGATATGAATGAAATATTCATTGCTTTTAGAGAGCCAGACGATTTATATTTCGATGACATCATTTGCATAAAGTTCATTTTTCCGACGAAGTTTAAAGTTTTCAAATATAATAAATTATTGTAGTACTATGATAATTTAAAATATATCAACGCTGAATGTCTCGCATTTTAGATATGTTTAAATAAAATTGCATTTCAGATGGAAAGTGTTTCATAATCAATGCTTTATGCATGATTGATCTTTCTTGTTTTTCATGAGCAGATAAGTTAGAGTCAGAGTATAATAAATAAATGTAAAACATTTATTAATCTTGTTTCATTTTACCTCCATATAACTATGTCTATTATAGTTAGTTTATAAAATTTTCGAAAATATATATATCATCCTATACAGGGCTCTCAAGAAAGTCTTTAAGCACCCCAATAAATAAGGTTATTTCCATAGTGTACCCAATAGATCTATTTACGTTCTATCGAATTTTAATGATTATTTAAATCCCATCGAATAAAAATGATTAAAGTTCCCTTAGCGGAAAATTAAAAAGTTAATCACTTGGCATCAAGGCGAGATAGACGGAAAATGTCAATTACTCACACACGTAGGGTCGTCGGAAGCTCGAGTTGCGATTTTCAATTCCAATAGTTTCCCTATACATTGTCATGTATTGTAGGGAAAGTAAAAAATCTGATGTGGGCAGCACATGACTTTCCCTGCAGAATCATATTCACGTTCTCTTTATTTCTTCAATAATTCATTACATTGAGTTTAATTGCACAAAATAACACACATAATTATTTAAAATGACACTGAATTTGCACTTTTAATTCAATTTTCGTTCTCATTTGGTAACTGGACTTATTTTCAAAGGTGGCGTAGCAAAATTGCGAAAAAACTAAAATTTCTCGATGATTGGTTACTTCTAGAGTAATAGGGTTGGTCTTGTTCTTTTCATCGTCAAAATTTACGTATAAACCAAGCATTTAATTGACACATTTGAGCACACGTAGTCTTTTATTTTAGATATTGGTAATTTCTGCGGGCCATTTCATAAAAAAAAGGCAGGTTGTGGTATTCCGAATCGTAGCAATATCTAATCAGTACCAAGGTAACCCCACAAGAGACTTATCTACCAAATTTTCTGAAATTTGGTCAATTATTTTTTTTTAACTAGAATGGATACATATATTGCACGTACAGACACGCACACACACACAGACGTCTAGCTAAGAATGTTTTTTTCGTATTCTAGCGGTCGCCAAAACGTGTAGATTCGCCGAAAACTCGAGTTGCGATTTTATAATAATACACTATATGTACATTAAGTTCGGAACCTCAAGTAAAGCCAGAGTTATGGATGGGATGGCTAGCTATTGTTTATTGTGCTTACGTTCTAGAGTGTCACGTGGTTTTTTCTTTGATGGAATGTCACAGGTGTAATAAATTTTCTTTTTGAAAATAATTTTTTTCCGATTGGTTTTTTTTTTTTTCTAATATCTCGTTGTACACCGGTTGAGAATCGTTGCTCTAGATACATAGGCGTCCCTAGCACTTTGCCTCTCCTCCATCCTGGAAACACTCAAGGATAAGACGTACAGCATCAACTAGCTTAATGCCCGCCTTCGGGACTGTGAAACAGTGTTTCGTTCAGTCAGACGTACCTCCCATCCGTAGATGCCCTATATAATTTCTAAATATTCTCTAGAATATCTATGCACCCACCCAAAGAGGGGGGGGGGAGTTAAAGCTCCCCTGAAAAGACCATTCACCCCTTTGAGACACTTTGTTTCCAAGCCAAATGCAATTACTATATATATATTTATCTTTATTATTTTTCTACCTTTTTGTGTGTAGTCCAAATTATTAGTATTTATAGATATTATCTATCACTAATATTAGAAACACACATTTTGTGTTCATTTTGATTAAATACTTGGACCTGACGAAGAGTTTTTTCAAAATGAACAATTCATTTATTTAGGTATAGCGCTTATACCACATGTATAGCTTTAATGCTTGGATTTTATTTGTTTTCCAATTATAGAATCCATTCCATTGATATTTGTTGATTATCTTTAGCTTGATGACTAGCAATTTGCATTTTTTCCATTTGACTGATGATTCTCTATTTAATACTTCTCATTATTATGTAGGCATTTTTTTAAAGTTAAGATTTTTGAGTTGCAACTTCTCTCTATTCTATCATTGGATTTTCAAACTATCATTATATATATATATATATATATATATAATATATATATATATATATATATATATATATATATATATATATATATATATTTGTCACCTGGGCGAGCCTTCTCACTTTCAAAATCTGAGTACCCGTAACGCTTCCCATAAAATTTTGAATTTTCACCCGGAATCCAGTAAACCTACACAATTTATGAATCATCAACCAATATAAACATCTTCGCCTTCCATTCTCTCCTCTTCCGAAGATTAGCTCCTAGGAAGAAGAGAAAAGTAGCAAAACAAAAACTTGCTTGTGAACCCAAATTATCGCCGTCACTTCCCCCCGCCGAGCACATGGGGCGGAAATGACATCAACTATCACGTGGTCGGAGAACAGCGGGACTCCAAAACAAGCTCTCTATTCAACTTGGTTCACAAATTCGGAGACCTTCCATCTGAGAAGATTTTCGACGCTTCTGTTGGAGGCTCCCGAAAATTTTAAGGCATTCCCCTCTGTGTCGTTGGCTATTTTTAATTACTGTCATTCGTCGAAAACCGGATATGTGTGTGGTAGGACGCCGAAGAGATGCCAAAAGTCGTTGCTGTAGTTCCGATTTCATAAATGCTCAAGGAATTTTTTATTGTTGATGTTCTTTGAAGAGTCTGGATTTTCCCCCACCCTCTCGCCTCCTCTTCTTGGTTTATGTCATCTGCTTTAGAAGACGTTCTTGATTGAAGATTTTGACATAACTAAATTGTGGTAAGTAAAATTATTTTTGTAGTTAATAATCTGCATGCACATAAACCGAATATAGAGAACCTAGATAAGAAATCGTCGTTTTATGATGTCATTTATTTCTGTCAAATATTTGTTATCTTAATCATAAATCTTGGCATTCCATGTGAACGAATTTTAAAGGATTAAAAATACAATTAAAATTATTTAAATCAAGCACTGATTTTTTTCTCATTAATTTCCGTTTAAAATTAATTATTTTTTTAAAATTAACTCGGGAGAATTCTTTATTAAAGAATGATTTAAAGGGTTAGATGACATTTTTTCAAAAGTTAGTTTATTTAAAATTTAGAAATTGTTGCATATAGAGGGGAAATATAATTTTAAGTAGTATAAAAATATAAAGAAAGATACAAGGAAGTACAAGTATATGTATATTCGTTAAGCATGATAAAAGTGCAAAGATGTACAAATAAACTATTTTTAACATTAACATCCTTTTAAATAAACGACTATTTTAATCCATTAACATCCTTTTGTTTTGATGATGTATAAATATAAAATTTAAAATATTACATAATCTTCAATAAATTTTTTATGTAATATTTTAAACACAATGTGGGTAGAATGCTTAAAATAATATTAGAATCATGGTTGTTCGTTTCCTTGAAAAAATATTATGAGTTTATTTTATTTTAAATAAATTTATTATTTAATGATTTATTTATCCAACGTTGAAAGTTTGTTAAACAGATGGTTTCCGTAAGTGGTGATATTTTGTTAGTGGGCAGTCGAAAAGTAAATGCAGTAAATTGTCTTCATCGATAAAATTCACCAGATTAAATGCCGATTTTATTTTTATATATTGTCAAGTTGTTCTAGGCATATTAATTAAGGTTAAGGAGACTCTGTTACTGCGGCCACAAAATAATTTTTGTTATCCGCCGATCAGTACTAGTTCAATAATATATTATTAATTAGATTGTTCAGTAATATTATTGATACAGTACAAAATAAAAATTACGACCTAGAACTGTTTCTCTACTTTCCTTACCATACACAGTAATGTATAAAGAGAAAGTATGATGATGGTGTCAAGAAACTCACAAACTTATGTTGATGGATCTACACATTTTGAGCTTTCTTGAATACGATTTAACAATTGTTTAAGAATGTCTGTGTGTATGCCTGTATGGGAACATGATATCTTCCGAATTGATAAATAAAATTAAAAAAATATATAATTGTATGTTAATTTCAATCGATGAGCGTCAGAGGATTGATTTTCGGAGTGGATGGACTAAGGAAATGTCCGAAAAATTGTCCATCAATTTTTCGGAATTTTTTCTTTTTTCGAAAATAGAAAAACGTTATAAAAAAAAAGTAATTACGCATAAAAATACATATTACGAAAAGAGGTATTTAATCTCACAAAAACACCACTTCATGGTAAAAAAAACCTCTTTGCCAAGTACAAAAATCAATCAACACATTTTTGTGAGTACCTTCTTCCAAAAATGTTATGAAATCTCATAATGGTTTGTAACTTTTCCGCAGAACTGCACTTTCAAGTGCTAACTTTCCTTCAAATCATACGTTGCCCTTTTTCGTCGTGGTCATTTTTAACACTTTACAACAAAGTTGAAAAGTGTTTATGACATTGTTCATTCTGTCTGTCTGTCCGTTAGTATGATAACTGCCGTAAAAATGACTTTATCAAAATGGAATTTCAGTATGTTTTTCAGACGGTCTCTGAGACGTATGGGAATATAAATGAATAATATCACCCAATTAGTTTTGGATTGAATCCGGGTTGAAAAAATGAAATACATTGAACCCTATGGGACCTAATTTTTCAAGCATTTTTTTAAGCGGATTTAAAATTCACAAATTGCTTCGAAAGTTTTAGGAAATATTCAAATTATCCCATAAAATGTATGAAAAAAATGTCAGCAAAATATATTCAGTAGTTTTTTAAATAAAAATTAAAATAATAATTACACCTTTTATATGAATCGATCACGTGACAATTATATGAAGAGATCACGTGACCCACTTCAGAATAAAATATGGCATTTCATCTTGCGTCAAAATCGTGATTTTTAAAGTTCTTTTTAATTCATATTTAGTGTTGTATCCGTCCTAAAACCTCTTTATTTTTGCTTAAATTCTGCGCATTTACATACTGAAACAACGCAATTACAATATATTTGAATTTAAATGATCATCCAACTTTGATTATTTCTACAACGAAGCCTAATTTTCACTTATGGAGAATGTAAATACCTAAGATGTAGAATGAGTTGTATAAGAATTGCTGCATTTCTTTAACGCAAAATTATTTAGCTCATGGAGTCTGCAATATAGCTGCTATGATTGAAATATTCATTGATTTTACACAGAGAAGGATGAGTTCAGGGCGTGGTAGTCCAGTGGTTAGCGCGCAGAAGTTGCACTTGGTAGGCTCGGAAGTTCGATTCCCACCACTGCCAAAACTGTCGCCGTGTTCACGCGGAGTACGATCACATTAAACATGTGGGTCCGTTAGTCCCTCCGAGAGGTTGGTGGTAGGGGAAGGTGGGTACGGTCCCTGTGGATGCTTCCCCACTGGGTTCCGGTCTAAATTGGGTGGCACTTCCCAGCCGTCCAAACGGTTACCTTACACCTTTCTGGTAGGTCGGACGGTCTGGGTCTCAGCAACAACAGAGAAGTACGATTTTTTCGATGAAGTTTTAAGCATAGAGTTTAATTACTTGTACCTTCATGGTTTTAAGATTTTAAATAAAATAAATTATTATAGTATTGTGATGAATGAAATTAATGGAAAAAAGTTATGAATGAAATGCTGCTTTTATAGAGAGAGCCAGGCGTGTTATATTTCGATGACGTCATTTGAATAAATTTCATTTGTTTTCTATGAAGTTTTCAAATATAAAAAATTATTATAGTATTATGATAATTTTAAAAATATTACCGAGGAATGTATCGCATTTTAGAGATGCTTAAACCAGGCAATTTATATTTCAATGCCGTCATTTGAATGAAGTTCATTTTTTTCGGTGAAGTTTGAAGTTTTCATATGTAATGAATTAATGTAACATTGTGATATTAAAAATAATTTTGAAAATATTACCGAGGAATGTATCGCACTTTAGAGATGTTTAAATAAAATTGCATTGAAGTTGGAAAGTGTTTCATAATCAATGCTTTATGCATGATTGATCTTTCTTGTTTGTTATATTGTGGTTTGAAAAAAACAATGAATAAAAAATGTGTATAGTTAAAAATTCTTATTAAATATTCATAAATTATTAAATATTCAATTGAAAAGTACACTTATTCAAGCAAATTAATCCTTTTTAAAATTTAAATGAAAGAAAAAATATATTTTTTTTAAACAATTGTGAAAATATTGTAATAAATTTCCCAACAATTCATAGTATATGTGCAGGAAAAGTATTGTGATGAGAAAAAAAGTCAAAGTTCCTAATCTCGGATTTTAATGGTATTAGACTTTTGGAGCAGCCCTGAATACGGTGTAATTATTCTTTCAATCATGTTTGTATGTCTGTAAGTTTGTTGCAAGCTATTTCTAGAGCAACTACCTGACCAAGAGAGGTTGAAACCTGCTGTTCTGCCTCTTTATTTTGAAGAAAGTGGCTGTATTTCCATCTCCGAAACCGTTTGATAATTATTAATTCATTTTTTTTTCGGTGGATTTTAAGTAATTTTAATTAAAAACAAGAAAGATTAATCATGCATAAGCATTGATTATGAAACACTTTCCAACTGAAATGTAATTTCATTTAAAAATTTCTAAAATGTGATACATTCAGTGGTGATATCTTTTACATTATCACAGTACTACAGTAATTTATTATACTTAAATATTTAAAACTGTATCGAAATATAAATCATCTGATTCTTTATGCAAAATCAATGAATATTTCATTCATATAACTTGTATTCCAGACTCCAGAGCTAAATAATTTTGTGTGAAAAAAATTCAGCCATTCTTATGTAATTTATCTTACAATCGCTTGAGATATTTGCAATCCGCATATGTTAAAATTAGGCTTCGTTGAAGAAATAATAAAAGTTTAGGGATCATTTAAAATCACAACTATTGTAATTGCATAGTCATGGAATTTAGATACACAGATAATACACAGATAATATTTGTGTGTATGTGTATGTACTCAAAGTATTGGAATCGTGCCGAAGATCGGAACACGAATTTTCAAAGGATCTACACGTTTTGGGACTTCTAGAACACGAAAAATCTATTTTTAGGAAGACGTCTGTGTGTGTAAGGGTGTATGTGTGTATGTTTCTGTGTGTCTGTGTGGATATTACATCCACTCTAATTGAAAAACTAATGGACCGAATTTCATACAATTTGGTAGGTATGTTTTTTGAGGGAAATCCTGATGTTCATTAGATTATAGTAGGATTCGTAATAAAAGAATCTGCCCTCTTTGCGAAATGGCCGGCAGAAATTCCCTTTATACACTCTAGCTAAAAACTAATGGAACAAATTTAACAAAATTTGGTGTATAATATTTCATTAACCTACAAGTGATTTATATACCAAATTTAACAAAATTTTGTATATAAATCATTTGTAGGTCATTCTAGTAGGATTCGGGAAAAAGGAACGGGCTATTTTTGCGAAATGGCCCGCAAAAATCGTTATATATAAAAATAAAAGTGTGCTCAATTATATCAATTAAATTCCTATTTTGTACGTGATTTTTGATAAAAAAAATAATAAGACTAACCCCATTACTCTAGGACTAGCCGTTGAGATATTCTAGTTTTTTCGCGTTTTCGCTACGCCACCTTTGACAATAAGTCCAGCTATCAAATAAGAACCAAATCTAAGTTTAACCTGTAAATTCAATGTCATTTAAAATACTTATGGTTGTTATTTTGTGCAGATAAACTCAAATTATTATTGAATAAAGAGAACGAATATGAGTCTGCAGGGAAAGACATGTGCTGTCCACATCAGAATTTTTAACAATATTACAACAATGATTTATAGAAGTGAACGGGGATTATTTTCAGGCCATTTCGAAAAAAATATATGATCTATATTTAAAGATCCATAAAATTTTTGTCGAATAAAATGTTCAACAAATTTAAGCTGTGTACCAAATTTTAACTGTCTAGGACGTAGGAAAGTGCATTAAAAATGCCATCAAATAAATTTATCATGAAGAGTTATATAAAATTAAAAAAAAAATGAATAATTGTTATCTACCAAATTTATTTTTAAATGTGAAGCCCCTCCCATATGCAAAACGTTTAAACAAATGGAAAGATATTTATTATATAATATATCTCTCTTTTCTTTCTGGAAGTTATCCCAAAGTCAGAATTTAATTGAATTTGTTTTTTTCCTATATTAAAATAATTTTTAATTAAAAAACTACTTAACATATTATACTGAATTTTTTTATATATATTCTATGGGATAATGTGAATATTTCCTAAAAATTTCGAAGCAATTCGTGAATTTTAAATTTACTTAAAAAATGTTTGAAAAATTAGGTCCCATAGGGTTCAATGTATTTCATTTTTTCAACCCGGGTTCAATAAAAAACTAATTGGGTGATATTTTTTATTTATATTCCCATAGGTCCTACAGACCGTCTGAACAACATACTAAAATTTCATTTTGATAAAGTCATTTATACGGCAGTTATCGTGCTAACGGACAGACAGACAGACAGACAGACAGACAGACAGAATGAACAAAGTCATAAACACTTTTCAACTTTGTTGTAAAGTGTTAATAAATGGAAAGCAATCTGTAGGCTTTATCACGCGCCGTTCGAGATATAAAACAAGAAAGATCAATCATGCTTAAAGCATTGATTATGAAACACTTTCCAACTTCAATGCAATTTTATTTAAAACAGTCGAAAATGCAATACATTCCTCGGTAATATTTTAAAACTTATCATAATACTACATTAATTTATTATATTTGAAAAATTAAACCTTCATTTAAAAACATGAACTTCATTCAAATGCCGGCATTGAAATAAAAATTGCCTGGTTTAAATATATCTGAAAAGCGATACATTCCACGGTAATATTTTTAAAACTATCATAATACTACAATAATTTATTATATTTAAAAACTTCATCGAAAACAACTGAAATTAATTCAAATGACGTCATAGAAAAAATAAATAAAAAGAACGAATATGAGTCTGCAGGGAAAGACATGTGCTGTCCACATCAGAATTTTTAACAATATTACAACAATGATTTATAGAAGTGAACGGGGATTATTTTCAGGCCATTTCGAAAAAAATATATGATCTATATTTAAAGATCCATAAAATTTTTGTCGAATAAAATGTTCAACAAATTTAAGCTGTGTACCAAATTTTAACTGTCTAGGACGTAGGAAAGTGCATTAAAAATGCCATCAAATAAATTTATCATGAAGAGTTATATAAAATTAAAAAAAAAATGAATAATTGTTATCTACCAAATTTATTCTTAAATGTGAAGCCCCTCCCATATGCAAAACGTTTAAACAAATGGAAAGATATTTATTATATAATATATCTCTCTTTTCTTTCTGGAAGTTATCCCAAAGTCAGAATTTAATTGAATTTGTTTTTTTCCTATATTAAAATAATTTTTAATTAAAAAACTACTTAACATATTATACTGAATTTTTTTATATATATTCTATGGGATAATGTGAATATTTCCTAAAAATTTCGAAGCAATTCGTGAATTTTAAATTTACTTAAAAAATGTTTGAAAAATTAGGTCCCATAGGGTTCAATGTATTTCATTTTTTCAACCCGGGTTCAATAAAAAACTAATTGGGTGATATTATTTATTTATATTCCCATAGGTCCTACAGACCGTCTGAACAACATACTAAAATTTCATTTTGATAAAGTCATTTATACGGCAGTTATCGTGCTAACGGACAGACAGACAGACAGACAGACAGACAGAATGAACAAAGTCATAAACACTTTTCAACTTTGTTGTAAAGTGTTAAAAATGAGTATGCCTATAATCAGTAACAACAATAAGTTATAACTTTTAGTGAGATTAAGTGATAAGAAAGCTTTAATTTGTCTAAATGTGTTTTTTAATTGCAATTTGCTATTCTGTACACAAAGTCATTGCTGGACACATTAGACAGGGGTTGCTTTGGAGTACTTTCGTCAGTCTATTCGCCAAATGAAATTTTATTTCGCCAAATGGAGTTTTTATTCGTTCCAGGTGAATTATTTACATTTAACGATCACAAAAATGATTTTGATTAATCTTTCTTAAACTGCAGAGAAATTAGTGTTCACTGGAAAGTTTTCGAATGAGAATTTGATGGCACTACATGTTTATTTTTTCCCGTTTAGAATATTTTTATTATTAAGATTATAATTTAGAATTCTAATTATAGGAATTGCATGATTTGAGCTTAAACTATCAATTTAGTAGAGTAAAATTTTATTTTTTAATTATTATGAGTGTTAAATAGATAAACTTCATAACTTAGCGGGGGGGGGGGGGTGTTACAGTTTTCATGTGAATAGCATCTTTTTTGGGGGGGCATTTCTGGCTGATATAGAAAGGTTAGGAAAAATGTAAACACTTTGGGCGCTTATATCTCCGAACCTAATAGATGAAAATGTAAACAATTTTTACTTGCTTTTATCGGAAATATGACAGAGTTTAAGAATATATAAAATAATTTCAATGTGTTAATATTTTGAACTTAACTTTTTTTTTAAAAAAATGAAAAGTTTTTGTCCGAGCTAGTTTCTGTTTACTTTCACTCGAAATATCTTCTAAACTGTAAAAGATAGATAGAAATTGTAAGGGACAAAAATGTTTAGTAGGAAATCCAGTTTCTAGATCAATAATTTGCTTTTATAAAGCTCTTATAGTTTTCAAGAAGTCGTTTTGCCAAGTTCAAGAAGATTGAATTTTCAAGTTTATAATGCTCATATACCGAAACTATAGCTATAAGATGTAATTTGTAGTCCTTTGAAAGTCTTACAGGGATATATAATTGGATTTTAATCGGTTTCACAGTTTCCGAAATAGTTGTAATTTCGATATTTTAATATTTTTTTCTATTTTAAAAGTGGTTCTAATTTCAGTGTTTTAATATTTAGAACCTTTTCTGAAGATATCTAAGGAAGACAAACTAACCACAGAGAAAGATGTTATTCACGCATAACCATTTCGACTCCATCGGACTGGAGTGAGTCACTGCTAATTTTTTTCTATACCTCTTTAGCGTCTTTACGCTAGTGTCGAATTAGGGATGCCGTAAGTATAAATGAAGAATATGAATACTACTTAGAATTTTAATTATAGGAATGGCTGATTTGAGCTTAAGCCATTGTTTAATACACCAAAATTTGAAATTGTGTAATTTTTAATTTTTATTTTCCTTATATACATAATGTATAAAGAAAAGTATTGTGACGGGGTCGAAAATTCAAATTCGAGTTTTCGACGGGAGAGCACATTCCAAGCATCCCTGATCACGAATCAAACATTTCTGAGGTGATGTGTGTGTGTGTGTGAAAGTATGTGTGTATGTGTGTGTGTCAGTGAGTCTGTGGAGGCGACATCTTACGAACGAATGGAGCGATTCGAATGAAATTCGGTACAAAAATTACAATCTGTGAATACTGGAAACCTATTGCTTTTAAACGCAATTGACTGTTCAGAACCTCCTAAATTTTTGAGTGAAATTTTGAAAAAATCATCAAAAAATCAAAACCTTTTTTTTCCTTAGAAAACGATTGACATAAACTTTAGAACGCTAGCATGAACCTTTCTCGAGATATTGTACATTTTTCATATAAATTTATCAAAAAATCCCATAAATTAAAAAAAAAATATTGATTGTTGAGAAATACGTCCACTTTTCATATGTAATATCATGCGATAAATTGGATGACATCATTTTCGTGGATCTAGCTCGTTCCATTCATAAGAAAATATACTTTGAGTAATACTTTTGTATTTGAATGGCAATCTGCTATAAGAATAACTTATTTCTCCGTCCATAACGCTTGGCGAGATTTTGGCGACAAATTTGGCGGAATGTCGCCAACTTGGCGACTTTTTTTAAATGTTGCCAAATTAACGAAAATCTCGCCAAATGGATAAAAGTGACGCTAAATCAATGAAACTGACGACTAATTGATGAAAATTCAATATCTTGGTATTTAAGTATCTACTATAAGGATAACTTTTTTTTTTACTGTAAAAGTAGTAAATTCATTGCATTATATAAGGAAAATAATGTGCTGTCTACATCACATTTTTTTTAATGATTAACATTGAGTTTCAGAGAATTTTATCATGTGTTTTGGGATGTAGTACTAGCAAGGAAAAATGTAAAATATTCTCATGTATTACAGTGATGGACAACGGAACAGAAATATCTAGAATAAAAAGCTCCACTTGATTTTCTTATAAATTCTTTGTCCTTATTGTCCAGGTTCTCTCTTATAATAATTAGTATCAGAATGAAAAACAATATATACGTGAGGCAAACCTAACTGGAAAAACTGTAAGCTTCCGAAAAAGAATATAGTCATGTATTTAACATTATAATAAATGGCTAAAGTTAAAAGTACTAGGGGGCTCAGCCCCCTAGTCGCTACGCTTGCCAACCCGCTTAACTCGCTTTGCGAGCACTTTCGTGCCGCGAAGGCAAAATACGCAAATGGATAACGGCCTTGTTAACTGACATTTACCAGCCCTAGAACTCGCTTCGCTAGCTTTTCCTCTTGGACGGCGCATACGTTCACCTACATGTCCCATGCTCGCTGACACACGCAAGATCTCGGGGCTCTGCCATCCACTGACTGCCACTCATAAATCTCGTAACTCAATTCACGAGTCAGGAGCCTTCGCCTCCTAATCGCTAACGCTCGCAGAACACCGGGACCCATTGGCTGCCGCTCATTTACCCCCATAACTAAATTCGCGAGTCGGGAGGCTTCGCTTCCTACTTGCTGACGCTCACTAAGCTCGCTTCGTGAGCATTTTCGTGTCGCCTGCTATGCAGGCGTAATGCATCCGTTGGGGACCGTCCTTTGTTAACTTACATTCACCAGCCCTAGAGTTCACTTCGCGAGCCCTTTCAATTCGGACGGCCTACACGATCGCCTATGTGTCCCATACTCGCTTAAGGTCGCAAAACCCCGGGACTCCGCCCTCCATTGACTGCCACTCATTAATCGCAGCTCGCCGCAGGCGTGATGTCTTGGGGGCTCTGTCTCATTATTAGCTGACGTTCACCAACTCCCTTAACTTCGCGAAAAATGTCACCAAGCACAGCCCCCAAATCGCTACTCTCGCCAACTCTGAATATCGCTTCGTGAGTTGGGAGACTTCGTCTTCTACTTCCTGGCGCTCGTTAAGTCTGCATCGCGAACCTTTCAAATTTTAACCGTATTTCAATGAAACATGTCACGTTTAAAATCAATGGTCGTTCAAAACTTGAATTTGGTTGGCAATATTTGGCGAATATAAAATTATGACAACCAAATTCCATTGTTTTTGGAGGATTCATTCCGGATTCCTTTTCAAGATTAAAAATATTGCAGACGATTAAAAAAAAACCGATATTATTTAATGATATTTTTCTAATCTACAGCAAAAGTAAGCATTTTATACAACCGTTTGTTTACTTTGGTATATTTTTCGTAAATAGTTTTCCCATACATGCCAACATACTTTGTATTTGTCTTTTCTTTCATAGTGTTTCTTAATACCTCTTGGTTAAATTTCACGATATAGTTTAATCTAGCAATCGTAAACACAGGATTTCGCCAAATGTGTGCATGAACTAAAGTCCTACGCGGGTCGAGGGCCGTAGCCAGAAACGAAATTGAAGAAGGGCTGGAGTGAAGTTAAGGAGGCTCAACAGTCTTGAAGGAGGGGTTGACTCACTACACATTGTAGCTACTATACATTAATATTAATATACCGGGTGATTCAAAAGTAAAACGCTAAAAAATATCTATGGGTCGGAGAGACATGCGGTTTGCAGATTAATATTCACCGTGGTGGGGGATTTTGTGTGGCACGAAAAAAAATTAGTTCAAACTCTCCACACTCGGGGGGCTGCGGCAGATAAAGCCATGGAGATGACTTATACATGGAGGTGATTGTACACATGACTGGCCTGCGAGATTCCCAGATCTCACACCCTGTGATTTCTCATTGTGGGAATCCCTAAAATCACGGGTGTGAGATCTGGGGATCTCGCAGGCCAGTCATGTATGCAACCACTTCCATGCATAAGTCATCTCCATGGCTTTATCTGCTGCAGCCCCCCGAGTGTGGAGAGTTTGAACTAATTTTTTTTCATGCCACACAAAATCCCCCCACCACGGTGAATATTAATCTGCAAACCGCATGTTTCTCCGACCCATAGATATTTTTTTATAGCGTTTTACCTTTGCTCCGAACTTTTGAATCAAACGGTATAATAATTACAATTTACTATAAGCATTAACTAGCATTAAAAGCTGTTAATTAATCGAAGAAAGTTTCTGAAAGTTAATACAAGTTAATGTTTGGGGCGATCAAATAAATCGATCGAATGAAATAAATCGATCATTAGTATAACCACAAATTCAGCTAAATTAAAAAAAAAAATCATCTTTAAAACGAAGTAATTTATAAAAAAAAATCCCAAAGAAATTTTTTTATGCAAAATTTGGATGACATTTTAGATGGAATTCCATATCACTACTAAAAAAAATCATATTTCTATCAGGCTGGGGGGAGCTGAGTATACCTCGTGAAGAGGACTTAGCCCATCTGGCCCTTGCCTGGTTAAGGCGTAGGTATCCTAAAGATAGGCGTAGATAGAGGATATCTACGGGTTACGGTCCTCGATTTGTCCATAATATGGATCCGCAACTCTACTTGGAGCTTGGAAAATAAAGGAAAACTGATTAGTAACTTGAAAAATAAAAGAAACCTTACCCGCAGAACGGGTAATCGCAGGTACCCTGCTGGCTCCCATAATTTCCACAATGTATTCAAGAAAATTTTCGCCCGTTGCTTCCGCAAAAAACATATTGGTACAATTGGCTCCCCGCAGCTTCTACAGAAAAAACACTGGGACGATTGGCTCCCACAAAACACAGACTCCCGTATTTCCACAATGTATGCAATTCAGGTTTACCGCAAGTATAGACGTTTTTGTTCGCAAGCAATTATAAAGTTATTTTAAGAATTATTTTGGCAATAGACAATCTAAAAATCGGACGCATTTAAGTTGTGTGGTGTTAGCACATTTCAATGCATCCCAATGCTTGGATAAAATCCCTTCCATGGGTACAATATAAATTACCCTAGGAAATGTGACCAAGGTTAATGGAATATTAACCTTAGTTATATTCTATTAACACACACACATATATATATATATATATATATATATATATATATATATACAGGGTGATTATAATTAAAGTTCCCGGTTTGAAAATGGTTTCAAATAAAAAGCACTGGTCAGAATGATTTGAAATTTTGGGTGAACATTCGTGGAGCAATGTAATTTTGTTTGGTGAAGAAAAAAACAGTAGTTCAAAAAGTCGCCTCTAGGAGAATAATTGGCGCTTTACTACACTAGAATGCAATACAAAAGTAATAAACGTTGACTTACTCATTGGCTAATGACGTAATAAATGTTCAATATGCTGTCCTTCGAATACTGAATTAAAAGTCGATCTTTCATCATCATATGCATGCAAGTAATGAAAAAAAAAATTCATCCATTGAAACAATGTTAAATTCAAAGCAAACGTAAGGCGTATCTTTTTTCACAAAAAGTGGATTTAACTTGTTTTGCATAATTGTTCTTCAAATGCTGCTGCAAATTTGCATAAGACAGTGACGTTGCAATAAACGTTTGCTATAAAAAAGGAAAAACGGAACTTGTTTCTCATAACTTAATGAAAAATCTCTATTGTTCTGTCGCAATGACTCTATCATTAAAAGATCGTGCTCTTCTTGTCAAATTGTTTTATGAGAATAACAGCTCTTGTTTAGTAGCTCTTAGAAAGTTCAGAACGTTGAAAAAGTTAAAATCTGGTCCTCTGTGTGGCAAAAGCTTGCGCAAAATGATTTTAAAATTTGAAGAGACTGGCTCTTTGGACATCAAACCTGGCAGGGGACGGAAAGCAGTCGATGGAGAGATAGTGGAAGACGTAGCTACAGTGTTAGAAGAAGAGCGTAACGCTAATGCATCTACGAGTGCACGTGGAATTGCCCGATCATTAGACGTATCCTCCAGGACTGTGCAAAAAATTTTGAAATGTTATCCTTACAAACTGACCCCTTTTCAACAGTTGCTACCTGCGGACAATGCTGCGCGTGAAATGTTCGCACTTCAATTTCTGGCTCGGATAGAAGTGGACAATGAATGGCCCTGGAACGTTTTGTGAGCTGACGAAGCACACTGCCATCTCCACGGAACTGTTAATACACAAAATTGCAGAATCTGGGCAACCGAAAATCCACAGGAACTACGCCAGGTGCCTCTTCATTCCCCCAAAGTCACTGTGTGGTGCGGATTTACAGCAGGGTTTTTCTTTTTTGAGGAAGTTGGTCCTCATGGCCCCAACACCTGTTCTGTGAATGGCCATCGATATGAACGTCTTTTGAAAAGTCACGTTATACCCACACCTCAAGAGCGTCAGTGTATCGATAACACTATTTTCATGCAGGATGGGGCTCCACCACACATCGCAAAACCAGTGAAGCGGCTACTTTGCAGTCATTTTGGAGATGACAGAATCATCAGCCGTCATTTTCCTGTAAGATGGCCAGCACGTTCCCCTGACCTCAATCCATGTGATTTTTGGCTTTGCGGGCATCTGAAGAATGTGGTGTTTAATGGACACATTACCAATTTAGCGGAACTTAAAGCTAGCATCACGCATCACATCCACAACATCTCTACAGAAACACTCAAATCACGCTATTTTGCGCTTTCAGCTTGTTTCAGAATGCGAAGGACAGCATATTGAACATTTATTACGTCATTACGAACAATGGATTTGCTCCATTGGCCGAGAGCATCTCCACAAGTTTGTAGGTTTTGGTCAGAGGGTCATCGTCTGACTTGAGGACTTTCAATGAGTCTTTTAGGAAGATAATTTTATCAATTTGGAAATGGTTTTCCAATTCCTTCAAGAATTTAATAAATTCAAAAGAATCCATTGGGGGTTTCAGTGCTACCGGCAGCAGCAACACTTTCAAAGTTGGAGGCGACCACGCGTTCTTCGGGACTTCTAATTCCCGTCTCGGCAACGTTTTCGGTCGTCTTGGCGGTGGTTTTGGATTAGAGCAACTGGGGAGGGAAGGAAAGCTTTCTTCGTCCACGGGTGGTGATGGGTTTTGTTTAGGGCATAACTCCTAATAACCTTTTTTCCCCTTCGTCTTGGCTCTCTGCCACGGATTTTTGGGACGCATTTAAAAGTTGGTGGGGTGGTTTCGTCCACAATTACAGCACTTGGTTGGGACATCTCTCGATTTTTTACACTCTCTCGTGGGGGTGATCTTCTCCACATTTCAAACACTTCGCTGGTAGATTACATAGGTCACTCGAGTGATTGAATAATTGGCAGTTATAGCACTTCCTAAAGCCTTTTTGCCTGAAAGCTTGTACCTTAATTTTTATACTGAGAAAATCGCCGATTTTAATTCTTCGCCTTTGGTACCTACAGGAAGTTCCTTAAAAGCTACCTTTTTAGGTCTGTCCATCCTGGGGTTGATGGCACAGAAATTTTTATTTCTTTAAGATAACTTTTCACTACTGTATAATCATCAGAATTTTCAAGAGTAATTTTAATTAAATTACTTGTCAGTTTATCGTCAATGGGGTGGGAAGTAATTTGATTTAGATTGCCTATAGTTTCTCTCCAGTTGGTGCACTGTATGTAAGAATGACTGGCCTTGTTGAGGGGGGGATAACTTCATCTATCGTCACGCTCTCGTCCATCTTCTCAACAGTTTCTTGGTGAAGAGGGGCGAAATAGTTTTGAACGGAAATTTTGGATACAGGGGAAGCTGCCTTGGCAGACTTGCCGGAAAGTTTCATCCTTTTATAGAAGGTGTTCCAGAATCGTCATCCTCGGGGGCTTTAACATTAGGGATATCCAAAAAGAAATCAGCAATGGACAGTTAGTTGGTCCTGCTCGTTTTTGTTGCGGGAAGCTAGAAAATTTAAAATGTTGCCATGGTAGGTAATGCATGAATGAATGCCTAGAATATGAATGCAGAATATGAATGCCTGAGACTGGTGTTCTCTAAAATAGAAAGACCGTCAGAATGCATACTTGAGATGATGGTCTTGATCTTGTTTTTCTTATCCAGGTCACAGGTAAACACGCCACTGAGGCGCACACAATTATCTTATTGGATTCTGGGTCTTAACGCCTTGACCCCCAAAGCATCGCCATTGGCTTCAGACCTTCCAGAAACAAAAAGCCCCTTTTCAAGCCCCTGCGAAACTGATATGCTTTCGGGCACTAATTCAAAGCCGGCCGAAAACCCTATGATCCCTACGAAACGGACAAACGTTAAACCTTTCGGTGAAAATGATATCTAAAGAAAACCAAGCGACATCCTGTCTCCTATTCCGAGGAGAGCAGCTGGCCAAACGAAAAGGCTGGCCCCCAAAATAAATAAGTAAACTCTAGGTCGCACTCCCGAAATATTGGATCATGGGTTTACCATGCGACAATCATTAATATCAGAGGTAGTTCCAGCTTTCTCCTCTTTATGGCTCTTGAAACGATTTCTCAGTCGTAATGGAATACAAAGCGTACAGACACTTTGCATCGGTAGCATAGCTATCACTTCCTCCGACAATATGCACGCACCAAAGTACAAGTACTATCAAAATCGGTCAAGAGTAGAGCACGATCAGACAAGAATCACCAGCTTCGCAAAAACACGTCTGCACTGGACCACTGTTGACCTCCGAATGAATCGGCCACGAATAGAAGGTACAGAGGGACTTATATATACCAAAGTCCTGGATTAAGAGATTGCTTTCTGATTGACCTTTTTAAGTGATCACTTAATCCAGGACTTGGATATATAAACCTCTTTGTACCTTCTATTTGTGCCCATTTCGTCTTTTTGACTTCAGGTTTGTTGGTTCTCATGCACTGACGAAGTGGATTCAGCGTATCCTCGAAACAGCTGTTAATGTTGCTCCATTTTTACGTAAAGTTGCGAATACTTTAGGAAATCTCTCACGCTCTCTGCGTGTGGGTGTGGATACGATAGCTTCAGAATAAATGAATGTAACGCAATGAAATTTTATGTATATATGCATTAAATAAAAACTAAACAAGCTTAGCTAGAATGTTTTAAAATTTTCATGATTATAATATTAATTATTTGAAATTTAAAAAGTCAGATATGAAATTAAAAATTTCGTATGAAGCTAAAAATTTCGTAGACCTTAGGCACTGTGCCTACAGTGTCTAATTGAAAATCCGGCCCTGGCTTAGAAGAAAGTTTGCTTCCATCAAGTTCGAATACTACTAAAAGAACAAACAGTCTGTATCCTCGCTTGAATTAATTATCTTTGAAGTATTTAATCACGCCATTCTCAACAGATTTTTAAGAGCGCCTCTTCATCGCGTCTGGTTTACTTTCCGTCAAAAATAGAAGACTAGACTAGATCTTGAACGTGTTCGAATGTTTGTCTTCTGAAATGAAATTCTGCAGTATAGGTGAAAAGCATTTACAATTTTTAATTATTGTTGTTAAGAGTACCTGATATAAAATGTCACTGGTAAATAATTAGAATATAAAAAAAAAATCTGACTTGGCCAGTGCATGATTTTCTTTGCCCACTCAAATTCATTTTCCCTTTATTGCTTTAATAATTTATTAAATTTAGTTTAATTGCACAAAATATCAGCCATAATTATTTTAAATAATACTGAATTTGCATTTTTAAATTCAATTTTCGTTTTCATTTGGTAACTGGACGTATTTTCTAAGGCGGCATAGTAAAAATGCGAAAGAAACTAAAATATCTTGAGAATGGCTAGAGCAATGTAGTTGGTCTTATTCTTTTCATCGTCAAAAATTGCGAGCATTTAATTGACACATTTGAGCACATGTAGTCATTTATTTTAAATTTTGATTATTTTTGCGGGTCATTTCGCAAAAAAAAAAAAGAAAAAAAAAAGGCAGGTTCTTTTTTCTCCGAATCGTATCAAAATTTAATCAGCACCAGGGTCACCCACAAGTTTCACCACCTTTTAAAATTTTTCTTAAATTTGGTCAATTAGTTTTAGAGTTAGAGTGAATACATACATTGCACAGGCATACAGGCGTCACGTTAAAAAGAGTTTTTTCGTATTCTACAGGCCACAAAATGTTCCGTTCCATCGAAAACTTAATTTACGATTTTCGACACTTTCCCTGTGCATTACCATGTATTGCAGGGAAAGTAAAAAAAAAAAAAAATCGTGTCTAAATTAATGTGGTTTTACTACACTTTTAACTTTTCCACTTCTTTAATTTATTTACTAATATTTAATAAATAATACTCAATAAATACTAATATTTTTTATCAATAATTTGAAATAAATATTCGGGGCATTTGAATATTCGAGACATGGTCAATATTCGAGTTAGGTATTCGAATTAAAGAAAAATTTTTTTGTTCTCTCTTGATCTTTAAAAAATATTTTTAGCGTTTCTAGAATGTTCGGGATAAAAGCCTCAAAATCGTCTGGTCGACTCTATCTCGAAAACGCTCAGTTCTCTTATTCACCTATCTCACGAAATCTCAAGAACAATTATCTCAAGAAATTGACAACTGTTTTTGAGGACACTCTAAATGCATCATGCTCCACGGTCTGTCGCTTATCTGCCGTCATTTTCGCATTTCTTCATATCGTAAGAACCGGTCTCGGGTCAGTCCATTGACTTTATAGAAGCAAAACAGATCTCCCTAGACTCTAACGACCCGGTTTGTTGCCCGGATTTTATCCTTCAGAAATTTAAGTCCCCGGGCTGCTGTTATTACTTTTTTCTCTCTTCGGGATTAATAGTAGTCACGCACATTTAATTATAGTGAAGTGTGAGTATTTTCAAGTCCGGGTAGCTCAGGGAGTAAAGCGCTGTTCTCCAGACTCAAAGACCAGGGAGTCCCAGTCTCTACTTGGATAGGACTTTTTATTGATATACGAAGATGTTCTTTGACCATGTTGTATGAAATAAACTTTCGGCGGAAGAACGCGTTTTAACCTGAACTCGAATCTAGTTTCTGAAGTGATGTGTGTATGTGTGTATACGTAAATGTGTGTATATGTATGTATGTGTGTGTATGCATGTGTGTATACGTGTGTATGTGTATATATGTATGGATATATACGTGGGTGTATGTATATATATGTATGTGTGCGTTGTGTGTGTGTGAATGTATATGTGTGTGGACAATGGACAGGCCTAATGGACAGGCTCTTGGTTATTAATCACTCATCTATACAGCGGCCGGATTGTAAACCATTTTGTTGTAATACAACGTTGCCCCGGCGTACCACAAGGGATAACACATTAAGCCCTTAAGACATCCAATATTGACTGAACCCAGTGGGGCGACAACCTGCTAGGACTGTATCCTCCTTCCTTTGTCACCAACCTTTCGGAAGAACTTTCGGACCCAAAAATTTAACGTGCTCGTACTCCGCGTAGACACAGAAATTGTTTGGTCAGCTACTGAAATCGAATTCGGGTCCTCTTATTGCAACCCCCATGTCTTAACAACCAGGCTATCCCGCCCGTGCATATGAGTACAAATTTCTGTTTGTATTAATAAGTCCCCATAAGCGCTAATTTTCAATGTGAAATTAATTCAATGCCAAGAACAGTATGGTACTTAATACTTATTTGTACATTTGGCGACTTTATACGAATTGATGGTTGTCGTTGTAACGAGATTCGTCTTTCTAAATTAAATAAGGAAATGTTAATTACATTATTGATATATAAATAACATTATTAGAATTTGGATTTTCAATTTTAAAATGGAACTCAAACCATTTGTTTTATGTAACAAAATATTAGCAATGACTGAAATCGTTTAATATATGGACTACATATATGGCTATATAAAAGTTAATTTGGTGCTTCGAAATAGATTTACATGTTGCTATCCAGTAAAAAATAGTAATGTTTAATTCAATTCCCAAAACTTTATGCCGTGAATGAAGTAAATTCATTAGTCGGAAAAATAATGTGCTGCCCACCTCAGATTTTTTTCTTTGTCGTTATTAATGTGGCAAGCCCTTTGTTGGACATATTTTTTTTTTACAGATGAATGTATTTCTATTCGTAGTTATTGATTACAAATATCATCAGCTTAGTATTTTATTAATTTTTTTATGACATGAATTCCATGCTATGAATTAAAGTGATGTTATTTCCTTTCATTTCGAATTCACATATTTATTTTATAAAAAATCTGATGTGGGCAGCACATGACTTTCCTTATATAATGTAATGAATTTACTACTTTTACAGTAAAAAAATAGGATTTTCTTGTAGTAGATACTAATATTCTTTCCAAGATATTAAATTTTCGACAATTAGTCGTCATTTTCATTGATTTAGCGTCATTTTTATCCATTTGGCAAGATTTTCGTTAATTTGGCAACATTTCAAAAAAGTCGCCAAGTTGGCGACATTCCGCCAAATTCGTCGCCAAAATCTCGCCAAGCGTTATGCACTAAGAAATAAATTTTTCTTAAAGCAGATAAATGACTATTGGAGTTCAAATACAAAAGTATTATTCAAAGTATCTTTATTCAAGAATGGAACGAGCTAGATCCACGAGAAGGATGTCACTCAATTTATCGCATGGTATTACATATGAAAAGTAAACATGTTTCTCAATAGGAAATATTTTTATTTTTATTTTATATGACTTTTTGATAATTTTTTAAAAAAATGTACAATATCTCGAGAACGGTTCACATTAGCGTTCTAAAATTTGTGTCAATCGTTTTCTAGTGAAAAATTACATAAGAAATGTCTATTTGCGTAACTTTGTTAGTGGTTTTAATTTTTTGACGATTTTTTCAAAATTTCTTTCGAAAATTTAGGGGGGTTCTGAACATTCGATTGCGTATAAAAACAATAGGCTTCCAGTGTTTATGGATTGTGATTTTTGTACCAAATTTGGTTCGAATCGGTCCATTCGTTCGTCAGTTATCGTCTCCACAGACTCACTGACACAAACACACACATACACACATACTTTCACACACACACACACACACAGACATCACTTCAAAAATGTTTGATTCGTGATCAAGGATGCTTGAAACGTGCTCTCCCGTCGAAAACTCGAATTCGAATTTTCGACACCGTCACAATACTTTCCTTATACATTATGTATATAAGGAAAGTAAAAATCTGATGTGGGCACCACATCTTCTCACATGACTTTCTTTATATAATGCAATGAAATTACTACTTTTACAATTAAAAAAAATCTGATGTGGGCAACACATGACTTTCCTTATATAATGTAATGAATTTACTACTTTTACAGAAAAAAAATAGGTGTTTCTTATAGTAGATACTAATATTCTTTCCAAGATATTGAATTTTCTACAATTAGTCGTCATTTTCATTGATTTAGCATCATTTTTATCCATTTGGCGAGATTTTCATTAATTTGGCAACATTTCAAAAAAGTCCCCAAGTTGGCGACATTCCGCCAAATTCGTCGCCAAAATCTCGCCAAGCGTTATGCACTAAGAAAAAAGTTATTCTTACAGCAGATGAATGACTATTGGCGTTCAAATACAAAAGTATTATTCAAAGAATATTTTTTCATGAACGGAACGAGCTAGATCCACGAGAATGATGTCATTCAATTTATCGCATAGTATTACATATGAAAAGTGAACATGTTTCTCAATAGGAATATTTTTTTTTATGTGACTTTTTCATAATTTTTTTGAAAAATGTGCAATATCTCGAGAATGGTTCATGTTAGCGTTCTAAAATTTATACCAATCGTTTTCTGATGAAAAATTACATAAGAAATGTCTTTTTGCGTAACTTTATTAGGGGTTTTGATTTTTTGACGATTTTTTCAAAATTTCATTCGAAAATTTAGGGGGGTTCTGAACATTCGATTCCATATAAAAACAACAGGCTTCCAGTGTTTACGGATTGTGATTTTTGTACCAAATTTGGTTCGATTCGGTCCATTCGTTCGTCAGTTATCGTCTCCACAGACTCACTGACACACACACACACACACACACACATACTTTCACACACACACACACACACACACACACACACACACACACACACACACATACACACACACAGACATCACTTCAAAAATGTTTGATTCGTGATCAGGGATGCTTGAAACGTGCTCTCCCGTCGAAAACTCGAATTCGAATTTTCGACCCCGTCACAATACTTTCCTTATACATTATGTATATAAGGAAAGTAAAAAACGTTATTCTTTTAGTAGATACTTATATTCTTTCCAAGATATTGAATTTTTCTTCAATTAGTCGTTATTTTCATTGATTTAGCGACATTTTTATCCATTTAGCGAGATTTTTGTCAATTTGGCAACATTCCGCTAAATTCGTCGCCAAAATCTCGCCAAGCGTTATGGACGAAGAAATAAGTTATTCTTACAGCGAATAAATGACTATTGGCGTTCAAATACAAAAGTATTACTCAAAGTATCTTTTTTCGTGAATGGAATGAGTTAGATCCACTAGAATGATGTCACCAAATTTATCGCGTGATATTACATATGAAAAGTGAACATGTTTCTTTACACTTAATATTTTTTTCATTTATGGGATTTTGGATTTTTTTATAAATTTATTTGAAATATATGCAATATCTCGAGAACGGTTCATACTAGCGTTCTAAATTTTATGTCAATCGTTTTCTATGGAAAAATTACATAAGAAATGTCTATTTGCGTAACTTTATTAAAGGTTTTGATTTTTTGATAATTTTGTCACACTTTCACTCGAAAATTTAGTGTGGAGGGGGGGGGGGGGGTTCTGAACATTCGATTGTGTTTTAAAACAATAGACTTCCAGTATTCACGGATTCTGATTTTTGTACCAAATTTCATTCGAATCGCTCCATTCGTTCGTGAGATATCGTCTCCACAGACTCACTGACACACACACACACACACATACTTTCATACACACAGACATCACCTCAACAATGTTCAATTCGTGATCAGGGATGCTTGAAACGTGCTCTCCCGTCGAAAACTCGAATTCGAATTTTCGACCCCGTCATAAAACTTTCCTTAACATTATATCTATATAAATAAAATTGAAAATCTGTCTGCCTGTTTGTTTGTCCCGTCATCACGGGAGAACGGCTGAACCGAATTTCATGAAATTTTGTGGTTAGCCTGAAAATAGTCCCACTAAAAATTTAGTCTATGTTTTGAGTTTCTACGATCAGTGGTTCTCGAGATATTAGTAAAAACCAATTTGATGAAATTCTGTGGATAGTCTTGAAATAGCACCCCATAAATTTAGCCCAAGTTTCGAGTATCTCAGGCCAGGGGTTTGTCGAGATATTATGAAAAACGAAACTTTTTCCTAGGATTTCTGCTCTCTAACTCCGTGGTTTATCCAAACGAAAAGCTTGAAAATCGTTTGAAAGTGAATTAAAACCTTATCTTTGAGTTTGGTGGGAGATCTTTGCGCTAATTAGTCACTTTTTGAAAACATGAATTGTTTGAAACATGGTTTAAATGGGAAATCTATTGCCATGGTTTATTTTCCACAAGCTTTTACTGAACAAAAGTATAAAAAAATCAAAATGGTTATTTAATTTCGCAGTTTATGAGGAAGATTCTATTTTATATCATGTAGCTCAGAAACGCAATTAAATTAAATCTGTCTGTTAATTTTAATTATTATTTTTTCGATTTGAATAATAAAAAATCTGATGTGGGCAACACATGACTTTCCTTATATAATGAAATGAATTTATTACTTTTACAGTAAAATAAATAGGTTTTTCTTCTAGTAGATACTAATATCCTTTCCAAGATATTGACTTTTCGACAATTAGTCGTCATTTTCATTGATTTAGCGTCATTTTTATCCATTTGGCGAGATTTTCGTTAATTTGGCAACATTTCAAAAAGTCGCCAAGTTGGCGACATTCCGCCAATTTCGTCGCCAAAATCTCGCCAAGCGTTATGAACGAAGAAATAAGTTATTCTTCAGCAGATAAATTGGCGTTCAAATGCAAAAGTATTACTCTATATCTATATTAAGTATCTTTTTTCATGAATGGAACGAGCTAGATCCACGAGAATGATGTCACCCAATTTATCGCATGATATTATATATGAAAAGTGAACATGTTTCTCAATAGGAAATATTTTTTTTCTATTTTATTTGACTTTTTGATAATTTTTTTGAAAAATGTGCGATATCTCGAGAACGGTTCATGTTAGCGTTCTAAAATTTATGTTAATCGTTTTCTAATGAAAAATTACATAAGGAATGTCTATTTACGTAACTTTATTATTGGTTTTGATTTTTTGACGATTTTTTCAAAATTTCATTCGAAAATTTAGGGGAGTTCTGAACATTCGATTGCGTATAAAAACAATAGGCTTCCAGTGTTTACAGATTGTGCTTTTTGTACCAAATTTGGTTCGAATCGGTCCATTCGTTCGTCAGTTATCGTCTCCACAGACCCACTGACACACACACACACACACACACATACACACACACATACTTTCACACACACACACACACACACACACAGACATCACTTCAAAAATGTTTGATTCGTGATCAGGGATGCTTGAAACGTGCTCTCCCGTCGAAAACTCGAATTCGAATTTTCGACCCCGTCACAATACTTTCCTTATACATTATGTATATAAGGAAAGTAATAAATGGATATAAAAATATATTACTTTCCTTATATATATAATGTATAAGGAAAGTATTGTGACGGGGTCGAAAATTCGAATTCGAGTTTTCGACGGGAGAGCACGTTTCAAGCATCCCTGATCACGAATCAAACATTTTTGAAGTGATGTGTGTGAAAGTATGTAAGTGTGTGTGTGTGTGTGTGACTCTGTGGAGACAATAACGGACGAACGAATGGACCGATTCGAACGAAATTTAGTACAAAAATCACAATCCGTTAGCTCTGGAAGCCTATTGTTTTTATACGCAATCGAATGTTCAGAACCCCCCTAAATTTTCGAGTGAAATTTTGAAAAAATCGTCAAAAAAATCAAAACCGCTAATAAAGTTACGAAATAGACATTTCTTACGCAATTTTTCATTAGAAAACGATTGACATAAATTTTAGAACGCTAACATGAACCATTCTCGAGATATTACACATTTTTGAAAAAATTATCAATAAGTCATATAAAATAAAAAAAAATATTTCCTATTCAGAAACATGTTCACATTTCATATGTAATATCATACGATAAATTGGGTGACGTCATTCTCGTGGATTTAGCTCGTTCCATTCATAAAAAAAATATACTTTGAGTAATACTTTTGTATTTGATCGCCAATAGTTATTTATTTGCTGTAAGAATAACTTATTTCTTCGTCCATAACGCTTGGTGAGATTTTGGCGACGATTTTGGCGGAATATCGCCAACTTGGCGATTTTTTGAAATGTTGCCAAATTAACGAAAATCTCGCCAAATGGATAAAAATGACGCTAAATCAATGAAAATGACGACTAATTGTCGAAAATTCAATATCTTGGAAATAATATAAGTATCTACTATAAGAATAACAATTTTTTTTACTGTAAAACTAGTAAATTCATTACATTATATAAGGAAAGTCATGGTTTCCCACATCAGATTTTTTTAGAAAAGAGCGATTTGATTTTACAGCATTTTTGACTGGATAATATCAATTACGGTCTTCAGGCTTAAACGTTATTATTATTGATATTTTCGGGCATTATTGATTTAGGGATTATTGATATTTTCAAGTTATTATGCCATTGTTTTATTATGACAAAAATTGTTTAAACTCATATATTGTACGTTGTGCGAGTAATCTACAAATACACGGGTATATCTTCTAATATACGAGAATATAAGTAGTACAGGGATATTGGCATATGTTTTGATATATATTGGCATATATTGGAATCAATTACGACCTTCTGGTATAAAGATTACGGGGATTATTGATATTTTCAATTTATTACGTCATCTTTTTTATTTTGGCAAAGATTTTTGAGACTCATATTGTAATACGGGTAATCTTCTAATGTACTAATACAGGTTATATCTTCTAATATTCGCGTTTATAAGTAGTACGGGTCCTATACGATTTTAATGCTTTCATTTTGCATATATTGATTCAATTCCTTTTTTTTTTTGTGAATTTGCTTACAAAAGGGGCCAGGATGTTTTATTCTTCAGATCTGCCCGTGAAGATAATGTTTCATAGTGTGAATAGATATTCTTAAACTTCTGTTTAGGAGCAATAAATTTAATATTTTAACAGAATTTGCACATGATTGCGAATTATAAGTTTCTTTATATTATATACTCCGTACGAAGAACGGGTATGCTGCTAGTATATATATAAGGAAAGTAAAAATTTAAATTTCCTGGTTTGTGAATTATGGTCAGCTCCGCAGACTTACACTACAAAATCAATCACAACAACCATTAACAAGACGAATGTAGCTCTGCGTAACCGATTACTTTCCTCGTATTTAGCATTAAATAACAACTACTTCCTTGTTTTCAGTTTCCTCACATATTCCATATAGATATAAAAAAAAGCAAATCGCGTGTGCGAATTGAAATAAAACCTTCCAAGTACATATTTACTCCCCTGTAGAATTTAAATGCCAATCGTAATGATGTGTTTGTTTACATCTCCATGATAGTTATTTATCTTTGTGTTTATCTTTACGGTGAACAGCCACTTGTATCCTAGAGTCAATATATGCTCTTTCAGATATCCAGCGGAATCATATATTTTATTTCTTATACTACTGTTTAAACTTTAAAGCAGAACTAAACAAATTCTATTCGTATCTTTCTATTTTATTTGCTCGGACTGCTAGGAACCAGAGTAAAAACTCTGATGTGGGCAGCCCATGACTTTCCTTATATAATGCAATGAATTTGCTACTTTTACAGTAAAAAAAAAAAAGATTATTTTTATAGTAGTTATTTCTATTCTTTCCAAGATATTGAATTTTCGTCAATAAGTCGTCATTTTCCATGTCGTCATCATCAATGAGTCATCATTGATTTAGCGTCATTTTTATCCCTTTGGCGAGATTTTCTTTGATTTGGTAACATTTAAAAAAGTCGCCAAGTTGGCGACATTCCGCCAAAATCTCGCCAAGCGTTATGAACGGAGAAATAAGTTATTCTTACAGCAGATTAATGACTATTGGCGTTCAAATACAAAATTATTACTCAAAGTATATTTTTTCATGAATGGAACGAGCTAGATCCACGAGAATGATGCCACCAAATTTATCGCATGGTATTACATATGAAAAGTGAACATGTTTTTCAATAGGAAATATTTTTGTTTATTTTATATGACTTTTTGATAATTTTTTAAAAAAATGTCTTTCAACAGTAAAAACATCTCTAAAATGTGATACATTCAATGTTGATATGTTTTAAATTATCACAGTACTACAGTAATTTATTATATTTGAAAACTTAAAACTTCATAAAAAAAAATTAACTTTATTCAAATGACGTCATCGAAATATAAATCGCCTGGCTTTCTATGTGAAAGCAATGAATATTTCATTTATATCACTTTTATTCCAGACTCCAGAGCTAAATAGTTTTGGCTTGAAAAAAATTCAGCAATTCTTATTACAACTCATCTTGCAATCACTTGTTTACATTCTGCATCCATTAAAATTAGGCTTCGTTGTAGAAATAATCAAAGTTTGATGATCATTTAAAATCAACAATATTGTAATTGCGTTGGCACGGGATATAGATCCACAAAAAATAAGCAAAAGTAAAGCGGGTTTAAAACGGGCGCAACACTAAATATAAATTTAAAAGAACTTTAAAAATCACGATTTTAACACAGGGCAAAAAAAGATGCATGCCATAGTTTATTTTGAAGTTGGTCACGTGATCTCTTTATAATATGGGTGTAATTATTATTTTAATTTTTATTTAAAAACTACCGAACATATTTTGCTGACATTTTTTTTATATATTTTATGTGACAATTTAAATATTTTCTAAAATTTTCGAAGTAATTTGTAAATTTTAACTTTGCTAAAATTTTTTTTGAAGAATAAGGTCCCATATAATATTTAATGTATTTCACTTTTTTCAACCCGGGTTCAATCCAAAACTAATTGGGTAATATTAATCATTTACATTCCCATATGTACCACAGACCGTCTCAACAACATACCAAAATTTCATTTTGATAAAGTTATTTCTACGGCAATTATCCCGCGAACGGACAGACAGACAGAATGGATAAAGGCATAAATACTTTTCAACTATGTTGGAAAGTGTTAAAAAGTTAGGATATCGAACTCTGTAACAAAGTGAGATTGAAGAAGAATATCAATTACAAAGTTGTAGAGGCGTAGTTGACCATAAAAATATTATAGACGGTATTTATTTGACATGATGTGGTTATTGGATACCGGTTGTCTTACTCAGGAATGCGTAAATAAACAGCATCTGTATATCCAGGAATCTAAGATACAGTCTATTCAAAATATCCTCTGCCAACAATGATGCACATTTGAAATCAAGAATGATTGTTACCGCGTTCTTCAACAATCATTGCAAGTGCCACCGTTGTAGGAATTGATGTTGCTAGTCTCGAGCCGGGCCCGAACTCGGGACCTCGTGCTTACAAGACCGACATTATAAGATTAGAGCAAAATTTAGCTTCGACTCCGAACTTATAATTCGGGCATCCATGTTTGATTTGATTTCCTTGGCAGGAGCAGAGTCGGTTTGCTGCCACACACTCCCCCACCTGATGAGGAGCCTGGGTCGAATTTCGGCGAGGAGGGGGGCCATTCCAGAAAACCCCCGCGTGTCCCCATCCGAGACTCAGTTGAGAGCTGAAGGCCGGGAGGCGTGACGTCAGTCGTGGTCAAGCAGGAAGGGAGTGGTAGGTGTTTCTGCTCAGCGTGGTGCTGCCATCTCGTGTTGAGAGGCGAGATCGTTGGAGACAGAAGGTTGTTTCGTGCTCGTAGTGGCGATTGTGCGTCGCCAGGACCGAACTTGGGACCTAGTGCTTACAAGACCGACATTATACGTTTAGAGCAAAGGCTAGCTTCCACTCCGAACTTATAATTCGGGTATCCATGTTTGATCCGATGTCCTTGGCAGGAGCAGAGTCGGCTTGCTGCCACACCTTGTTCCTGATATTACGACTTTTTGATGGGTATTCATCGCCCTCCATATATTCGTTTCTAGCGTCCGTTTGTCAATTCTTAATAATGCTCTAGAACTGTGTGATTGGCATTTTCTACAGTACTGTTGTCAGAAAAAAAAATTATGGAGGGTAGGTGTGGGAAGGGGGGAGTAACAAATCATGTTTTCCGTTTCTCCAAATATAATTTTAATGAACTTCAATGGGCTCTGGTGGATTCCTTGGGGATGTTTATGACCCCTAAATCCCCCCCCCCCTAGCGACGATATTGATATTTTGTCTATCTCGCTTTGTTGCTGAATTCGTTATTCTAGCTTTTTGAATTCTCCGTTAAGGGCGCTGTAATCGATTTTATTCGATTGGGCATGATCATTTTACTATAAATAGACTTAAGGTGTAAAATTATTGGGGTGTTTAAGGGATTAAATACCCCAATAATTTTCCGTACAAAGTTATTGGGGTGTTTAGGAACCCTGTGCAGCTTGTGTCAGCAGCGACTCCGCGCGCCTTTCAACATCGATTGACCATCTTAGGAACCTGTACCCGAATTATAAGTTAGGGCCAGAATTTAGCTTTTGGCATAACTTTGATCAAGCTACTTCTACGCAGCACCCTCCTAGAGCGGAGTGCCATTGCTATACTTCATGTTGCTTACTATAGCATCTGTACTTTTAGATATTCGATATGGAGTTAAGTGACTCCGGTCGCAGGAAATACGTCTTGGCTAACTTGGCCCAATTTTATAGTGCCTGTCTTGTAAGCTCACGGTATCGGGTTAAGGCCTGGCCGGGGCCAAAACAACAAACCCCCTTCCTATAAACTATTTCCTTACTGGTTCTCTATTTTGTTACACATTCCACAGATAAGACAAACCCAGTCCAAATAGAAATGAAATTCTTAACTAAAGTTTTGACTCTTCAGTAAATGTCAATGATATGTTTATTCACTTCCTTGTGCTAGCTATTTAATGACGGTGTTTATCTTTAAGACAAACAACTACTTGAATTCCAAAGTCATTATACGTTTTTCAATCCCCCAACGGGTGTGTATTTATCGTCGAAAATTATTGCCGACCATTTGCGGATCAGTTCAAGCAGAAAACGAACTTCGGCGTGTTGTTAGAAAAGCTTAAATCTCATAATCTGAGTTCGAAATATCTAAAGTTTTAGGAGTTTATGAGGAAATGAATTTTTGCTACTTTTAACGTTGATAAAGGTATTTTGGTGGTATAGGTAAGCTGATGATTATGTTTTTTTTTTAAATATACCGAGTGATTGAAATGAATGTAAAATCAACAGTTGATCGTTGATGTAAAGTGAAACATGAAAAATTATCGACAAACAAATTCAGAATTTAGCCATGATAGTTGCCCTCCCCGGAACTGATAATTTCGTAAAAATATGAAATTTGATTTTTTATACGGACCCTGCGAAAAAATGTCAATTGGAAAAAATTTGTTCCACGTTCAATCAGAGCAAAATAAATTTACCCAGTACCTTTGATGAAAAAATTGCTGAGATATTCTAATTTGGAATTTTTCGTTCGATGATAAGGAACCAGCAAAATGTTATAATTATGGGAGCAGTGAAATTAAACGAGTCATTTTGTAATGTGTTAATTGAACTATAAATTTTGTCTTATTTGTGATAAATAAAATATAATTAATAAACTATGTATAATAATTAAATCGAACTCCTGTAATCTCTGAAAAGAAAAAAATTCGGTTTCCAGGGCCTGACTGACGCAAAGGTATGCGGGGCAGTTGCATCGTGCTCCTCTCCCCCCACCCCCCACGGCAGAGGAGCCTCAAAGTACACTCACAAAGCGAGTTACGGGGATTTTCGAAGCGTAGCGAGCAGAGGGCAGAGCCCCCTAGTCTTTTAAAAAATATAGTTTTAATGTTCCGTTGAACTAAACTCGTCAAAAGTGAAATTGCAACACCATGAAGGAATGCACGTAGCCATATGCAAATCACAGTACCGGTAGAAGAGAGCCATATGCAAATGATTAAAAGAACAAATAAAGATATGCAAAATAAACCTGTTTATTCAGTAAAGAATGTAGGCCCGCCATGGGCAGCTATACCAGGCCGCTAAACGGTGAGGTATACTATCGATGAGGCTATTAATGGTTGCCTGGGGTAATCCTTGCCAAGCAGCATTCGTTGCGGCACGCAGTTCGTCTACGGTATGTACTGGTAGTTCCCGGTGCACCTGACGTCCGATGAGGGCCCACACGTGTTCAATGGAAGAGAGATCCGGCGACGCTGCCTGCCAGGAACGGATGTGAATTTCATTCACGCTGTTGAGCGTTCGTTGTGTGGCATTGTCTTGCTGGAACGCCGTGCCAGGGACGGCCTGCCCCAGTGACCGAACCACAGGCATTACAACTTGTGTGACGTATCGGTCCGCTGTCAGATTACCTGCAATATGCACCAGAGCTATCCGCTGATTGAACATGAAACCGTCCCAAACCATGATGTCCGGTGTGACGCTCAGTGATATAAGCTGGCAAGTGGCGTTCCCCAGGAAGCACCCGTCCACGGTTGTCATACCTTCACAGGCAGAAGCGAGATTCATTATTTAAACAATACCCGATGCCATTCATTGGTCCAGTTGTGAAGACAACGACACGACTCCAGACGTGCACACCTGTGTCGAGCGTTTAATGGCACCCCAGTGACTGGCCGCCGTGCGCGCAGCTGTACTTCACGTAACCTGTTGCAAATGGTTTGGGTGCACGCAGGGGCAACCGTTGATGATGGCAAGTTGTTTCGATGTCACTTGCCATTGCGAATGGGGTTCGACGAGCCGTTCGGCGAATCTGCTGGTCTGTGCGCTCTGCCGTGCGCCTGTTCGATCCACTCCATCTTAGGCTTGTTCTCTGATGTTCCTGCGTTCAATCACACATCATTGGATGGTACTCACACCGTACCCAACACGCGTGGCAATTACACGCATCTACAAACCCACGTCACGCAACTCCAGGATACGGTCTCGGTCCCCAGCCGTTAACTGCTGGTGTACAGCTCGCTGACGTCTTCGAGGCATCGCTTCTTCGTCGCTGATAGCATTTACGGGACGAGCCGTCTGCTGGTCTTTATAACCTGAAACTGGGTGTCTCGTGACCCGATAGTACGAAAACTTCATATGGCTACTTTGCTCTGCATATGGCTACGTTCATTCCTTCATGGTGTTGCAGTTTCACTTTTGACGAGTGTATATACATAATAAATAGTATTAATGTATTATGTATAAAATACTACTATTTATTATGTGAATTGTTATAATTACTTTATATTCATTATTTTTATAGTATATAATCAGGAGGGTATTTATATTATTAATTTTTGTACCCGCTTAATCGCATACCCCGCTTAATCACATACAATAGTGTGGAATAAGTGTAGGCAATTAAGTGGGGCCAGCTATATAATCTTCTAATTTTCATCTAAAAGTTTCAAAATTTGTCAACAGTATTGAAATGCACTTTTTCATCTCAATATAGTTTTAATGACTGCTGGGACCTTGTTTAAATAAAACAAAATGGAATATTTCATCTCTTCAGTCTTGCATAAATATTTCAATGAAATTCAAATGGCTCATTTGAATTAAATGACAAGAAAAATCATGCATAAAGCATTGATTATGAAACGCTTTCCCACTGAAATGCAATTTTATATAAACATCTCTAAAATGCGATACATTTATATATTTTAAATTATCGCAGTATTCTCGTAATTCATTATATTTGAAAACTCAAAACTTCATCGAAAGAGATATTGCTCGGAAATGAAAATGAACTTCAATCAAATAACATCATCGAAATATAAATCGTTTGCTTCTCTATGTAGAATCAATGAATTTTTTAATTCATATCACTTATATTCCAGAATCATAGCTAAATAACTTTGCTTGAGAAAAAATCAGCAATTCTTATTCAACTTATCTTACAATCGCTTGATTTGTTACATTTTGCAAGCTATAGAAATTAGGGGTTTGATTTAGGAAAAATCAAAGTTTAGTGGTCATTTAAAATAAAAAAATATTGTAATTGCGTTTGCACAGAATTAAGACACACAGATAATATGCAAAAATGAAGCGGTTTTATGGCAGATGCAACACTACGGTTTTTAAAACATCACGATTTTTACACAGGAGGGAAAAATGAATGGCATATTTTATTTTGAAATGAATCACTCGATCTTTTCATATGATATGGGTGTAATTATTATTTCAGTTTTTATTTTAAAAACAACCTGATATATTTTGGTGAAATTTTTTTTACATATTTTACGTGATAATTAGAATATTTCCTAAAATTTTCGAAGCAATGTGTAAATTTTAACTCCGTTTAAAAAATGTCTGAAAAATTAAGTCCCGTAGGGATCAATGTATTTCATTTTTCAACCCGGGTTAAATTCGAAACTAATTGGGTGCTTTTATTCAATTTCATTTCCATAGGTCCCACAGACCTTCTCAACAACATACTAAAACTTCATTTTGATAAAGTCATTTTTACGGCAGGTATCGTGCGAATGGACAGACACACAGAATGAAGCAATAAACAGAATGAAGCCATAAACGCTTTATAACTATGTTGGAGAGTGTTGAAAACGACCAATAAAATTGTGTGAAGATACTGAGGTGTATATGATTTTTAGGCCTTTTGTATTATAAGTTAGGTACTTTGAGTGATTCGTGTACATTATACAAAGACGCCCACAGAAATTTTGTGCTCCCTTACAAGTAATTATCACGATCCTCCACCCCCCCTTTTATATCTTTTCTATTTTTTGTAAATTTTTCATGCCATATACAGCCTCAAAATGAAAATATTGGCGGCCCAAACCCTCTGAGCTCGGACTTCCATTCTAGTGGTGCTTACCCGCCCCCCCTTATGAGCAGCTCTGCTCTATATCTTGTAACATAGTATACATTCTATAGATCATGCAAAAATTCGAAAAACAAATACTTTTGATGATATTTATCAATTCCTCTATATTTGATTAAAAATAGGTGTAAACATTAATTTGTACTTTTTATTACCACTTACCCATTTATTGTATTTTCGAATTTCATTTAAAAATTCCATGGAAATGAACTCTAAAAAATCTGATGTGGGCAGCACATGACTTTCCTTATATAATGCAATGAATTTACTACTTTTCCAGTAAAAAAAAAAAAAGATTATTTTTATAGTAGTTATTTATATTCTTTCTAAGATATTGAATTTTTGTCAATGAGTCGTCATTTTCCATGTCGTCATCATGAGTCGTTATTGATTTAGCGTCATTTTTATCCATTTGGCGAGTTTTTCGTTAATTTATCAACATTTAAAAAAGTCGCCAAGTTGGCGACATTCCACCAAATTCGTCGCCAAAATCTCGCCATGCGTTATGGACGAAGAAATAAGTTATTCTTACAGCAGATAAATGGCTATTGGCGTTCAAATACAAACGTATTACTCAAAGTATCTTTTTTCATGAATGGAACAAGCTAGATCCACGAGAATGATGTCACCCAATGTATCGCATGGTATTACATATGAAAAGTGAACATGTTTCTCAATAGGAAATATTTTTTTTTATTTTATATGAATTTTTGATAATTTTTTTGAAAAAATGTACAATATCTCAAGAACGGTTCATGTTAGCATTCTAAAATTTATATCAATCGTTTTCTAATGAGAAATTACATAAGAAATGTCTATTTGCGTAACTTTATTAGAGGTTTTGATTTTTTGACGATTTTTTCAAAATTTCACTCGACATTTTAGGGGGGTTCTGAACATTCGATTGCATATAAAAACCATAGACTTCCAGTGTTTACGGATTGTGATTTTTGTACCAAATTTCGTTCGAATCGATCCATTCGTTCATCCGTTATCGTCTCCACAGACTCACTGACACGCACACACACACATACTTTCACACATTCACACACACAGAGACATCACTTTAAAAATATTTGATTCGTGATCAGGGATGCTTGAAACGTGCTCTCCCGTGGAAAACTCGTATTCGAATTTTCGACCCCGTCGCAATACTTTCCTTATACATTATGTATATAAGGAAAGTAAAAATGTAATCTAAAACAACCAATTAAAAGTTTATAGTTTCCTCGTTAAATCAGGAATCTTACTAAATTCCTCTTTATAAGCGAGTTTTGCTGTACGAACAAAAAAGGAGCTATTTTAAATAATTCAATATATAGTTTAAAATAGCTTTCTTCTATCAGATATTCAAGCCATTAGTGCTGTAAAGAGAGCAGAAAGGGTTTGTCTTGCCACGGAACATCTTCAATGATACGGTCCGAGAGAACACACATTCTCGTGTATCATTCAACATAACGTGAATGCATTAATATGAACAACCGCATTTTCCTTGTCACGCAATAGAATCGTCTGTTGCCTGGTGACATTGAATTAACCGAGTTCTGTTTTATGCATTTTTACTTTCCTTATATACAATAATGTATAAGGAAAGTATCGTGACGGGGTCGAAAATTCGAATTCGAGTTTTCGACGGGAGACCAAGTTTCAAGCATCCCTGATCACGAATCGAACATTTTTTAAGTGATGTGTGTATGTGTCAGTGAGTCTGTGGAGACGATAACTGACGAACGAATAGACCGATTCAAACGAAATTTGGTATAAAAATTACAATCCGTAAACACTGGAAGCCTATTGTTTTTATACGCAATCGAATGCTCAGAACCACCCTAAATTTTCGAGTGAAATTTTGAAAAAATCGTCAAAAAATCAAAACCTCTAATAAAGAAAATAGACATTTCTTATGTAATTTTTTATTTAGAAAACGATTGACATACATTTTAGAACGCCAACATGAACCGTTCTCGAGATATTGCGCATTTTAAAAAAAATATCAAAAATTCATATAAAATAAAAAAAATATTTCCTATTGAGAAACATGTTCATTTTTCATATGTAATACCATGCGATAAATTGGGTGACATTCTCGTGGATCTAGCTCATTCCATTCATGAGAAAAGATACTTTGAGTAATACTTTTGTATTTGAACGCCAATAGTCATTTACCTGCTGTAAGAATAACTTATTTCTTCGTCCATAACGCTTGGCGAGATTTTGGCGATGAATTTGGCGGAACGTCTCCAACTTGGCGACTTTGTTTAAATGTTGCAAAATTAACAAAAAACTCGCCAAATGGATAAAAATGACGCTAAATCAATGAAATGACGACTCATTGACGAAAATTCAATACCTTGGAAAGAATATAAATATCTACTATAAAAATAATCTATTTTTTTTTACTGTAAAAGTAGTAAATTCATTGCATTATATAAGGAAAGTCATGTGCTGCCCACATCAGATCTTTTAAAGGTGTTTTTTTAATTTTATTCCATGTTATTTGATAAAATTGTAAGATCAATTTAATTCGGCAATAGAATCGTCTGCTGCCTGGTGACATTGAATAAATTTAGTTCTGTTTTACGCATTTTTTTTTAAGATGTTCTTTTAATTTTATTCCATGTTATTTCATGAAATTGTAAGATCGATTTAATTCGGCAGGAGAATCGTCTGGTGACATTGAATAAATTGAATTCTGTTTTATGCATTTTTTTAAAGATATTCTTTTAATTTTATTCCATGTTATTTCATAAAATTGTAGTTATTTCATGAAATTGTAAGATCGATTTAATTGGACAATGGAATCGTCTGCAGCCTTGTGATATTGAATAAATTGAGTTATCTTTTATGCATTTTGTTAAAGATGTTCTTTCAATTTTATTCCATGTTATTTCATGAGATTGTAAGAGCGATTGAATTGGGAAATAGAATCGTCTGCTACCTGGTGACATTGAATTAATTGAGTTCTGTTTTATGCATTTTTTTAAAGAAGTTCTTTTAATTTTATTCCTTGTTATTTCATGAAATTATAAGAGCGATTTAATTGGTATTTATCTATATTCTTATAGATATTTTGAATCGGAGTTGTAAGGACAATGCTAATTAATGCGGATGTTGTCAGCATTTCACTTTCTTTGAAGGTACAAAAATACATCGTATTGGATTGCGCTCCCTTTGCAGATAACAGCATTTATAGATTGGTTTCGGCACTTTCATTATCGATTTATAATTTGCTTTCGATTTTCGAATGAAGAATGCTGAAAAAATTAAAGAGTTGTCGGTGCTCCGAGTTTTATCAAATTCCATAAGATTCTGATGTATATTGATAGAGATAATCGCACTAAATTTTATTCCATTTGTTCAATTTGTTTTTTAGATATACTGGTCCATGTGAAAAATACAAAATTTTAGAATTTCGAGAACGGATTATAATAACACCTAAACAATAAGTGTCCAATAATTTCAGAATATTACAAAAAGTATATTTTTTTAATAACTGTGAAAATATTTATTTGTTATTATTATTATTATTATTATTTATGTTTCTGATCAGGAGCGTAAAATATCTCGAGAACTATGTAAGTTAGCGTCCTACAATTTGTCCCATTCATTTAGTAACATATGAGATAACGATTTTATAAACGTTAAACAGTGATTACGTTTTCAGAACGTTTTCAGATTTTGTTCATTACGTTTTGTCGATTTTATGATTAAAAAAAAATGTTTGAATAATTAAGTCTTTCCTTTGTCCGTTGACACCTTAGAGGTGAAAATATATTTTTTTTCTTTTGACTTCTGGACATTCTAAACTGAAATAATCGTTCCAGATTTACTCCAATTTGCTCAAGAGATATCGTGCGCACAAGATAAATGGTCAGGAAACGTATCCTCCAGAAATGACAGCGCATGTTCAGCAAAACAGGTTGCTTTGTCTGATGACCTGTGTAGATAAAAGAGTTGAAATGAGCACAGGAAGTCTTAAAACGTGTTTATCCGTCAAAATGTCGAAATCAAAAATATTCGGGAAAACAATACTTTCTCTGCACAATGGTATGATAAAGTAATAAAAATGCATACGCTATGATCGAAAGAAATCAATGTAATGAATATATTGCAATCTATTTTTTACGTCTTTTATTGAATTCGTCATGACCTATGGTTGTCTGTTTGTTTCAACTACTTTGATGGCATTTCTGACATATGTCATACGTCCCAAAGTTCTGAAAGTTGGTACACAACTTAGTCCGGTAGAATAATTTCATCTATTAAAAATTGATGGATCCTTGAAAAATTGCACCGGCATGTTTTCCTCCATTGCTGTGAGATCGTTAAAAATTAGTCCAATATGTAGCCTCATTTATATTATATATATATATATATATATATATATATATATATATATATATATATATATATATATATATATATATATATATTTGAAATATGTAATAATAATAAGAATTATGTAAAAATAAAAAAAAATAAAAATACAATTCAAGTAATATTAACATCACCATAGAAGCAAATTCAAGGCCATAATGCCGATAAGAGAAAAGAACAGCACCGTCCCAAATTCGATGATTAATCAGAATTAAATTCATCTTCAGGTCTGAGTATTTAATTCTAATTAACCCAAACAAATGCCTGTTTCAGATTAAGCAATAGTACATTACTATAAATGCTTAAACTCAGACTACAGGCAACAAAAAATGAAAAAATGAAAATAGGATACATTAAGAAAATTTGTATTACCATGCGGCATGAACCCTTCTTCTTCCACCACGTGTAAACACGATCAACCTCAACAGCTTAATCTAGAAGCATCGGAATGAACAAGTCGAAATTCTACCAGGGAGGCAGTACGAACGTTCACGGTAATACTCCCAGACCCGTCCAGTGAGTCTAAGCTGGAGACTGGACAAGCAATTCAGAATATAACTTCCCAAATATGCAATCCTGAATATGAATATGAATCAAAGATGAAAATTCTTACTAAACAAGTAGTTCATAGGAAAACTGGATAAACGACAATGCCACTATACACCATTATAAGGGCGCTCAAATCGTAGTTTCAATACTGACAAAGTTACATTTTTTTGCGAAAATAAAATTCAAAACATTAATGTTAATGCATCTTATTTTCCGATTTTTTGATTTTTCTAATTTTTTGACTTAGTATATTATTTTTCATTTTTATTTATTTATATAATTAATAAATAATTATATATATAATTTTTTTTTTTTTTTTTTTTTTTTTTTTTTTCTGTATGTCAGTCACTATAATTGGGAATGTTTTCTAGGATGTTATCGAGTGAAATTTGATACACTGAGTTGATAATTTTAATAACAAATATATATATATATATATATAATTGAAGAATTTTTATTTTACATGTATTATATATACCTGAGATAGATCATTAATAGAAAATGTTCTGTATAACATAAGTGAAAGGAAGATGGACTAAAATGTAAATGTGACATCAAAAATACCATACGACAAACCATGGAATATTTTAAAAAACATGATAAGAAAACATTATAAATAAAATAGGTACTAAATTGGTATGAAATATCCCTTTTTCCCTGTTCTATATAAAAGTCAAGGAATGGAATAAGAGTTACATATGGTAAAGAGGGGTGAATAAATTTTGTACAACACATTAAGATGAAATTATTGATATAAATCATATATGTAATGCAGGTACTTAAGATATTAATCCCCTTGTTCCCTACATAAACAACATACATGGTGTAAATGCAAGAAATGTGTTTAAAGAAGAAAAGTTGCATTGTTTTGCACGATGAGCTAGGCCTTTTCTAGCTCCCAAAAATTTTTTTTGAAATTGAATAAATTGATTAAAGTGAAAAGCATTTCCGAAACCATGTACTATCAAGGGCTATACATGTTTCGTTAATGCGGATTTTACGTTTCTGTGTGCATTACTGTAAATTGTATTACAGAAACAATGCACATGGGCCGACGTAGAAGAAAATACAAATTGGATCATATATATAAGAAATCAAATATAATAATCAAATATACCAGTGTGTGGCTAAGTATTTAAAGGAGAGTATAATGTAATGAAAAGGTATAAGAATATAATAATATAATAATATAAATGTATTTACCCCTTGCGCTGCTTAGCTGTGTAGATTACATGCTACTGACTAAGCATTTTTACTTAATACAGGTTACAGTTAATTCTATATACTAAGGTTTCAACTGTTGGAAGTGAAACATGGATATGAAAAATTATTTTAAATTGTTTGAGAATGATCTGTCAATATTGTTTGAGAATGATCTGTCAATATCTTGCTGTAATTGTAGCAAGGTGTTGAATTCAAAATTAAAATGTGTTTTAATAAAAGAAAAAATATCTATAAACTCTAAAGAGTTTATAGATATAATCTATCTCTAATATCAGAAACACACATTGTGTGTTCATTTAAAAAAAATACTTGGACTTGAAGAAGAGTTTTTTTCCTAAACAGTTTTCCTTTGAACAATTCAATTATTTAGACCTAGGGCTCTTCCACTTGTATAGCTTTGGTGCTTGGATTTTATTTATTTTTCAATTACCTATTCCATTCCATTGATATTTGTTGATTATCTTCAGCTTGATGACCAGAAATTTGCTTTTTTCCCCCATTTGATTGACGAATCTCTATTTAATACTTTTTTTTTTTATTATGTAGGCATATTTTTAAGTTAGGGTTTTTTGAGTTGCAACTTCTTTCTATTCCATTATTGGAATTTCATACTATTTTTTATATATATATATATATATATATATATATATATATATATATATATGAGTTAAGGATACTTTGCATATATGAATAGTTAGCAATACTAAAGTTAAAGTAATAAAGATTGACGATGCAAAATACATTTAATTTATTGCGCAAATGCAGCTTATAAATAAAATGATTTCAATAATAAAAATATAATATGAAAATCCAATGATAGAACAGAGAGAAGCTGTAACTCAAATAAACCTAACTTAAAATATACCTAGAAATTATAAAGGAGTATTAAATAGAGAATCATCAATAATTTGGAAAATAAAATGCATATTTCTAGTCATCAAGCTAAAGATAATCAACAAAATTCAATGCTGTGGATTCGAAAATGGTAAAACAAAAAATATCCAAGCATTAAAGCTATACACGTTGATAAGCACTAGGCCTAAAAAAATTGTTCATTTAAAAAAAAATCTTTGTCAAGTCCAAGTATTTAATCAAAATAAACACAAAATATGCTTGTTTCTGAATTGTTATATAGATTATATCTATAAACTAACAATACTTGAACTACAAGCATAAAGATTGAAAAATTAAATAGGAAACAAGAATACCTGATATACACTGCAAAAATCCAATTCATTCGTACAATAAATGAAGAGATAAATGTTGCAAATCGCAAAAGATAAAATTTGAGATATACTTTGCCAATCGTGAGAAATAAATAACAGTATTGCAATAAGATAATAAAATGTGATATATTCTACAGTAAAAGCTACAAAATAAAGGGACGATCACTGGATTTTCATATTATATATATATATATATATATATATATATATATATATATATATATATATATATATATATATATATATATATATAAAATGTATATATATGATGTGAATATGAGTGTGTGTGTAATTCCATTGTTGTAAGATAGTTAAAAATGAGTCCAATATGCATCTTCGCTGTTCTTTGTATGCACATCAGTGCAGGCTCTAGGGTTTGATTCATTCATACCTTATTTAGAGAAGGCTGAAAACTGTAATATTAGTATATATTAGATATATTATTAAGAGTTTATTTTTTTTAGATGATTGAACAAATTTAAATGACGATTTTGTTTTTACGAAACCTTTTTCATGTCATTCTAGACAGTGATTCCCAACCTTTATTGTTTGCAGGAACCATTAAAATATTTCTTAAATTCTCGGAGAACCCCTGGGAGACCCATATTTGGTTCAACATGAGTGAATTGAAAAATAGATGCGTAAAAGGGGCAACAGGGGCCTAAGAAATTATAAATACCTTATATTTTTGGATAAAATATTACAAAAGTATTTATTGCCTATTCCTATTTATTAATTACTGTTAATAGTATTTTCGCTTTACATCTGTCTTACTGGTTACAAGCAAGTTTTGTGTATATTTTTCTTAGAAATTTTGTGTTAATATAATTGTATATAATGCGATAAAATTTTAATAATTTTAATTTTTTTAACCCAATTATATATATATATATAAAAAAAAAAGATGGCAAGTCGTACAATGTTTTCGCAAGCTTTTAAAAAAATTCGCGGAATCCTGGTTTGCTAATACTGCTATAAGGCTACATTGTAAAACATTCTGCAACCTTTGCTCATTTTTTTCAGCTACTTTGTTGATACTTTCGGCAAATTGCTAAGAAAAGTCACAATTACAGGCGTTTATGAAAATTCCAGCTTCATTTCTGAAATATTAAGCTAATTATCGCCTGCCGAAGCATTATTTTTGTGTGTATATATATATATAATAGTTTAAAATCCAATGATAGAATAGAGAGAAGTTGCAACTAAAAAAAACCCCAATATTAAAAAATGCCTAACAAATAAACAAGTATCAAACAGAGAATCATCAATCAAGTGGAATATAAAAGGCAAACCTCTAGTCATCAAGTTGAAGACAAACAACAATCATCAATGGAAAGGAATCGATAATAGAAAATAAAATAAAATCCAAGCATTAAAGCTTTACACGTGGACAAGCCCTAGGCCTAAACGAATGAATTGTTCATTTCGATAAAATTCTTCATCAAGTCCAAGTATTTCATCAAAATGAACACAAAATGTATATTTCTGATATCAGTGATAGATTATATCTATAAACACTTGTAACTTGGACGATATGCATAAAGATTGAAAAATTATAGGAAACAAGAATACCTGAAAAAGCACTGTATATGTCTGAACCATCGGAGCCTTGAATAAAGAGACCAATGTTTCCAATCGCAAAAAATAAAAAGTTAAGAATTGCTGTTGCCAGTCTTGAGAAATAAATAACAGTAATGCAAAAAGGCTATAAAAAGTGATATTCAACAGTAACAGCTTCAAAATAAAGGGGTAGATGATTAAAGAAAACATAGAGGCTAAATTATAAGGGGATGTAAATACATGGTAATGCTTATTCAAGAGGAAGTGGATGTCTGGCTAATATAAGATACTAAGGAATGAATTTAAGTATATTCAACCAGTCCAAACTTTTTAACTATACCATTCTACTCATTCATTTTTAACTATACATTCATTTTTAACTATACTAAATATGCTGGATATTTATGTAATTTGCTGGTAATTTTTAGCTTATTAATATGCATAGCATGAAATTTTTTATCTGATAATCTATAAATTCTAAAAAGTTGATTAAGTATAATATTTCAAAATAATTATATATGTATATATATGTATGTGTATATATATATATATATATATTTTTTTTTTTCATTCCTCATCTTTGAAATTTGTTGATTGTCTTTGTCTTTATGACCTGCATTACGCTTTATAATTTCCTCTTTATGTTTGAATTCCTTTTATTTCTTTGTATTTTGTAGAAAATTTTGGAATAGTGTATTATGAGTTACTACTTACATTCTGACATTGGTTTTACTAATTTATATTTTATATATATATATATATATATATATATATATATATATATAAGGGGATGTAAATACATAATTCTTATTATTACATTTCAAATATTTATCCATATACTTGTCTGCTGCATTATGCGCGTATTGTATATTGGTTTCTTATTTTCTGTCTTGTTGTTTACGAGTTTCTGTGGTAACATTCATTTTTAATTAGTTAGAACTGAATTACACTAAAGTTAGCTGCATTTGCGCTGAATTGGTGTCAAATTTGAACTTCATTTTTATCTCATTATCCCTTATCTTATCATTTTAAAATGTCTGGTAATTGTAATTCCTAGGTAATAATTCTATTCTTGCTTCTATGGTGATGTTAATATTACTTGAATTGTATTTTTATTTTTACATAATTCTTATTATTACATTTCAAATATATATATATATATATATATATATATATATATATATATATACATATATATATATATATATATATATATATATATATATATATATATATATATATATATATATATATATATATATTAGCATTATCCAAAACTATCAGGAACCTTACTCCCCATTACGGACAGCTGACCCCTCTGAAACTTTTAGTAACATGCTTGCAAGTGTTTTACAGTGTACAGTGAATTAAATTAAAACTTGCGACAAATAAATAGATTCTTGGTCTGTTTTGATAAAGTGTTAATGAATGATGATATAGAGCTATTAAATATGCTTAATTTTTTAATAGATTATTCATTCCCCGTCTCCTTGAAGATTTCTTAATTCAGACGGGTATCGAATGCTTCGGGGAGGCCCAGTTGCACGGCGGTCGTCTGACTGGTCCTGCACCAAATAACTCCTCTTTCTGAATGATAGGCAGTGGGGGTCGTTGCTCTGCAGACGTTTTTTCATTTTTCTTGGGAAAGAAATAGTAATCACGATGAGTTTAATGATAGTTTCTTGCTCACGACGGGGTAAATATCCTTCAAAGCAAGGCCGCAGTATTCAAACGAGTATTAAGAGATAGTTAGGCGTTATAATGCATTCATGGTTGTGTGCGTGTAGACGTAAAGGGCACTTCATCAAAAAACAAGTTAAGTTATTCAGCTTTACAAAAAGTGTCAGCCATAAAAATGACTGAGATGAAGCCAGCTTTACAAAAAGTGTAATCTATAAAAATGATTGCGATGAAGTCAGCTTTACATAGAGTTTAAGCCATAAAAATGTTTGAAGAACTATCGCCAATTTTATCAAACTTCATGAGTGAAATGCATAGAGAGGAGAAGTTATTGAATGCATTTCTTAATATACTCCGCAAATTTACGTAATAACGATATATAGAAATGCAATATACAGGGTGTCCCAAAAAGATTGAAACGCGCTTTAATTCTTTACCTGTTGGAAATAAGTGGGCAATGTAAATTGCAAAAATGTTGAAAGTAAGGTAGGAAATAAGACTACGTTAATGAAATAGTCCTCCCATTCATTTTCAAAAAGTTACACCTTTTAAATTTTTTATACTAACCCCTCAGACAAATTGGGTCAATCAGAAATTTTTTTAGTTTTAATGCAACAAGATCATTTAAAAAACCTCATATCTGTATCTTTAAAATTGAGCGAGTTATATTTAATTGAAAATTGAGCATCGTGAATATATCATTGGGACCATATATCAAATTAGAAATGTAAATTTGTGACATATCACAAAAAAGATAAAACTGGATGATAATACATAGGATACCCAAACGCGTAGTGAGTACCACAGCATTATATGATCTCTGTCTGTGTAATGCTTTATTTAGATGCATTTGTGATAAAAAATTTTGATACATATTAAAGTATTTTTGATGTAAACAATTTTCATCGTCAATTTGTTTATGATCCCTATTTTCACGGATGAAACAGCCTTTCACATGGTACGGAAAAGTAGCATAAGTCAAATTTTTTCCTTTACCATAATTCAGTTGATTTTAAAAATCCAGATATGCGGTTTTTTTAATGATCTTGTTGCATTAAAAATAAAAATTTTCTGACTGACCCAATTTGTCTAGGGGGGGGGGGGGGGGGGTCGTATAAAAATTTAAAAAGTGTAACTTTGTGAATATGAATGACTATTTATGACTATTTATGACTATTTATGACTATTACTATGAAGGCTATTTCATTAACGTAGTCTTATTTCCTACCTTACTTTCAACATTTTTGCCAATGAACATTGTACACTTATCTCCAACAGGTATAGAATTAAAGCGCGTTTCAATCTTTTTGGGACACCCTGTATACCCAGTTCATGTTTTATCATCCCAAATCTTTTTAATTCATCTGAGTCCGTTATAGCAAGAAACTGCTTTGGATCAAAAAAGGTAAATGTGCCAAGTTTATTACGAAGTACATGTAATAACTTTTCCTCTCTATGGTTTCCACTCATGAAGTTTGATAAATTTTGTTATAAATCTTCATCTCAATCATTTTTATGGTTCACACTTTTTGTAAACTCGAAAATTCCCTTTCCTTTTTGTTTTACAAGTTTGTTTTTGATGAGATATCAGTCTTTCTGTAGTGATTATTTTTTCTTTCTTTACCACACTGGAGCAGTCAGGGCACCCAATATATCGAATCGCAACTATCTGTGTCGTTAACATGCGATCTGCAGAAACTTGGATTGTCAGTGTCCTTTTTTGAGAAGAAAGTCTTATGTGGGTTGGCAACACATGACTTTCCTTATATAATGCAATGCATTTACTACTTTTACAGTTAAAAAAAAATTGTTATTCTTATAGTAGATACTTATATTATTTCCAAGATATTGAATTTTCTTCAATGAGTCGTCATTTTCATTGATTTAGAGTCATTTTTATTCATTTGGCTAGATTTTCGTTAATTTGGCAACATTTAAGAATTTCGCCACGTTGACGACATTCCGCTGAATTCGTCGCCAAAATCTCGCCAAGCGTTATGAACAGAGAAATAAGTTATTCTAACAGCAGATAAATGACTATTGGCGTTCAAATACAAAAGTATTACTACAAGTATCTTTTCTCGTGAATGGAACGAGTTAGATCCACGAGAATGATGTCCCCCAATTTATCGCGTGATATTACATATGAAAAATGAACATGTTTCTTAACAGTTAATATTTTTTTTTTAATTTATTGGATTTTTGGAAAAAATTAATTGAAAAATGTGCAATATCTCGAGAACGGTTTATGCTAGCGTTCTAAAGTTTATGTCAATCGTTTTCTAAGGAAAAATTACATAAGAAATGTCTATTTTCGTAACTTTATTAAAGGTTTTGATTTTTTCAAAATTTCACTCGAAAATTTAGGGGAGTTCTGAACATTCGATTGTATTTTAAAACAATAGGCTTCCAGTATTCACGGATTGTGATTTTTGTACCAAATTTCATTCGAATCGCTCCATTCGTTCGTGAGATATTGTCTCCACAGACTCATTGACACACACACACACACACACGCACACAAACATCACTTCAAAAATGTTCGATTCGTGATCAGGGATGCTTGAAACGTGCTCTCCCGTCGAAAACTCGAATTCGAATTTTCGACCCCGTCACAATACTTTCCTTATACGTTATGTATATAAGGAAAGTAATATAGAAATTTTGAAAGATATTGACCTGCCATTAGGGTACCTTAAAATATGAAATCTTCAAATTTTGCAATTTTCCCTATAACAGTAGTTACACAACAATCAACATACCGAATTTCAACTGGGCAAAACAGATTTCCCGCGGAATTTAGAAGAATATTGACATATTTTTAAGAAAATACAGATTTTGGCCAATCATTGGGGTACTTTAAAATGTGAGAAGTACGGAATAGAGATTCTCTGCGTGTTTAACCTCCTGCTCTAGCCCTGCCTTCAGTTCTACTACATACTTTTGACCTTCAAAAGGTTTGGAAATACTAATAAACCGGTAACCGAAACATACAAACTCTTATTTATGAACCCTTTTTCTATTGCGCCCAAACTAATTTCGTATCCGTTCCCCAGAAAAGTAATTGCTCTTTCTATGTTTATAATTGGGTGCTGTTATTCGCTTCCACCCATCTTTCCTGTTCAACTCCAGATACAATGATATACTCATTCACGCCAGCTCATCTCCTGATGAGTTTATCATTGTTTGCTGAAAAGAGCTGCTGGACGTATTCTCCTGCCATAGTTTTGACCTTCCATGGTGTGCGAAACAGTTTCTATCATGCTCTGCTTGCTTTCTTCTAAAGAGAAGAAAGGGTCACCCGGTTATACTTTACACCTTTCAGCTGAGGCGTTATGAAATGCGAATATGACGTCCCGGGCATGATATGTCAATGTCTCCAGTGAGATCCGCAAACGTTTTAACGGTGTAATGCGCTCAGATGTAGGATTCAGGAAAGGAATGGCAAGGGGGATTGTACACGAATTAACATTATAGAATGGGTATGTGAGACACCATGGGGTTGCTCTGATAGGGTTTCAATTAGTTTTGAATGGTTGTTTTCAGAACAAAAAAAATATTTTTATTTGAATAATTATATTAACTCCAAAGTGTAACTGCGAAGATCTCATTTTTATGTATTTCTAAAGAGAAGACTCCAGAAGAGGAATGGCAAGTGATCGTACGTGAATTAACTTTATAGAATGGGTATGTGAGACAACATGGAGTTGCTCTCATAGGGTTTCAATTAGTTTTGAATGGTTATTTTCAGAACAAAAAAAATATTTTTATTTGAATAATTATATTAACTCCAAAGTGTAACTGCGAGGATCTCATTTTTATGTATTTCTAAAGAGAAGACTCCAGAAGTGGAATGGCAAGTGATCGTACGTGAATTAATTTTATAGAATGGGTATGTGAGACAACATGGAGTTGCTCTGATAGGGTTTCAATTAGTTTTGAATGGTTATTTTCAGAACAAAAAAATATTTTTATTTGAATAATTATATTAACTCGAAAGTGTAACTGCCAGGATCTCATTTTTATGTATTTCTAAAGAGAAGACTCCAGAATAAGAATAGCAAGTGATCGTGCGTGAATTAACATTATAGAATGGGTATGTGAGACATCATGGGGTAACTCTGATAGGGTTTGAATTAGTTTTGAATGGTTATTTTCAGACCCAAAAAATACATTTTTATCTGAATAATTATATTAACCCGGAAGTGTAACTGCAAGGATCTCATTTTTATGTATTTCTAAAAAGAAGACTCTAGAAGAGGAATGGCAAGTGATCGTGCGTGAATTAACATTATAGAATGGGTATGTGAGACATCGTGGGGTTGCTCTGATAGGATTTCAATTAGTTTTGAATGGTTATTTTCAGAACCAAAACATACATATTTTTTTGAATAATTATATTAACCCGGATGTGTAAATGCAACGATCAAATTTTTATGTATTTCTAAAGAGAAGATTCCAGAAGAGGAATAGCAAGTGATCGTGCGTGAATTAACATTATAGAATGGGTATGTGAGACATCATGGGGTAACTCTGATAGGGTTTGAATTAGTTTTGAATGGTTATTTTCAGAACCAAAAAATACATTCTTATCTGAATAATTATACTAACCCGGAAGTGTAACTGCAAGGATCTCATTTTTATGTATTTCTAAAAAGAAGACTCTAGAAGAGGAATGACAAGTGATCGTACGTGAATTAACATTATAGAATGGGTATGTGAGACATCGTGGGGTTGCTCTCATAGGGTTTCAATTAGTTTTGAATGGTTATTTTCAGAACCAAAAAATACATTTTTATTTGAATTATTATATTAACCTGGACGCGTAACTGCAACGATCTAATTTTTATGTGTTTCTAAAGAGAAGACTCCTGAAGAGGAATGGCAAGTGATCGTGCGTGAATTAACATTATAGAATGGGTATGTGAGACATCGTGGAGTAACTCTGATAGGGTTTCAATTAGTTTTGAATGGTTATTTTCAGAACCAAAAAATACATTTTTATTTGAATAATTATATTAACCCGGACGTGTAAATGCAACGATCAAATTTTTATGTATTTCTAAAGAGAGGACTCCAGAATAAGAATAGCAAGTGATCGTGCGTGAATTAACATTATAGAATGGGTATGTGAGACATCATGGGGTAACTCTGATAGGGTTTGAATTAGTTTTGAGTGGTTATTTTCAGACCCAAAAAAAATACATTTTTATCTGAATAATTATATTAACCCGGAAGTGTAACTGCGAGGATCTCATTTTTAGGTGTTTCTAAAGCGATATTGTCCCAATGTACATATACAATAACAACAAAAAAATTATGAAAGAGCCTTTGTATGGTGAAAAATTATGCGATACTTCCTTTTTGACGAAACTGTTAAGCATTTTTTATTCCTTTTTTACTTCCTTATTTCGCATAGTTATGCGAATTTTCGGAAAATCCCGCAAGTGGAATCTTCAGAACCGAAAATGGATATCTTTAGAGAAACTCACCCCCCTTAGGAATTCGATGCTGAATTATGAGACAGCATCTAAGCTTTATCCATAGCCAAACATGAGAAATGGATTTTTCAAGGAAATGTGTTGAACCTGAAATGAAAAAAAAAAAAAATAAAATAAAAACGAAATTTTTAGTGAACCGCATACCTTCTATGGAATTTAATATTCAATTCATTCCAGTCATCATCTTAGTCCTACCTGGAGCTAATCTTAATGCTGAATTTCATATCAGTTATCATCTAAGCTGTATCCATAGCCAATCTTGAGAGGTAGATGTTTCAAGTAAAATGGAAATGTTTGAACTGGAAATGAAAAAATAACCAAAATTGGAAATCATTCGTAATTCTCCCCCCAACCCCCGCTCATCCTTCTCCTCCTCCAGAATTTTATTCTGGATCCAAATCACTCATCATCTGAGTTTTATCTATAGCAGATCCTGAGAAAAGTTTGTTTCGAGGCAAATGTTTTCGCATAAACAACGATAGTATGGCGAAACTTTTGCCGCAAAAAAGAAACTAATTAAAAGAAGTGTGGCTTCACTCGACTTTCTCATGCCGGAATCCATTTTCAGTAGCTTTTTTTTTTCAAATTCTACAAGAATAAGAATGAAATAATTATATTAATTTTTTTAAGAATATTAATTAATAAATATATTAATATAATATATTAATTAATATTTTTTAAATGGTTTTTTTAAAAATATTAATTGAATATCGTTTATTTTTAAAAATATTAATCTTTTATCAAAATATTACAAGAAAATTTTACAAGAATTTTCCAAAAAAAATCCGTGCTACCGAATTTTTTGAAAAATCGGTATCACGGGTCCAAATGATTACAATTATAGCTTTGCTACGCTTCACTTTAAAGGGCTTGAAAAAAACTCTTTCGATTGATACCATAGTATACTTGACAATGTACCCCCTCGGGAGCGTGTAATCCCCCCCCCCCCGAGGGGGATAATGACGTCATGAACAAAAAAATTGTATCATGGCTATTTTTCACAACAATGCCTGAAACTATTAAGTCTCTTGACCTTTGAGCCACAAATAACCCCTTTTATGCATGATTATGTCAAATTTTGTCCTATGCTGCCAGGCTAGAAAAGTATAAAATTTCGAATAAATTTCAAAGTTTTCGCTGGAAAGTAAAGAAAAAAAAATTGTATCTAGTTCTAGATTTTTTGATAATAAAGCCGGAAATAAAGTTTCTTGAAAATCCATTAATATTTGTGGCTGCTATCGTGCGCGCAAGAAATCGGCCACAGAGGGACATCACTTCTTAAGTAGTCAAAACGTGTTTAGGAGGTCTTAAAACATATATTAGCATTAAAATCTCGGAATTCTAAAATTTTCGTGAAAAACAATACTTTCTCTATACTATATTGTTTAATACGAGAAAGTAAAAATATATGAAAAAGGTATTGCTGAAATAGTCAGGGTATACGGTATTTTTATATTTCAAAGTGAGTGTTATTCCAGAATGTTAACACATTCCATTTTTGGGATATTGCACGTTTTTTTATTCAAAATGGAGTCATAAAAATATGTTATATTCACAGTTATCAAATGCGTGAAAGTTTATGCCAGAAATAAATGGGCACCATTGTTATCACGATCCGTTATCGAGGTATTATATATTTTACGTCTCCACGGGGAGAGCAATATCTCCCCAACGAATATCAAGAGATATATATACGTGAAGTCAAAATTTGTTCTGTTTCTCCATATTATCCAAATTTGTTGACCTATATGACAGGGGAAATGAAAGTTCTGTATATTGGACACACCAAATGCTTTGTTTGTACCTTGAGCCATTTGAGTTATTGAGCCTTGAACCATTTCATTTTGATCTAGATTTTTACTTTCCCATACGTATAGTAGCATAACAGAATAGGGAAAAATTTGATATAATCATGCATAAAAGGGTGTATTTATGGTTCAATGATCACGGGACTTAATAGTTTCAGTCATTGTTGTGGAAAATAGCATTTCATAGATAAGTTAGCACATATACATGAGTTAGCATTGAATATATAGCATTTCATAGATGTGTCAGTTATAGAGAAAACAGTATATCGACACCGTTCAATTTTATTGGTTTAATCAAGTCCATTCGTGGTAAGGGATTTGCACAGAATACTGGACACATGTAATGACAACATGATATTCATTTCGGTACCCGACACAATCGTGATTCTGTGTGGAACTGATAGCATACGGCTGGTTCCGCATTATTGAGTTATACTACATACAATATTGATTCATAAGAACACACGATCATGATTCCGCATATTATACTTGCGTGCATGCTGAGTTTAACGGTGCACAATCTATGCATGTATTCCAAAATTCTGACAGCACGGTGTGGTACATTGCATTATTAATTTACCCCTATTGGTTATTCATATATATGAATGATCAATAAAGGTAAATAAATAAATTATTACGCTTAAGCTTCTTGCATATGCGCAGCATTTTAAAGCAGATTTTCTCAAAGGAAGGTTTGCTTTGCCACTCGGTGAAAGTGCTCAAAGAAAGAGTCAAAGTTGGGCATTAATTATTGAAAATGCAATTTATTTAAGTAATGCAATTAAAATATAATTGTAACTTAACAAAAAGTTGAAGGCAGTTGCGTTGTATTTAATTGCAATTACAAGTAATTTCTGATTACTTATTAATTAGTAATTATTAATGGTAATTGTTCTTGCAGTTTTTCCTTAGATTTTTACTTCCTTATATACATAATGTGTAAGGAAAGTATTGTGACGGGGTCGAAAATTCGAATTCGAGTTTTCGACGGGAGAGCACGGTTCAAGCATCCCTGATCACGAATCAAACATTTTTGAAGTGATGTCTCTCTCTCTCTCTCTCTCTGTGTGTGTGTGTGTCAGTGAGTCTGTGGAGACGATAACTGACGAACGAATGGACTGATTCGAACGAAATTTGTTACAAAAATCACAATCCGTAAACACTGTAAGCCTATTGTTTTTATACACAATCGAATATTCAGAACCCCCCTAAATTTTCGAATGAAATTTTGAAAAATCGTCAAAAAATCAAAACCGCTGATAAAGTTACGCAAATAAACATTTCTTATGTAATTTTTCATTAGAAAACGATTGACATAAATTTTAGAACGCTAACAGAAACTGTTCTCGAGATATTGCACATTTTTCAAAAAAATTATCAAAAAGTCATATAAAATCTTAACGAACATCTCGCCAAATGGATAAAAATGACGCTAAATTAATGAAAATGACGACTAATTGTCGAAAATTCAATATCTTGGAAAGAATATAAGTATCTACTATAAGAAAAATCCATTTTTTTTTTACTGTAAAAGTAGTAAATGCATTACATTATATAAGGAAAGTCATGTGTTGCCCACATCAGATTTTTTTTTTTTAATTCTACACTTTCATCATTTTTATGAAAGTATCATTCGCATTGCTCCAAACTAGGGATTGCAATCCCGTAGATAATTTTCAATCCCGGAATTACGGGATCGTAAAATCTTCAATCCCAAGATTCTGGTATCCCGCTGGATTCAGTTTTTTTTATTTATTAAAGAAAATGCATTATTTAATGTTTTTTTTATTTATAAAATAGTCCATTACCATACCTCTTACTGTGTTCGGTGATTTAGGTATATTTTGGCATTGGCAAAACCCCCCTAGATTTAATAGATTCTCGCAAGTCGGGAGAAGTGCAAAATACGCTGAATGGTAAGCCATAGCTTGCTGTCAATCCAGCTAATATATAGCCGGTAATGTATTCTCATTTTTTTGTAAAATAACTATAAATATTCCTTTTAGTATCTCTAACAACATCGCTAATGCCGGCAGCACTATTTCCTTGTGAACCGGAGCTAGTTTCATCCTTATTTCTACTTCGTTTCAAAACATTAATCTCATGAATGGAATTTAAATGCACATGAAGCCCTTTTGTTGACCACCTCCTGTTTTTATGATTTTTTTACACAACTTCCATTTTGCCGATTGTTCATTGGCTTCACTTAGAAAGTATTTCCAAACAGATTCAAGCTCGTACACTTTTGAACTTTTACACTTTTCGTATATCATAGTGCTACTTTTATCAAATGTAGTCATTTCGAATTAATCTACATGTAATTCATATAAAGAAAGAACATGAGCTACTGCAACAACGCTAGACGAAAATGACTGACTGGCTGAGAGATATGGCTTTGGGATATTTGCTACGGAAAATGAAAGTGAACATTCGATGCTAGAATAAACATAGTAGCTGTTGCCACTAAACAGCTAAAATAATTGTGAAAAAATCTGATGTGGGCAACACATGACTTTCCTTATATAATGTAATGAATTTACTACATTTACAGTAAAAAAATTGGTTTTTCTTATAGTAGATACTTATATTCTTTCCAAGATATTGAATGTTCGACAATGAGTCGTCATTTTCATTGATTTAGCGTCATTTTTATCCATTTGGCGAGATGTTCGCTAATTTGGCAACATTTCAAAAAGTCGCCAAGTTGGCGACATTCCGACAAATTCGTCGCCAAAATCTCGCCAAGCTTTACTGATAGAGAAATAAGTTATACTTATAACAGATAAATGATTATTGGCGTTCAAATACAAAAGTATTACTCGAAGTATCTTTTCTTATGAATGGAACGAGCTAGATCCACGAGAATGATGTCACCCAATTTATCGCATGATATTACATATGAAAAGTGAACATGTTTCTCAATAGGAAATATATATATTTTTTATTTTATGACTTTTTGATAATTTTTTTGAAAAATTTGAAATATCTCGAGAACGGTTCATGTTAGCGTTCTAAATTTTATGTTAATCGTTTTCTAATGAAAAATTACATAAGATATGTCTATTTTCGTAACTTTATTAGCGGTTTTGATTTTTTGACGATTTTTTCAAAATTTCACTCGAACATTTAGAGGGGTTCTGAACATTTGATTACGTTTGAAAACAATAGGCTTCCAGTGTTTACGGATTGTGATTTTTGTACCAAATTTCGTTCGAATCGGTCAATTCGTTCGTCAGTTATCGTCTCCACAGACCCACTGACACACACACACACACACACACAGACACACACACACACAGACATCACTTCAAAAATGTTTGATTCGTGATCAGGGATGCTTGAAACGTGCTCTCCCGTCGAAAACTCGAATTCGAATTTTCGACCCCGTCACAATACTTTCCTTATACATTATGTATATAAGGAATGTAAAAATATACTACAAATACGTTTGAAGTAGCGCCTTTATGTGTTTCAATCTCAAAATGAATGTTTTCCTTTAACAAACTCGGGTAAAGTTTAATTTAGTAAGCATGAACACTGGTGTTTAGCACGTGCATGTAAATCTGATAAAAAAAATACCGCAATCCTGGGATTCTGGCGTCACCAACCCCGGTATTACGGTGCTCATTTTTCAGCTGAGCTCCCGGAATTGCAATCCCTACTCCAAACCGTTTTCTCTCCACTTAGATTTTTTTTTATTTTAAAGATGCACACAACTTAGTTACAAATTAACAAGAATGATTATAAAGATAATCATTCTCATTATCTTGTTTACAATGGTAAACAAGATTTTTTTTCATTTAACTTCATGTTTAATTCAACTTCATCTTCAGTTTAAAATGAACTTCATTTTCAGTGAACTTCATCTGGACAATGAAGTTCGGACTTTTTGCAGATTAAACATATTTGAAAACCTCACCAATGTATGCTTAGTCCTTACCCTGTGTTTGTTAAAAGCAGTGTACGGATAACGTGCCAGAATCTCCTTGGCTTCTAGAGCTTCGACTTCCCAGGGCCAGCCCTGATAGATAACCTTCGATTCTGGTCCCAGACTCGAGATAACCCGCCTTTTCACCTTTCAGACAAGCCTTTCGAACGTTTTTTCTAGACATGCGGGCGAAAATTTATTTTTAGTAAGCTCTTTGCTTTCACTACATACATAGTATAATGTATAGAGAAAGTATTTTGAATTCAAGTTTTTGACGGAAAAACACGTTTCAAGCATCCTTGAATTCGAAGCGAACGTTTTTGGAGTGATGTCTGTCTGTATGCATGTGTGTGTTAACTGTTTGTGTGTGTTAAATGTGTGTGTGTGTGTGTGTGTGTTACATGTGTGTGTGTTAAATGTGAGTGTGCGCGTTAAGTGTGTGTGTGTTAAGAGTGTGTGTATTAAATGTATGTGTGTGTTAAATGTATGTGTGTTAAATGTACCCTTGTGTGTTCAGTGTGTGTATGTGCGCGTGTTACATGTTGAAGACCCAGACCACACGACCGACCCTAAGGTTAACGGTAGCAGTATGTGTGGCCGGGACGCGTGTTACATGTGTGTGTGTGCTACATGTGTGTGTGTGTTACATGTGTGTGTGCTAAATGTGAGTGTGCGCATTAAGTGTGTTTGTGTTATGAGTGTGTGTGTTAAATGTATGTGTGTGTTAAATGTATGTGTGTGTTAAATGTATGTGTATGTTAAATGTATGTGTGTATTAAATGTATGTGTGTGTTAAATGTGTGTGTATGTGTGTGTTAAATGTGTGTGTGTTAAATGTACCCTTGTGTGTTCAGTGTGTGTATGTGCGCGTGTTTAGTGTGTAAGGGTTTGTATTATTGTGTGCTTGTGCCTGTGAGTTTGTAGACGTTATATCTCATGAACAATTGAAGCGTTTTGAAAACAATTTGGAACGATTTTTACAATTAGTGAATACTAAAACCCTATTGATTTTAAACAAGATCAAATGTTCGAAAGATATACCTCCCACCCGCAATGTTTGAATGATTTTAGAAAAACTCATTAAAAAAACAACTTCCAATACTGTTAAACAAGTAATTTTTACACAATCAATTTTTCATCACAAAACGAATGACACTAACATTTAAACGCTGACTCTAGCTATTTTCGAGACATTGCACAACTTTCGAATGAATTTTCGAATTAATTTGGAAACTCGAGGGACACGAAATTAGTCACACAGCGGTGGCGTCAGCTACTTTCTCTTAATACAAAGAGATTATGTATCTTATCAGTGGCGGAACTTCAAAGCCTTCCCCTTCTCACAAGATTTTGTCATGGGTCTCCCATCTTCCTCAGTATTTATCCTACAATTTTCTCTTGACCTTTGAGTCATTAATCGGATATTAATTTCATCTTCTTCGAGCGATGAGTAACGTCCATTTAAATCCTTCATGTCTACGTTTGTGCATTTATTTCTCATGGTTCTAAAGCTTAGCCTGTCGTCCCTCGACATTGACCAAACGATGACATCACGTAAAATGTTAGCGCATGCCTTCAGGAGCGTAAAATAAGCACTTACGTTGTCCGTCGAGGACAAGATGTTGTCATAATGTTGTATGGATAAAGAAGGTCGCCGTGAATGCTAATTACAAAATTCCCGACCTAAAGCGGAATTCACGCACTTCTGGTTGCCGGCCCAATCTGGACTGTGCAGATTTTCTAAAGGTAATTTTTAGGTCGAGACACTGTGGTGTGTTAGTTTTTTTTTCATATTACTAATCGGAGGTTTATGTAGTTACAGTATTATATTTCCGGGGAGATAAATTGATTTAATGTATATTTTCTTGATATCGAAACGAGATTTTTACTGATTGTGATGTCCGGAGTGCGAGCTAATAGCATATGCCCCCCCCCCCCCATTTCCTTCCAAATCGAGGTTTCTTGGCCTCGAGAAATCCCCCCTTTTTGCTGTGAACAACATCAACTATGCTGAGGGTTTCTCTGGTTCAAATCGAAGCATTACGAAAAATGTAACGCTTACATCGAAAAACGTAAACACTCTGAACGCCTATATCGAAAAATGTAAACACTCTGGACGAAATAAAAGACTAAAAAATCACGAAAATTTCTATACAAAAAATGTAAACACTCTGTATGCTTATATCGAAAAATGCAAACAATCCGAAAGCTTTTTCGAAAAATGTAAGCATTCTGGACTAAAGACAAAAAAACTCTGAAAAAATCACGAAAAATTCTATTCAGAAAATGTAAACACTCTGAACGCTTATATCGAAAAATGTAAATATTCTGAAGACTTATATAGAAAAATGAAGCACTTTGCACTAAAAAAAACATAAAAATTATCAGAAAATTCTGAAAAAATCATGAAAAATTCTATACGAAAAATGTAAACACTCTCTGAACGCTTATATCTCAGAATTTAATAGATAAATATGTAAACAAATTTAACTTGTTTTATAAAAGCTTAAAGCTTGCAAAACTTTCTTAAATAAAGCAGACATATGTCAGTGACAATTATTTCGAGGGCTTTATAAGTCTCCTTTTTCAGGCCAAATGAACACGTAGAACAGTGTGCGCCCTTAGCCACTGCCAAGAACGAACAGCTAAGAAACAGACTATGAGTACTTCAAATAGAGTTAGAACGCACACAGCGGGGTTAAAAAAAAAAAAAAAAAATCACGCGCGGTTGGTATCTTCCATTGAAGCTAACAGCCAAACATATCGTCACGGGTCGATAAAAGATCTCTACACGAAGACGAGGGGAGAAGTTTCTGTAAATGAAATCTTAAGCATTGATAGGACACTTAAAATAAAACAGAGAGAGAAAAATATATATATGAACCGTTGAATTACTGGTAAAAAAAATGGAAGAGTTTAGATGCAGGAAATATAATTAAACACTTGCAAAGAAAGAAAGATAAAATAAATTACAGGGAAATGAGACGGTAATTAAGAAGAAAATACTAAAATAAAATAACCGGTTTAGAGAGTAAATTTCATCAATCAAACTACTGTAAAATTTAATAATTGTCGAGAGTATGTCAAAGAAAAGAACACAAGCACAGAAAGAAGAAAATTGTGTTGGAAGAAATTATTTTGTCAGAAATATGATATATATTATGAATATATAAAAATAATTTCAATGTTTTAATACTTGGAAATTGCTTTTTTCGAAAATACTGGATTTTCCCGCTACAGAAGACACACACATACACGCAGGCAAAAATATTCTTTTATTATGTAAGATATAATAAGCCTATTATACACGAAGGTAATCCACATCTTTCGGATGTCAGGATTAAGTATTACCTAAGGACTCGAACGGCGACATTTTATCCTCAAAACAAACGCTATTCAAGTTCTGTCAAGCGTAGTCGGGATCTCGGAAGGGAGAGTTATGCCCCTATTACACGGCAGTAATTTGGGACAACAAACCGTTCGCAAAACAGCTCAGATAGCAAATTTAGCCACAACATTTTAAGTTTAACACGAAAATGTTGTTGTTAAGGAAACGCCTGTGCGAAAATCGACCAATCAGAAGTGTGTAAATCCTAAACGTCACAGGTCACGTGCTTTCGAGTTATTTTATTTCTTACTTTAATGGCGGCCAAGATTGCCGATAGACTGACTGTTTTGGAATGCAGAAATGGAAGCTGATCTTATTGAACTCATTCAATCCAAACGGAACCTTTGGGATGTTAAGAGTACTCTTTACAGTAAGAGAACTCTAAAGCTTCCCCATTTGCTGCTTGGAGTGACGTCACAAACGTCCCAAAGCTGTTTTGCGAAAGGTTTGTTGTCCCAAATTACTGTCGTGTAATAGGGCTTTTAGCATTCGAAGGTAGATATCTTCCTAAAATTTTAATTTTAGGACGAATTTTAGGAATTTAATTTTTTTTTCACTCATTTCAATAAGAACTTTTTTTAATTGATATTTAAAAGTGGAATCTATTACCATGGTAACCATCCAGTCGTGATCGGTGTATGATTACAAAACTAATGCTAAAAGGCACACGTAGCTTTCGCTGTGTATTCTGAGCGGATGTAGTGAGAATGTGAAATCACCAATTTGGCAGTGCCGGGGTTTAATCCCGATGCCAAAGCTTAGTAGGCCAGCATCATAGCGTTGAACTAAAAACGTCTCTAACTCAAGGCATTTAACACTGCCTTATGAACGTTCGCTACACGGAGTTATAGCGTAAGGAATATAGTTCAAAGGATTAATAGTTCGTAGGAGTGCGTGTTCGTGTGTGTGAGGACCCGATAACTCAAGGACGACTATACCTACAATTATAAAATTTTATGTGTATATAGATTATGTGAAAAACTGGAACGAAATGGAATTTGGTTATTCTCATGATTAGAGCTCGAATGATTCAAATTTTAAGATTTTCATTGAATTACTTCCTATGGAAAATAACGAAATTTCACGGAACAATGAGGATAGTATACAGTATATGGCGGAAACGTTAATTTAAATTACTTTATGGATATAGAATATACTCTCTTTTCAAATCACAAATTTTTGTGAAAGCCCTCTACCGGCGGGTTTTGTTACTAGAATACGCTACGGATGCTAATAGTATCGAAATCATGCATTTAGAGACAAGGAGATAAAAATTCTGGATGAAAAGCATGAAAATACCACAATTCCTAGGGAATTATATCTAGGTGCCGCTAGTGTTAGTAAAGTCCCATCTGTTCTTATTTGACATAACAGGAAGGCGTACTGTTTAATTTAAAAATAATTAAGAAAATACATATACTAAGGTTTCCTAATGATGAATAGAATTAATAAGTATTTTTCTTAGTTTTAGAACAGGGTACAGGAGACAAAAATAAATTTTGATGTAAATTAAATTTGAATACGTAGAAATATTCTTTATTGTTTAAATTCTAATTTTTATTGCACCGACCTTTTACGTAAAAATTAATAGTTTAAATAAATATTTCATTTAATACGAGTCTTCCGCCATAGAAATACATACAATGGGGTGAGACTTGTTGCAGCGCCACCTCGAAGGATTTTGGAGTTTTTCCAACATGAAGTTTTAACTCTTACCCTTTACCTCCATGTGCAAAGTACTATATAAAGTACTATATAAACTATAAATAGTCCTGTGTGTCTCACTTGGTGACAAATTTAGCGAAATATCGCCGAGTTGGGGACATTAGGACAAATATTGCCAAAATGACAAAAATGTCGCCAAATTTACAAAAATTCAGTATTTTGAAAAGTTAGTTTTAATTTATTTTGATAATCGTTGTTACTTGGTGGTAATTAATAACTCTCAGTATTTATTGATTCAAAATATATCATGTTTCATACAAGGAATCATAAAATTTCGATATATTTATCTATATCAATAGAATTAAACATTGATTTCTGCACATCTTATAAATGTGTTCCATAAAGACAATATATCAGACAGGTAAGAAAACTAAATATGAAACCGGATGATAGCACAATCAATATATTCCGACAGGCATGTTAATAGAGGGATAATAAAGATATCTTGTTCCAAAACGAGACATAGCACGAAAATGAAGAATGATCGGCCGAGTTTTGTTTTAAAGTAGTAGTAGTACTTTTCCCATCATCTCTCACACGTAATCTTGTATTCCACTCATGGGGGATGCAGGTTGCGTGTAGTCAAGAACTGCGTGCGCTACTAAGAGACTATAAGAATGGCAATTATGAAATTCTAGCCCGCATTTGCGGAAAGTGAAATTCATGCACAGCATACTTTTACGCATGGATAACAAAATACGGTTTCTTTTTACTTAATGCGTAAAAGGGCATTTTCTTAGAAAAATTACTTTCTACTATTAAAGTTATTTTAAGCACATTTAGTTTGCTTGTTCAGGGATTTAGGGATTTAAAAAATAAAATAAAATATAAAAGCTTAAGAATTTTTTTCCTTACTTTTATCCATGGACTTAGGAATATATAAAAAAAGTAGTTATATTCTTAAAAAATAATATATAAAAAAAGAATTATATTCTTAAAAAAGAATATATAAAAAATCTGATGTGGACAGCACATGACTTCCCTGCAGACTTATATTCACGTTCTCTTTATTTTAATTAAATTTAATTCACTTTTAATTCAATTTTCGTTCTCATTTGATAACTGGACTTATTTTCAAAGTTGACGTAGAGAAAAAACGAAAAACTAAAATATCTCGAGAACGGCTAGTCCTACTGTAATGGGGTTGATCTTATTCTTTTCTTCGCTAAACATTACGTATTAAACAAGCATTTAATAGATATATTTGAGCATACGTCGTTCTTTAGTTTAGATTTTGACGATTTTTGCAGGCCATTTTGCAAAAAAAAGGCAGGTTATCTTTTTCCGAATCACACCAAAATCTAATCAGCACTAGGCTGTCCCACAAATGATTTATCTACCGAATTTTGTGAAATTCGGTCCATTAGTTTTTCAGTTAGAGTGGATACAGGCTTTTGCGTGCAATTTTGCAAAAAAAAAAAAAAAAAAAAAAAAAGCGGGTTCTTTTATCCCGAATCGTACCCAAAACTAATCAGCACCAGATTCGCCCACAAGTGACTTACCTACCAAATTTTATGAAATTCGGTCCATTAGTTTTTTAGTTAGAGTGGATGCCAAATCTGCACAGACAGACACACACACAGACGTTACGCTAAAAATAGTTTTTTCGTATTCTAGAGGTCTCGAAACGTGTAGATCCGTCGAAAACTCGACTTGCGATTTTCGCATGATTCCAATACTTTCCCTATACATTACCATATATTGCAGGGAAAGTAAAAAGTAAAATGTTTTTAAAAAAAGAATATATGAAAAAAGAATCATATTCTTAAAAAAGAATATGTATAAAAAAAATAATTTATTCTTCAGTGGTTATCAAGCTTTCCTACCAGAACACTGCATGGAGTTAGAAAGGAGATAAAAACCCCCATGGATGAAACGCTTGAAAATGCCATAATGCTTTGAGAATTATATCTAGGTGTCGCTAGTGTTAGTATAGTAGCCGCTATTGTTACCTGACACAACATAAAGGTGTAGTATTGAGTATATGTATTTTTGATTATTTTTAAATTAAGGGTTCCCTAATTATGGGTATAATTAACCAGTATTTTTCCATAGTTGTAGGACAGAGTATAAAACGTATGAAGATAAAAATAAGTTGAAAGGTAAAATAATTTTGTAGGCGTAGGAATATTTTTTATTAATAATTAAAGTGGTTACACGTCAACTTCAATAATGCATTAAATCAAAGACAACAAATCGTAGATTAAAAGGTCATTTAATACAAACCATTCTTTATGGCGTACAAATATTAAAGGCCAGATCTGGCCTTTTTTAATATTTGTACGTCATAAAGGATAGTTTTTAATAAATGACCCTTTAATCTACGATTTGTTGCCTTTGATTTAATGCATATTTTTTATTATTTCAGTTTTACTTTACATTGCGCTAATAACTTATTGTTACAAAATTGACGGTTTAGATAAGTATTTTAGGTCTTTTGCCATAGAAATGCATACAATGCAGGGCTATTTGTTTTATCTCAGCGCTACCTGAATTATTGTCTCAAACGATATTGGCGGTTTCTTAATATGAAGTTTTAACTCCTTACTTTCATCTCCAAGATTTTATTCATTTTTACTTTCTCTGCATAAATAATAAAATCTGATGTGGGCAACACATGACTTTCCTTATATAATGCAATGAATTTACTACTTTTACAGTAAAAAAATTGGTTTTTCTTATAGTAGATACTTATATTCTTTCCAAGATATTGAATTTTCGACAATTAGTCATTTTTATTGATTTAGCGTCATTTTATTCCATTTAGCGAGATTTTCGTTAATTTGACAACATTTCAAAAAGTCGCCAAGTTGGCGATATTCCGCCAAATTCGTCACCAAAATCTCGTCAAGCTTTACTGACGGAGAAATAAGTTATTCTTATAACAGATAAATGACTATTGGCGTTCAAATACATAAGTATTACTCGAAGTATCTTTTCTCATGAATGGAACGAGCTAGATCCACGAGAATGATGTCGCCCAATTTATCGCATGGTATTACATATAAAAAGTGAACATGTTTTTCAATAGGAAATAATTTTTTTTTATTTTATAGGACTTTTTGATAATTTTTTTGAAAAATGTGAAATATCTCGAGAACGGTTCATGTTAGCGTTCTAAATTTTATGTTAATCGTTTTCTAATGAAAAATTACATAAGAAATGTCTATTTGCGTAACTTTATGAGCGGTTTTGATTTTTTGACGATTTTTTCAAAATTTTACTCGAAAATTTAGGAGGGTTCTGAACATTCGATTACGTTTAAAAGCAATAGGCTTGCAGTGTTTACGGATTGTGATTTTTGTACCAAATTTCGTTCGAATCGGGCCATTCATTCGTCAGTTATCGTCTCCATAGACTCACTGACACACACACACATACTTTCACACACACACACACACACACACAGACAGACATCACTTCAAAAATGTTTGATTCGTGATCAGGGATACCTGAAACGTGCTCTCCCGTCGAAAACTCGAATTCGAATTTTCGACCCCGTCACAATACTTTCCTTATACATTATGTATATAAGGAAAGTAATTATGTATAGGGAAAGTATTATGATGGAATCGAAATTCGAATTTGAGTTTTCAGAGAAAGAGCGCGTTTTAAACATACCTGAACTCGAATCGTTGACAGACTATGTGTTCACACACACACCTTCTTTTATTATGCAAGATATTCAATTTATCGTACTATTCGGTGGACTGGTCAAGTGTAGAAGATAGAAAATGTATAAAAAACATATAGAAACAATATTCTTTTCCTGAAATACTTTGAATTCGAGATTTGGATGCTAAAAGGATGTTTTAAGATCTGAACATATTTTAAACACTCGAAAAGATGTCTGTGTGTGCGCGTTTCACACTATAATTCATGAACGAATGTATATATCTCGAACTTTTATTTTTAAATACATATTGGCAGAAAAACTAGAACACTAGAATTTTTTATAATTTCCGTGATGATTCCTGAAGTAATATAATGAATTGAACGCTATGGATGTCAAAAATTTTAAAATAGTGTATATTACCACACATCAATGTATATTACATGCAATTCATAGATTCATCTGACCTTTTGTTAATTTAAATAATCGATTTTTAAAGAATTTTAAGGAAACATTTAAAAGAATAACTTTGCAAACGAAAACTCGTAAAAATAATAACAAGAAAGATCAATCATGCATAAAGCATTGATTATTAAACACTTTCCAACTGCAATATAATTTTATTTAAACATCTGTAAAATGCGATACATTCAGCTGTGATATTTTTTAAATTATCACAATACTACAGCAATTTATTATATTTAAAAACTTCATCGAAAACAAATGAACTTTATGCAAATAACGTCATCGAAATATAACTAGCCTGGCTCTCTATATAAAAGCAGTGAACATTTCATTCATAAACTTTTTTCCATTCCTTTCATTCAGCAGCAATATTTTTAAAATTACCACAGTATTACAATAATTTATTGTACTTAAAAACTTAAAACCATGGAGGTAACAGTATTTACTAACTCCATGCTTAAAACTTCATCGAAAAACGCAATCCTATAGAATCGTCTGCGTCTCTATATAATATCAATGAATGTTTCATTCATATCAGCTATATTACAGATTTCAGAGCTAAATAATTTTTTAATAAAGAAATTCAGCAAATCTTATACAACTCATCTTACAGCTTGATGTGTCTACATTCTTCATACGTGAAAATTAGGCTTCGTTGTAGAAATAATCAAAGTTTGATGATCATCTAAACTTCAAAATATTGTAATTGCGCTGGCGCAGTATATAGATGCACAGAAAAAAAAACAGTGATTACGAATGCAACACTAAATATAAATTAAAGAGAACTTTAAAAATCACGATTTTGATACAAGATGGATTCTATATTTTATTTTAAAGTGGATCACGTGATCTCTTCATATAATATGGGTGCAATTATTATTTTTATTTTTATTTAAAAAACTACCGAACATATTTTGCTGACTTTTTTTTATATATTTTATGGGATGATTTGAATATTTCCTAAAATTTTCGAAGCAATTTGTGAATTTCAAATTCGCTTAAAAAATGTTTGAAAAATTAGGTCCCATAGGGTTCAATGTATTTCATTTTTTCAACCCGGGTTCGATCCAAAACTAATTGGGTGATATTATTTATTTACATTCCCATATGTTTCACAGACCGTCTCAACGACATACTAAAATTTCATTTTGATAAAGTCATTTTTATGGCAGTTATCGTACGAACGGACAAGCAGACAGTCAGAATGACAAAGTCATAAACACGTTTCAACTATGTTGTAAAGTGTTAAAAATAATAAAAATTCATAAAGAACTCGCAAGAATCTAAACTAATTTGTATTTTGATACTGAATATTGCTCTAAACAATCTGGAGTATGAATGTATGATAATTTCGATATGACTTTTACACTCCAAATCTTTGTCATATATTTATGTCATCTTTTATTATTATTTTCTATCTCTGACTTCTTTGACAAACTTTCTATTTTATTTTTAGGTAAGTTCATGGTGGTTTCTACATATTTTACAGAAATCTTGCTTCTGATTAAAACGTATGTATCCTATTAATGAAATTACTTATGTTATTTCTCGGCTCATTTCATATAATTTCCGATAAACTCACAATTTGAATTTCGACTGCCGCAAGTTCACAATCTTTCCAATATTAATATTTATTTCCCTACCCTTACCCGCAAACCATTTTCAAAATGTTTATTTTTCAATACTATGTAATATAGTATAGAGAAAGTATTGTTTTCATGCAATTTTTCGATCTCGAAATTTTGATACTAATATATGTCATTTCCGTCTATCTGATGTCTGTGGTCGATTTATTGTGTCTACGTTACTAGTCAAAATATCATTATACGTTACTAGTCAAAATTATTAATGAATATTCACGAAACTTTATATCCGGCTTTGTTATAAAAAAAAAATCAAGAACCTCGTGGGCGGGGGGAGGGGGGATATGTCACCCATCCGCCTCCCAGGGAGTGCATTATAAAGTATGGTATCAATCGAAATATTTTTTTCAAGGCCTTTAAAGTGAAAGGTAACACGTTATAACTTTAATCATTTGAATCCGTGACATCGATTTTTAAAAATTTTCTTGTAAATTAAAAAAAAAAAAAAATCTGGTGTGGCCAACACATGACTTTCCTTATATAATGCAATCAAGTTACTACTTTTACAGTAAAAAAAATAGGTTATTCTTATAGTAGATGCTTATATTATTGAATTTTCGTCAATGAGTCGTCATTTTCATTGATTTAGCGTCATTTTTATCCATTTAGCGAGATTTTCGTTAATTTGGCAACATTTAAAAAAGTCTCTAAGTTGACGACATTCCGCCAGATTTGTCGCCAAAATCTCGCCAAACGTAATGGATGGAGAAAGAAGTTATTCTTATAGCAGATAAATGACTATTGGCGTTCAAATACAAAAATGTTATTCAAAGTATCTTTTCTCATGAATGGAACGAACTAGATCCAGGAGAATGATGCCACCCAATATATCGCATGATATTACATATGAAAAGTGAATATGTTTCTCAACAGTTAATATTTTTTTTTAATTTATGGGCTTTTTTGATAAATTTGATTGAAAAAATGTGCAATATCTCAAAAACGATTCATGCTAGCGTTCAAAAGTTTATCTCAATCGTTTTCTAAGGAAAAATTACATAAGAAATGTCTATTTGCGTAACTTTATTAAAGGTTTTGATTTTTTGATGATTTTTTCAAAATTTCATTCGAAAATTCTAGGTGGTTCTGAACATTCGATTGCGTTTAAAAACAATAGGCTTCCAGTATTCACGGATTGTGATTTTTGTACCAAATTTCATTCAAATCGCTCCATTCGTTTGTGAGATACCGTCTCCACAGATTCACGGACACACACACACAGAGACATCAACTGAAAAATGTTTGATTCGCGATCAGGGATGCTTGAAACGTGCTCTCCCGTCGGAAACTCGAATTCGAATGATCAACCCCGACACAATGCTTTCCTTATACTATGTATAAGGAAAGTATTTCCCCTCCCCCCCCCCCCGGACACATTTTATGTTAACCTAGTTTCTATTTATGTAACAGTATTTAGATATATGTATACAGGGCAAATAGTAAATTTGTCCCCCTAAAATTTCATCCTCCCCCGGCCAAAATGTCCTGAAAGAAACACTGGTCACCGTGGGGAGGGGGGAATTCTGCAATATAAGACTTTTCGGAAAAAAATTCCATTCGAATAATAAAGTCCAATTCCTCTAATACTATAAGTGTGCAAAGATTCAACCTTCGTCAGCCCGGGGGGCGGGGCGGTATTCTGCAAGATTTTAAGACTTTTTTGGGGAAAAAAAAAAGTCTGTTTTCTTCGCCTCCAGGGTGTAAATCGAAAATTCATCTATGTTAAGTTCTGTCCTGTCGTTTGTACTATAAGTGGGGAAAGATTGAGCTATCGTCACCAGAGGCGGAATTCTGCAGGATCTTAAAAGACTTTTCGAAAAAGAAATTCTATTCGAAAGAAAACATCCATTTGGAGTCCAGTGGAACTGAACTACGGCCTATAGTGTGAAGCAGTACTGTAAATGGTTAGACCAAAAGATAACTTCAGGTCCGACTATCTATCTTGGAATATGCGCTGTAGAATGTTGGAAGGCTAGCTCGGGCGGCTGTGGGAGGCAAAACCCACGATCTATAACGTGTTAACCTGACACTAAATGGTTAGACAAAAATATACCCTCGAGTCTGACTATCTAATTTGGACTGTGCGTCGTATGTGAGACTAGTTCGGTCTTAGCCTACCACTAAACAGTTAGACCATAACATATCTTCGGGTTCGACTGTCTAATTTGGAATGTGCGTCGTAGAATATTCTCTGGTCGATCGCAAATTGGAATGGCGCAAGAGCTGACCAATACAACCTCCCGAACACATTTTGATCTGTTTTGAAAATACGTTTGTCTATCTGTGTGTGTATGAATTACTTGGGCGCCAAATCTGAAAAGGACATCTTTTTTCCTGCATTTTGTTAATGATTGTGATATGTGGAACTAAATGGAATATACATGTTTGAGAAAATAAAGACCCAGAACACTGGAACTACCTCTATTTAAAAATCTGATTTATACTAAAGAAATGCATTTCTTCATTCACCTAAGAAAAAGCTGTACAATTTGTATATAAAGAAATCCGCCGAATGCTTGGAGGTAAGCCAGAAACGCCCAGGAAAGGTTTGAAAAATGTGTCAAACTTTGCCAAGTTACGAACATCAGAAGTATTTCTCATTCACTGGAAAATGAAAAGTTGCGTAATCTTGCACTTACTCATCAAGCACGCTTCTCTGTCACGGAAATCTTTTAAGCATGGAGATGAAAGTAAGCAGTTAATACTTCATATTAAGAAAACGCCAATCTCGTTTGACACAATAATTCAGTTGGCATTGGGGTAAAATAAGTATAGTCCTACATGGTCTGTAAGACTTATCATGGTATGACAGTTATTTATTTAAACTGTCAATTTTGTAAAAATAAATTATTAGCGCAATGCAGATTATAACGGAAGCATTAAAGACTATTCCTACGTATTCAAGATTATTTTTACCTTTCAGTGTATTTTTACTTTCCTTATATACATAATGTATAAGGAAAGTATTGTGATGGGGTCGAAAATTCGAATTCGAACTTTCGACAGGAGAGCACGTTTCAAGCATCCCTGATCACGAATCAAGCATTTTTGAGGTGATGTCTGTGTGTGTGTGTGTGAAAGTATGTGTGTGTGTCAGTGAGTCTGTGGAGACGATATCTCACGAACAAATACAGCGATTCGAATGAAATTTGGTACAAAAATCACAATCCGTGATTACTGGAAGCCTATTGTTTTTAAACGTAACCGAATGTTTAGAATCCTCCTAAATATTCGAATGAAATTTTGAAAAAATCATCAAAAAATCAAAATCTTTAATAAAGTTAAGCAAATAGACATTTCTTATGTAATTTTTCCTTAGAAAACGATTGACATAAACTTTAGAACGCTATCACGAACCGTTCTGGAGATATCGCACATTTTTAAAATAAATTTATCAAAAAATCCCATAAGTAAGAAAAATGTATTAACTGTTGAGAAACATGTTCACTCTTCATATGTAATATCATGCGATAAATTGGGTGACATCATTCTCGTGGATCTAGCTCATTCCATTCATGAGAAAAATACTTTGAGTAATACTTTTGTATTTGAACGCCAATAATTATTTATCTGCTATAAGAATAATTTATTTCTCCGTCCATAACGCTTGGCGAGATTTTGGCGACGAATTTGACGGAATGTTGCCAACTTGGCGACTTTTTTAAATGTTACTAAATCAAAGAAAATCTCGCCAAATGGATAAATATGACGCTAAATAAAAAAAAAAATGACGACTCATTGACGAAAATTCAATATCTTGGAAAGGATATAAATATCTACTATAAGAAAAACCTATTTTTTTTATTGTAAACGTAGTAAATTCATTGTATTATATAAGGAAAGTCGTGTGTTGCCCACAACAGATTTTTATCTCCATATATTCTGTACTCTATCCTACAATGAATAAATACTAGGTAATTATACCCGTTAGGGAACTCTTAATTTAAGAATAATCAAATATACACATATTAATTATACCTTTCTGTTGTGTCAACTAACAATAGCGATTACTTTAGCGACACAACAATATCTATTACATTTTCGATATTACAATAAGAACTATATCTTTCAAGATAATTTAGTGCAGTAATTTTATTTTTGAATTGCAAAATATCTGTAGCTAGCATGCAATAGTTAGCATGACAAACGCTTTGACATGCCAACTATTCGTCAACTTTATATTTTCAAATCTATTTTCTTTTTATTAACGAATCTCAACTACTTAGGAAACAATCGCAACATCAAATCTACTCATTCTTACAGCTATAACTATGTTATTCCTAAAGCTAATAATGAAATTTTGCATAAGGACTTCTTGTGGTTACGGCCTAAAAATTTTAATGTTTTACCCTAATGAATCTGTAAAGTCACCTAACAGTTTTAAGTATAAAGTGAAAGTTTATATGTATTCATATACAGATACGGAAGCATTTTTTCATGACTTTAAGTAATTGTTACTTTTCTTATATACATATAATGTATAAGGAAAGTATTGTGACGGGGTCGAAAATTCGAATTCGAGTTTTCGACGGGAGAGCACGTTTCAAGCATCCCTGATCACGAATCAGACGATTTTGAGATAATGTGTGTGTGTGGACGATATCTCACGAACGAATGGAGCGATTCGAACGAAATTTGGTACAAAAATCAGAATCCGTGAATACTGGAAGCCTATTGTTTTTATACGCAATCGAATGTTCAGAACCCCCCCCCCCTCCAAATTTTCGAATGAAATTTTGAAAAAATCATCAAAAAATTAAAACCTTTACTAAAGTGATGTAAATAGTCATTTCTTATGTAATTTTCCATTAGAAAACGATTAACATAAATTTTAGAACGCTAGTATAAACCGTTCTCGAGATATTGTACATTTTTCAAAAAGAATTAAAAGAAAATCATACAAAATTAAAAAAAACCTATTGTGAAATATGTTCACTTTTCATAAGAAATATCATGCGATAAATTGGGTGACATTGTTCTCGTGGATCTAGCTAGTTCCATCCATGAGAAAAGATACTTTAGGTAATACTTTTGTATTTGGACGCCAACAGTCAGTTATCTGCTACAAGAATAACTTATTTCTCCATCCATAACACTTGGCGAGATTTGGGCGAAATGTCGTCAACTTGTTTAAATGTTGCCAAATTAACGAAAATGTCGCCAAATTGATTCAAATGACGCTAAATCAATGAAAATGATGACTAGATGATGAAATAATTATTAAAAGTATTTTAATATATGGACTATATCGCTTATTGAAGATGCTATCAATACTATTGGTTGTTTAGAGCTGCGGGAAGTATAAGTTAATTGAATATTTTGAAATAGTTTTACACGTTGACATCCTGAAAATCGCTCAATGTACAATTAATTCAACGATGAAAACATAGCGCCGTGGATCTTATACATTATTTTTTTCTTGTAAAACTAGTAAATCCATTGCATTATATAAGAAAAGTCATGTGCTGCCCACATCAAATTTTTTTAAGTACAATTTCTGTTAATTATTGTTTTGCATCTTGATGCCAAGCTCTCCTTATTATAATTTATCTTAGCAACCTGAATGGACTTGCTAGTCCCTAGGTCGCATTATAACCACATTTTGCGTTCTATGTTTATGTTGTGTTTTTCTGTGTGTTGTGATCGCCATATTGTCTTGTTTGTTGTAATAATAGATTTGAATTTGAATATAAAACGCCAACGTTGCATATTCTGTTTTCGGGAAATTAAACAGTCTTGAAGGAAAAGTTGCATCTTGGGCACAACATATTTTTTGCTGCGATCTAGGCCCTTTTTTTTTCTATCTTTGGAACAGGAGAATAAATATCACGGGCCTCTTCTAAATTCGTGAGAAGGTTCCATTTTTTTTCTCTCTCTTCCAATTTTCTCCTTATCTAAAAGTCTCTTAACTGTCAGCAAGAATGAAACATAGGGCAGCGGGTTCAAGATGTCATGACTAGAAGGTGGTGTAGAATTACACAATCTCCGATTTTTTTTTAGATCACGCAATGTATTATGTAGACGTTTTATTCTACATACATCTATAATATAGGAAATATAACATTTTTCTTATATACTTTTTTATAACAGCCGAAAATTCGAAATTGTTTATAGCATACAAATTTTTCTCTCCGGCAGCGTACTGTAAATAGTCACGTGACACAGACTCTTTAAATTTTCCATTTCTCATATGAATAACCTTAAAATACAAAATTTAAAATTAATAAGAGTTGAGATTTTTACATGCGCAGTCAGAGCATAACGCACTAAATTTAACGTACACCTCTTGTTAACTTCACGTGGACTGCCTTTGTCAACATCTTTGACGAGCTCGGTTTTGGCTCCCTGAATACACAGAGAGTTGAAACTCTGCACACCGTCTCACCTAATGAAACATTTTCATCTCTCAAATTTTTACATCGTTACGTCATTTACGTACGTCAGCTTTTACGGACTAAATTTTGACTCCTAGAGCAGAGATCTGAAACTCGGCCCACAGTTTAATCTCGCGGATAATTTTTAATCATAAATTTTCACGTCTATAACTTAGGTCGGTACGTCATTCACTAACGTTTTACGTAAATATTACGCATGTTTTCGTCCTTTTCATGCATTTTCTTTGCGAATTGCGGTTTTGTGTCACCAGATAACACGTTCTTCTGGTTTTAACGCATAGATCCATGTTTAATACTACATATATGTTTGAACGTAAATTATACGTTATAAATTGAAAATTAGAAAAGTAAAAATTATATTATGAGGAAAAACAAGTTTTTCAATATCCAGCCTACACAACAGTGATGCGCCAAATAGTAGAAAATTAGTTTTAATCCCACATAAAATTGAACCGAATGGACAGTGTAGACAGATTCAATTCGAAACAATACTACATAAATCTTAACATTATATAAAATTGATCATAAGCAAATTGTCGAAGGAAAATGAGGATGTGAGCAGATTCGATTCAAAATATGTATATCCTATCATTATCCAAAATTGATATTATGCAAAATTGTCGAAGGAAAATGAGGATGTGTGCAGATTCGATTCAAAATATGTATATCCTATCATTATCCGAAATTGATATTATGCAAAATTGTCGAAGAATGAGGATGTGGGTAGATTCGATTTAAAATATGTATGTCTTACATTATCTGAGTTAGATATTATGCAAAATTGTCGAGGGGAATGAGGGTGTAGGCAGATGAAATGCACTCTTTTGCAAAAAAATAAAACACGAAGCACCCCTAAAAAATAATCCGATTATCTCGAAATTTCGTATGCAAATTCCTTTATATCAAGTATGCAAATGATTACATTTGCAAGGCCAATGAGTGTTAACTTCGGTCATAGCGCGTTTCTACTGCGCAACTAGCATCCTATAAAACAGGTTTAAAATGTGGACGGCTTATCTTTACTCGTTAGTTCCGTGGAGACACAACCAATAATGCCGTTACGACGTTGCCGAAGACCTTATAAGCAATTAGAAGTGTTCGAACGTGGTCGTATAGTCGGGATGCGTGAAGCTGACTGGTCATACCGAGCAATAGGCCGCCACTTGCACTGAAAGGACACTGCTGTGCAAAAGTGCTGGCATAAATGGTCGCTGCAAGGCACTCATCGGTGGAATGAAGACTCTGGAAGACCAAGATGTACGAATGCAAGGCAAGATCGGATGATTATGCGACAAGCCCGAACTGGCCCAACGGCATCATTGTCCGCCATCCAACGTGCTACATCCTCTTCCATACCACCTGTGGTACCTTCCACCATTTCACTGCGCTTGGCTGAGATGGGGTTACACTCACGACGGCCTTTAAGACGTCTGCCCATAACCCCACAACATCGACAGAATCGTTTGGAGTGGTGTCGTAGCCGAGCATCATGGCTGCCACCAGACTGGCATCGCATACTGTTCAGCGATAAATCACGCTTCAGTCTTTCAGCAGATGACCATCGGGTACGTGTGTGGAGGCGCCAGGGCCAGCTGTCCCAATCAACCTTTGTTTTACACAGGCACACAGCCATTACCCCTGGTGTGATGGTGTGGGGTGCTATCTCTTACAACAGAAGGTCGCTCCATGTCATCCTGCGTACAAATTTAACAGCTCAACGATATGTTGATGAAATCCTGCGGTCGTTCGCGCTACCCTTCATGGTACGTCATCCTGGAGCCATTTTCCCAACAAGATAATGCCACGCCACATACGACTCGCATATCTGTAGGCTGTCTCCGTGCTGCTGATACCGTTCCTTGGCCAGCAAGGTCACCAGACCTTTTGCCAATCGAGCATGTATGGGACATGCTGGACCGTCAGATTCGGGCACCCCGAAATGTAGAAGATCTGGAACAACAATTGAGGAATGCCTGGTAGAATGTATCGCAGGATGACATCAGGTAACTTTATCACTCCTTACCTAGACGTATATAAGCATGCATTTGCCGCCAAAGGGATTTTTACCAATTACTGATTTGAAAATACAATGTGCAATTGCTAACCATTGATGGGTCCTGCGGCCTTGATTTTGTAATCATTTCATTACCTGTGTATGAGCTGAACGCATATTTAATTTCAATAAAAGCAGCCACTTTCTTCATGGTGCTTCGTTTTTTATGCAAAAGAGTGTACTTCGACAATTTTGCATAATATAAATTTTAGAAAATCTGATGTGGGCAGCACATGACTTTCCTTATATAATGCAATGAATTTACTACTTTTACAGTAAAAAAAAATAGATTATTTTTATAGTAGATATTTATATTATTTCCAAGATATTCAATTTTCGTCAATGAGTCGTCACTTTTATCCATTTGGTGAGCTTATCGTTAATTTAGCAACATTTAAAAAGTCGCCAAGTTGGCGACATTCCACCAAATTCGTCAGCAAAATCCCGCCAAGCATTATGGATGGAGAAGTTAGTTATTATTACAGCAGATAAATGACTATTGGCGTTCAAATCTTACTCAAAATATCTTTTTTCATGAATGGAATGAGCTAGATCCACAAGAATGATGTCACCAAATTTATCGCATGGTATTACATATAAAAAGTGAACATGTTTCAATAGGAAATATTTTTTTTTATTTTATCTCTCGGCGAACTATATCATTTGCTGTAGTTGCTGAAAAAGTGCCTGCGCAGTTAATAAATATTAAAACACGTTGAAAATATAGATTAGAAAATAAATTTGATAACATTTAAAGTTTAAATACATTTTACAAACAATTGAAAAATAGGAATACTAATTAAATGCATGCAAACACTTCTCCCCTTGTCAAAAATCACACTTAAACGTATACATTTTTAATTTGTGCTAGAATTTCATTCAGAAATTGTAGAAAATTAAAATATATAAATTTCTAGTTATATTAAAAGCTTGCTGGGTTTACGGATGGCAAAATTATTTCTGATTGCAACCCACAATTTGACAGGCCAATAGAAGTGAAAAACTTTTTTATGTAATATCTAAACATTTTTACAAAATAGCTCTCATTTGCTTCAAATTAACATTGGTAACAAACTCACTAACTCTACACAGCCTGATTAGAATCCTCGAATTAGAGAAAACCGTTATTCACCCATTTCTTCGTATAACGGTATCGATTTTATCTCCTACTATATGACCTATTTGGTTATGATTTTTGAAAATAATTTACTCATAGGCATGATAAAAAAAATAATTAAACTCTTGGAAAGATATTTAATATAAAATATATCTCCTTTTCTTTCAGGAGAATATAGCAAAAGTCAGAATTTAATTGAATTTGTTTTTCTCCCTATATTAAACATTTTTTATTTAAACAAGAGCGATCAATAATGTATAAAGCATTGATAATGAAACACTTTCCAACTTCAATGCAATTTTATTTAAACATCTCTAAAATGCGATACATTCCTCGATAATATTTTAACAATTATCACAATACTACATTGATTTATTATATTTGAAAACTTAAAACTTCATCGAAAAAAATATACTTTATTCAAATGACGGCATTGAAATTTAAATTGTCGGATTTAAACATCTCTAAAACGCGATGCATTCCTCGGTAATATTTAAAATTATCACAATATTACAATAATTTATTATATTTGAAAATTTCATTGAAAACAAATAAAATTTATTTAGATGACGTCATCGAAATATAACGCGCCTGGCTCGCTCTATAAAAGCAGCATTTCATTAATAAACATTTTTCCATTCATTTCATTCATCACAATAATATAATAATTTATTTTATTTTAAACTTAAGACCATCTAGGTACAAGTACTTAAACTCTATGCTTAAAACTTCATCGAAAAAATCGTCCTTCTCTCTGTAAAATCGATGAATATTTCATTCATATCAGTTGTGTTGCACGAAACAAAAGATAGTTATTCTATTATTTAGTATATTACTGCTAAATCGACATGGTCGTAAATTGCTCGTATTCGTGGAACTCATTATTAAATTGTGCGTTGCGTTTGTGCCGCTATTAACCTTCCAATTATTTATCTTTCGTGCGAGTTCTGTAAAAGATTATTAATTATTATAATACTAAATTGATTGCATCGTTTTAACTTTAACAATAAAACATTTATTAACAACATAAAATGCTTATAAAACTCATTACACGATTAATTATATTATTTCGGCGGCGGGAGACAATGATACCATTAATAAAAATACTTGAAATGTATTAGGATCTGGTATCCAATTTGAGGAACACATACCTTCCAGACTGTAGCCACCGGCAGGTACTTCGCCGATCATATTACTTGAACTAACTCGAAGTATTATTCACCACACGTAATACGACGATCATATTGTACTGCTGGCTCGAACACTCCTACTTATGAAGTTCTCGAAATCATATCTGTATTCGTCAAGTCATACGTATGTCATCTTCTCGCTATCTCCCTATACCTTAAGCGTCGTGCTATACGCCAGTTTCTATCATCAAGTCATCGTATATCTTTTTAACTGAGTATCATCATCGTTCTAGTCATAATGTCGAGCAAGTATATACCAAGTCATCGTGCTTCTTATCATCGTTCTTAAGTCATAGGTTGTGGATCTTTTTTGCCTCAGGACTGTTACTCCCCCTTTTCTCTCAGTTGCTGCTTTCAGGGTTACGCGACAAGCACCTTCTTCATTGGTTAACCTTTTATCCAATGACGTTGCTTCCATTTTTTTTAGGAGATCATTCGACCCCCCTCTGTCTTGACACCCTTAATTTACGGTTTTATCTGACCTTTGGCTTCACGTGCTGTAAAACCTGGCGTCATTCAGACTGGAGGTATTGTCCGACGTTTCGGACACATAAATTACTGGCATAAAACTGTCTCACCAACAAATGTGAGATCTATTTCTGGTCTCACATCTGCTATATTGCAGACTCCATGAGCTAAATAATTTTGCGTTAAAGAAATTCAGCAATTCTTATGCAACTCATTCTACATATTTTGCTGTTTGTATTTTCCATAAGTGAAAATTGGGCTTCGTTGTAGAAACAATCAAAGTTGGATGGTCACTTAAACTCAAATATATTGTAATTGCGTTGTTTCACTATGTAGATGAACAGAATTTAAGCAAAAATAAAGCGGTTTTAGGACGGATACAACACCAAATATGAATTAAAAAGAACTTTAAAAATCACGATTTTGACACATGATGGATCCCATATTTTATTTTGAAATGGGTCACGGGATCTCTGCATATAATGTTCACGTGATCTCTTCATACAAAGGGTGTAATTATTATTTTAATTTAAAAAAAAAAAACTACTGAATATATTTTGCTGAGATTTTTTTTTATGTATTTTATGGGATAATTTGAATATTCCCTAAAACTTTCGAAGCAATTTGTGAATTTTAAATTCGTTTAAAAAATAATTTTGAATAATCAGGTCCCATAGGGTTCAACGCATTTCATTATTCCAACCCGGGTTCGATCCAGAACTAATTGGATGATATTATTCATTTATATTCCCATAGGTCCCACAGACTGTCTGAGCAACAGTTTCATTTTGATGAAGTCATTTTTACGGCAGTTATAGTGGTAACGGACAGACGGACGGATAGATAGAGAGACAGACAAACAGATTGACTAAAGTCATAAACACTTTTCAACTATGTTGTAAAGTGTTAATAAAAAGAGATTCATAAAGTAAAATTTTGCAGGGGTTATTGCAGCTATATAAAAAATCTGATGTGGGCAACACATGACTTTCCTTATATAGTGTAATGAATTTACTACTTTTACAGTAAAACAATAGGTTTTTCTTATAGTAGATACTAATATTCTTTCCAAATTATTGAATTTTCGACAATTAGTGATCATTTTCATTGATTTAGCGTCATTTTTATCCATTTGGCAAGATTTTCGTTAATTTGGCAACATTTCAAAAAGTCGCCAAGTTGGCGACATTCCGCCAATTTCGTCGCCAAAATCTCGCCAAGTGTTATGGACGAAGAAATAAGTTATTCTTACAGCAGATAAATGATTATTGACGTTCAAATACAAAAGTATTACTCAAAGTATCTTTTTTCATGAATGGAACGAGCTAGATCCACGAGAATGATGTCACCCAATTTATCGCATGATATTACATATGAAAAGTGAACATGTTTCTCAATAGGATTTTTTTTTCTATTTTATATGACTTTTTGATAATTTTTTTAAAAATGTGAAATATCTCGAGAACGGTTCATGTTAGCGTTCTAAAATTTATGTCAATCGTTTTCTAATGAAAAATTGCATAAAAAATGTCTGTTTGCGTAACTTTATTAGTGGTTTTGATTTTTTGACGATTTTTTCAAAATTTCATTCGAAAATTTAGGGGGGTTCTGAACATTCGATTGCGTATAAAAACAATAGGCTTCCAGTGTTTACGGATTGTGATTTTTGTACCAAGTTTGGTTTGAATCGGTCCATTCGTTCATCAGTTATCGTCTCCACAGACCCACCCACACACACACACACACACACACACACACTTTCACACACACACACACACACACACACACACAGACATCACTTCAAAAATGTTTGATTCGTGATCAGGGATGCTTGAAACGTGCTCTCCCGTCGAAAACTCGAATTCGAATTTTCGCATCCGTCACAATACTTTCCTTATACATTATGTATATAAGGAAAGTAATAAGGATAGAATGTGTTTAGTATTATTTTGAATTGGATGTACCTACACCCTCATTTCTCTTCGACAATTTTGCTTAATATCAATTTTAAGCCGATTCAATTCAAAACAATACTATACATATATCTTATCACTATTTTGAATTGATATTATTCAAAATCGTCGAAAATATTTAATCTATATGCATTAAAACGTCTACATATTCAATTTTATCGAAAAATAGCGTTTTTGATATATATATATATATATATATATATATATATATATAATTTCATAAGCTAAGAAAGTAAAATAGCCATTGTAAGGCGCAGATTGAGATGTGCTTCTACTGGCTGAAAATTCGAGAATCCGTGAAAAATCTCACCTTCACACAGAAACCTCATTTGACCTTACTTCATAATTGCTTATTTTCACCTTCAATCAGAAGAATTTAAGGGTGAACAATCAATTGATGAATTGATTGACCTTACAGATTCAATGTGCATGGGCTAGGCGGACAACACTTCTCAAATAGAAGTAAAATAAAAACAAACAATAAAACAATAGTGATTGTTTCATTTTGGCAATTTTTCGATTTTTACTTTCCCTGCAATACATGGTAATGTATAGGGAAAGTATTGGAATTATGCCGAAATTCGCAACTCGAGTTTTTGATGGATCTTCACGTTTCGAGACCTCTAGAATACGAAAAAACTATTTTTAGCGTGACGTCTGTGTGTGTGTGTGTCTGTCTGTGCAGATTTTGTATCCACTGTAACTCAAAAACTAATGAACCGAATTTCATAAAATTTGGTAGGTAAGTCACTTGTGGGCGAATCTGGTGCTGATTAGTTTTGGGTACGATTCGGGATAAAAGAACCCGCCTTTTTTTGCAAAATGGCCCTCTAAAGCTTGTATCCACTCTATCTGAAAGACTAATGGACCGAATTTCACAAAATTCGGTAGATAAGTCATTTGTGGAACACTCTGGTGCTTATTAGATTTTAGTACAATTCGAAAAAAATAACCTGCCCTTTTTTTGCAAAATGCCCATCAAAAGTCGCCAAAATCTAAAATAAAAAACTACTTATGCTCAAATATATACATTAAATGCTTGTTTAATACGTGATTTTTAACGAAGAAAAGAATAAGAACAACCCCATTACACTACGACTAGCCGTTCTCGAGATATTTTAGTTTTTTCGTATTTTCTCTACGCCACCTTTGAAAATAAGTCCAGTTATCAAATAAGAACGGAATTGAATTAAAAGTGAATTAAATTTAATTAAAATAGAGAGAACGTGAATATAAGTCTGCAGGAAAGTCATGTGCTGTCCACATCAAATTTTTCTAGTTGGAAGAAGTAATTGTAATAAGAGAGTTTTAATTTAACAGCAAATTAAGAATTAGAATTATGCTCCCATTGCAGATAATAGAACCCATGAACCGAAGAATCATGATTCATGAATCATGATAACAGAATAGCGATTATTCTGTGCTCGTCAACGTGGAATAGAGCATGCAAACATGCAATGGTAGAATGAAAACTTACCATGTGCTACAATTTTGCGAATCACTATCATGGAGACTGACAAATTTAGTCCCACCATACAGCCAAGGCCTGGTTACCGAAAAAGCATTATAAGCATATATGCTTCCTTTTTAAAGGATTTAAAGGGGCCTCCAAACTGCATCCCCCGGTTTACACATTATTTTAAGTGTAAGTTATTTGTCAAATAGTTAGATTTACACTTTTAATTCAAGTTTTTTGTAAAATAGTTAAGTGAAATAGTATCTTGCCCGTACAGGTAAACACAGAAATGTTTTGGTTGTTTGAACCCACATTTGTATTGCCCATATTTTTATTTTCCTTATATACATTAGGAAAGTATTGTGACGGGGTCGAATATTCGAAATCGAGTTTTCGACGGGAGAGCTCGTTTCAAGCATCCGTGATTACGAATCGAACATTTTTGAGATGATGTCTGTGTGTGTGTGTGTGTGTGTCATTGAGTCTGTGGAGACGATATCTCACGAACGAATGGAGAGATTCGAATGAAATTTGGTGCAAAAATCAGAATCCGGAAATACTGGAAGCCTATTGTTTTAAAACACAATCGAATGTTCAGAACTCCCCCTAAATTTTCGAGTGAAATTTTGAAAAAATCATCAAAAACACAAAACCTTTAATAAAGTTACGCAAATAGACATTTCTTATGTAATTTTTAATTAGAAAACGATTGACATAAACTTTAGAACGCTAGAATGAACTGTTTTCGAGATATTGCACATTTTTGAAATAAATTTATCAAAAAATACCATAAATTAAAAAAATATATTAACTGTTATGAAACATGTTCACTTTTCATATGTAATATCATGCAAGAAATGTGGTGACATCATTCTCGTGGATCTAACTCGTTCCATTCACGAGAAAAGATACTTTGATTAATACTTTTGTATTTGAACGCCAATAGTCATTTACCTGCTGTAAGAATAACATATTTCTCCATCCATAACGCTTGGAGGTATTTTGGCGACGAATTTGGCGGGATGTCGCCAACTTGGCGACTTTTTTAAATGTTGCCGAATTAACGAAAATCTCGCCAAATGGATAAAAATGACGCTAAATCAATAAAAATGACGACTCATTGAAGAAAATTCAATATCTTAGAAAGAATATAAGTATCTACTATAAGAATAACATTTTTTAACTCTAAAAGTAGTAAATTCAATGCATTATATAAGGAAAGTCATGTGCTGCCCACATCAGATTTTTTTTTTTACGTTTAAATATTAAATTGTTAACGAGAAAAGGTAGGATAGCAGTTAATATTTAAGTTAGAACTAATTGCAAAAGTAAGCTTGGACCACCCTTGTTTAAATGATAAAATAGACTATGGTTTAGGAATTTTGGTACAGACAACCAGTTTAAAAAAAAAAATCAGTTTGTTGATGAGAACTGTTAGTTGACCAGGGCAATACGGTAATGGAACTTTTCGAGCACTGGTGAGTGCATGGGAAATTTCTTGGGCCATGCTCACAAAATCAAAATGGGACCCCCAAATGTGGTTGTGCTTCCCCTAAATTGGTTGGTTAATCAGGCCCTGCATACAGCCGAATTCAAATTTCTTTGAGTTCACAATACACCGGCCTCCCGGCCGTCCAAACAGTTACCTTACACCTTTCTGGTAGGTCGGACGGTCTGGGTAACAACAACAACAATACACCGGCCTGAAACGGGGCCGGCGGGTTTAGTTCTGCTCTTTATCGGGCCTATGCCTGCGGCGCTGCTGTAGCTCGTGACGTCATAAAGTACATCCCACAATTTGCAACTTACATCATGTGTTTGAAAGTATGATCGTGTAAATATTGACAAAGATACAGATATCACCGAAAGGGGTTTTCTTTTAAGTGTATTTTTAAAATCTAGAACTATAACGAGTGAGCTGCCAGCGCAGCGACACCTAGAAAAGAAAGGAAGAAGAAGAAGAGAGTAGGACTCACGACATCGGTTCGAAGCCCACCAGTTTTGTTATGTGAAATTTTTAACTCTGTAATGTTTGTGATGTATTTGTGAAAAGTTTAATAGCGTCATTAAACTTTTTACAAATACATCACAAACATTACAGAGTTAAAAATTTCACATAACAAAACTGGTGGGCTTCGAACCGATGCGCCCCACGTTGGGCGCCAAATTATATCCGCTAGTTGTACATGATTGACACGGATACACATTTTGAAGTTTAATGACGCTATTAAACTTTTCACAAATACATCACAAACATTACAGAGTTAAAAATTTCACATAACAAAACTGGTGGGCTTCGAACCGATGTCGTGAGTCCTACTCTCTTCTTCTTCTTCCTTTCTTTTCTAGGTGTCGCTGCGCTGGCAGCTCACTCGTTATAGTCTCCCCCCCTGGCCACGAAGTCGACTCGACGAGTAGCCAGAAGTGGTAGATGGGGAACTAGGGCTGTTCTGCTTTATTTTAGTCTTTCGGGGTCGGCCCCTCTTACGCAAGGGGGTGATTGGCGTGGCTACGGTGTCGAGAGGCAAGGAGCAAGGTCGGAGGGCTGAGGTGTGGTAAGTCCCAACTGGTATATGTTATGTATCTGGCAACAGCCAGATGAGAGAACTTTCCAAGCTGTGTGACGCGCGCGTGTTTGTTTACCTTTTTGGGTTCCGTAGTTTCGTATTGTACATGTTCGGTGTAGTGTTGTTATGCTCGTTCGTGCCTGTGTATCTTAAATGCTAATAAATGTCTTTTGCGTGTATGTAAAACGAATCGTATCGTCTCTCGGTCTACCTGGCATACATGACAAAAGAGTTGGCGACGAGGATGGGATCTTCGAACATTAATTTTGAATCTTATGATGCGTCTGTGGAAGACTGGTCCAGTTATGTGGAACGTTTAGAATCTTACTTCGTTGTTAATGGGATCGAAGATAAAATGAAAGTCCCTGCTATTTTAAGCCTTATGGGAGCAACAACGTATAAATTGTTAAAGAATCTGGCCACTCCGAACATTCCTTCTGAATTGACTTATCAAGATATCGTAAAATTACTTTCGGAACATTTGAATCCTAAACCACTAGAGATGACAGAACGGTTTCGTTTCTACAAGAGGAAGCAATTCGAAGAGGAGTCCATTGCAAATTATTGTGCCGAATTACAAAAACTGTCGATACACTGTAACTTTGGGAACAATTTAAGTACGATGCTTCGTGATAAATTGGTGATGGGTCTCAAAAACGGAAATATACAGAAAAAGCTGTTAGCAGAGGATAAGTTAACATACGAAAAAGCTAAGAGCATTGCATTCGCAATGGAATCTGCTCAGAGAGATGTGTGTGAAATTCAGAATCAAATGGTATCGATAAAAAAATTACATAGTTCGCAAGATAAAACTATCAAAAAAGATTTTTCTAAATTTAAGAAATCTGAACCTACAAAGAAGTTTGATAAATCTCGGAAATGTTACAGATGTGATAGTACTCAACATTTAGCTCACGAATGTAAGCACAAGAACACTCAGTGTAAGAATTGCTTAAAGAACGGGCATTTGGCAAAAGTCTGCCGCTCAAAACGTAACGAAACAGTTAAACAAATAGAATCTTGTTCTGAAACTGTACCAGTTAATAGCGTTAAATCACCACGACATGCAAGGGATAAGATTTTATTAGAAATTTTTGTTGAAGGGAATAAATGTTTATTTGATTTAGATACTGGAGCTGCTATTAGTTGTATGAATGTGAATGAATTTAAGAAACTTTGTCCGGATGTAGCCATTAAGCCTACCAAATTATTGCTTAGGAATTTCGATAATTCTATGATAACATCAGCTGGCCAAGCAGTGGTGCAAATTCAATACAAAGATCAAATTAATACAGAAACTATTTATTTGGTACATGCAAAAGTAAACGCAGTTTTTGGTCGTGAATGGTTGAGAAATTTCCAATTAGACTGGAGCTCAATTAAAGCAGTTCGGGTTGAAAATTGTAATTCTCGAACCAATAAATTAAATATCTTGCTTCAAAAGTATGAGAAAATTTTTTCTCCGGGTATCGGGAAACTGGAAAAGTTTTGTTGCCGTCTTCAAATGAAACCTAATTACAAACCTAATTACAAACCGGTATTTTTTAAACCTCGACCAGTACCATTTGCTTTAAAAGAAGGAATAGAAACTGAACTTAATAGGTTAGTTGCAGAAGACATCGTTGAGCCGGTGACATATAGTGATTGGGCTACACCAATTGTTCCTGTTATCAAACAGAATGGGAACCTACGAATCTGTGGTGATTATAAGGTGACTATCAACCCGGGACTAAAAATTGAGCAGTATCCTTTACCCCGTATCGAGGACATTTTTGCTGAACTGTCAGGAGGGGAGTTCTTTACTAAAATCGACTTATCTGAGGCATACCTTCAAATGTTAGTGGATGAGCAGGACCGACATCTATTGACGATCAATACTCACAAGGGTTTGTTCCGTTACAAGAGAATGAATTATGGTATAGCCTTAGCTCCGGCAGTGTGGCAGAGAGCCATTGAACAAGTTTTATCAGGCATCGCGGGGGTACACGTATTTTTAGACGATATTACCGTAACGGGGAGAAATGATCAAGAGCATTTTGAAAGGTTAGAATTAGTACTACAGAGACTAGAAGAATATGGTCTCAGAGTAAATAAGCGGAAAAGTGAATTTTTTAAGAAATCTGTGAATTATTGTGGTCATACAATTGATAAATTCGGCCTCCACAAAACACAAGAAAAAATCGATGCAATTACGAAGGTACCAGTTCCAAAAACTGTATCTGATTTGAAGAGTTTTTTGGGTTTAGTCAATTACTACGGAAAATTTATTCCCAACTTATCTACTCGTGTCGCTCCTTTCAATAAATTACTGCAGAAAGGTACTAAATTTTTGTGGACTGCAGAATGTGAAAAAGCTTTCAAGGCATTGAAACAAGAAATTGCTTCAGACCAAATTTTATGCCATTATGATCCTAAGTTACCTCTTGTATTACAAACTGATGCATCACCAGTTGGAATAGGAGCAGTTTTAAGTCACATTATGCCAGATGGTTCAGAAAAACCAGCAATGTTTGCATCAAGGTCATTGACTAAAACGGAACGTAATTATTCGCAGATAGACAAGGAAGCATTGAGTATCGTATGGGGAGTAAAGAGATTTTATCAATATTTATTTGGTCGACATTTTGATCTCGTAACCGATCATAAACCCCTAGTATCAATTTTCGCACCTAATCGTAGTTTACCATGTCTATCAGAAACACGAATGGTTCATTATGCACTTTTTCTCCAAGCATTCAGTTATACAATCAAGTATCGAAACACTAAGAATCATGGCAATGCCGATGCACTTTCACGGTTACCACTAGCAGTTGACAAGGACTGTGAGTACTGGACTGAAGCAGACGTGACAAATATTTCGCAAGTTGAATTAATGCCTGTTACAGCAACTGACATAGCTAGAGCTACTAAAACTGATAGGAAATTGTTCGAACTGTATGAAAGTTTAAAATCTGGAACTGAATTACCTGTGCCTTGGAAAGGTAGAGAATCTGAATTTTCATTGCAAAATGGTTGCATAATGTATGGTCATAGAGTATGCATTCCTGAAAAGTACCAGAATCAAGTTTTGGAAGAACTTCATGTTGGACATCCTGGAATTGTCAAAATGAAGGCCATAGCTAGAAGCTACTGCTATTGGCAAGGTATTGATGCCAGTATAGCCAATTTTGTTCAGAACTGTTCAGCTTGTATCGCAACGAGGAACGAACCAGCAAGGATAAATCGACATCCGTGGGAATGGCCAAATGGACCTTGGCAAAGGATACACGTTGACTACGCTGGTCCTTTTATGGGGAAAATGTTTTTTGTAGTCTCTGATGCATATTCGAAGTGGATAGAAGTCATTCCGATGAAAAATATTACAGCTAGTTTTACAATTCATCATCTTCGTATTCTTTTTGCTCATTATGGAATTCCCTTAACTTTGGTTAGTGATAACGGCGCAAGTTTTACTAGTTACGAATTTCGACATTTTTTGAAACTGAATAATATTAAACATATAACTTCAGCACCGTACCATCCTGCTACGAACGGACAGGCAGAAAGAATAGTGCAGTTATTCAAAGCTTCGTTGAAATCGAGTAGAGGTGATTCTGGAGATCTAAATGTGAAATTACAAAGATTTTTATTACAGTATAGAATAACTCCACATTCTCTCACGGGAGAAACTGCGAGTGCCTTGTTTTTGAAGAGATGTATTCGCACTAGGCTTGATCTTTTTAAACCAAATTTGAGAGACAAAGTTGTTCAGAAACAGAGTTCGAGACTTGACACAGAATCTATCTTGCGTGAGTTTCGGGAAGGGGAGAAAGTAGCCGTAAGAAATTATTCCGGACCTAACAAATGGAAAATTGGAACAATTATAAACCGAGATGGAACTTTGAGTTATAGCATACAAGTTGGAAATGAAATTTGGAAGAGACACGTAGATCAAATAAGGAAATGTGGGAAGTCGATTGAATTATCCCAAGCTGCTACTGAAATTCCAATTTACGATAAAGAATTGAATTTTCCAGATGAGCCAGTATCCGATGATGTTGCTGAATCGGAACCGCCTGCACCTGTACCTGAAGTTATCCCTGAACCTAAAGATGTACCTGTACCTGCCACTCCAAGTGATGATATACCACCTAAGCCTGTACCAGACGCTTCCGGAAAGCCGAAAACTGATGTGCCACTCCGACGCTCAAACCGAATCAGGAGACCTCCAAGGAGACTCGACCTGTGACTCTATATTTTGTCGGGGAGGAACTGTTATGTATCTGGCAACAGCCAGATGAGAGAACTTTCCAAGCTGTGTGACGCGCGCGTGTTTGTTTACCTTTTTGGGTTCCGTAGTTTCGTATTGTACATGTTCGGTGTAGTGTTGTTATGCTCGTTCGTGCCTGTGTATCTTAATGCTAATAAATGTCTTTTGCGTGTATGTAAAACGAATCGTATCGTCTCTCGGTCTACCTGGCATACATGACAGTATATCTGGGGAACTTGGATCAGCCACTTCATAACTCGTTGGAAAACGCTGAGTTAGTATGACAAAGGGCCCGTCTCGCCGAGGTGCAAACTTCGTGGTTTTCTGGCTGGCTTTATTGCTTATCGGGTGAGTGGTTACCCACACTTCGTCTCCAGGCGCATACGACGGAGCTCCTCTTTTACCTTTATCAGCATATTTCTTCCTCCGATCCTGTTTCTGTTCTACCAAATCCTTTATCTCGGCGCTCATATCTGCAAATCTTCGCAGATATGGCGTAATTTCGGCAACGAAGTTGTCATTATGGATCACGGTTCGTATGTCATGCTGGACGTCGTCCAGAGTCCTAAGTTCTCGTCCGAACTGTAAGAAGGCTGCAGTGTGAGCAGTAGTGTCACATCTTGCGGTGTTGAGGGCAAAACGTATAGCTGGAAGTTTTTCGGACCACAAGGTGTGATCGTTTCCCACGAGGATGGCCAGTCTTGGTTTTAGATCTCTATTTTTCCGTTCGACAGGATTCGCTTGAGGCCAATAGACAGGAGTCAGTACTTGTTTGACTCCGAGCACGTTGCACACTTGCTGAAGGACAGCGCTAACAAATTGGGTACCATTGTCGCTGATAAGCCGGCGAGGCAATCCATATCTCAAAAACACCTCCTCCAGTAGAATTACCGCACATTCTTTTGCAGTGGCGTGTTGGAGAGAAAAGAGCTCCACCCATTTGGTAGAGGTGTCTTCCACTATGAAAATCCATTTCTTCCCGTCTGGCGTTTTCGGCAGGGGGCCGAAGAGGTCTATCGCAAGTGTTTCGAAACGTTGGGAGTACACGGGTGTCCTTAAAAGTCCAGCAGGTTTTTGGTTACTGGGCTTATATCTATTACAATCAACACAGTTCTTTACGTAGTCCGCAATGTATTTTCTTATTCCAGGAAAGTAATAGCGGGAGGCAATCTTGTAGTAAGTACCCTCAGCACCATAATGTCCGCTGGTCGGAGCATCGTGATACTCCTGCAAGATTCTTTTGCGCTCTTGGATCGGTACCACTAACTGGGCCTCTTCGGATTCAGTATCCGGGGAATAACGATACAGGATTCCTTGGGACATAAGATAACCGCGGCTTGTCCAATTTGCGAAATTTTCAGTTCTGTGGTCACCTTCAAAACAGTCAATAATTTTCTTTAAGTCATCATCTTTCAACTGCTCATCCCGGATATCACTCGGTTTCCTGGACGGTAAGTCTATGATGACAGTACAGATGTCACAGGTGGGCCTCTCGTGTGTAGTACATGCAGGGCGGGATAACATGTCGGCAATGACATTCGCTCTACCGGCAATATACTCAAACTTCAAATTATACGATTGAATCTGTAAGGACCACCTTGCCAGTCGTCCTGTCGGCGACTTCAGGCTCATCAGCCATTTTAAGGGCTGATGATCGGAAACCACTGTTATTTCAGCTCCTTCGATGTATCCGCGGAATTTTTCTAGCGCCCAGACCACGGCAAGAGCTTCTCGCTCGGTAGTTGAGTAGTTTCTTTCCGCGGAAGTCAACAATCGACTAGCGTACTCGATGGGGTGCTCATCGGGGCCCTGCCCTTGAGTAAGGACCGCACCCAGAGCGTAACTTGAAGCGTCAGTCCTAAGAATAAAAGGCCTGGCCTCATCGACCTGCTTCAACACAGGTGGTGACACCAAACTTTGTTTCAGAGTTTCAAAGGCTGTTTGCTCGTCTTGCCCCCACCTCCAGGGTGTTCGTTTCCTCGTAAGGTTGCTCAGCGGTCTGGAGGTTTCAGCAAACTGAGGAATGAAACGTCGATACCAACTACAGGTCTGGAGAAAACTTTGTACTTGCTTTACACTTTTTGGAGAGGGTATCTGTAGAACTGCTTCTATTTTCCCGGGGTCTACCTCGATTCCATCTCTCGTTATGTAGTGACCGAGGTACTTAACCTTTGGGCAAGCAAAGTGGCACTTTGCACGATTGGCATGCAATCTAAATTTATGTAACCGGTCAAAAACTAACCGAAGGTCCTCCAAATGTTCTTCGAAGGTAGAGGACATCACAATAATGCCATCTAAATAGGCTAGGATGTTGACTTTCAATCCGTTTCGGAAAAGATCCATAAGTCTTTGGAAGGTTGCAGGGGCCGTCTTTAGACCAAAGGGCATGCGCGTAAATCGGAACACTCAAAAAGGGCAAACAAAGGCTGTCTTGTCCTTATCGGGAGGGTACATTCTGACTTGATGGTAACCAGATTTTAAGTCCATGGTAGACATGTAGGTAGTCGGCTTAGCATTTTGCAAAAGATCATCCATACGTGGAAGAGGATATGGATCAGGCTTAGTTACAGCATTCAGTTTCCGATAATCGATGCAAAGGCGGAAATCCCCATTCTGTTTTGGTATTAACACCACCGGAGCAGCATACGGAGAGTCACATTCCTCGATTACGCCCGATTGGAGAAGGGTGTCGATCTGTTCTTTCAAAATTTCCTTTCTGGCAGGAGAAAGCCTATAGGGAGTAGTGGCAACTGGGGAAGAATCACCCGTGTCGATCCGATGTTCTATATACGGCGTCGGCTCTCCCCCCGGACTAAAGGTATCTTCACACTGGGTAAGCAACGCATTGAGTCTTCGGCGTTGGTCCTCCGTTAGATATTCACCTTCGTTGGGTCGGAGTAGACAAGAATTCGCCGCTATCGTACCTTCCTTAATGTCACAGGACTGGACAGTAGGGTTTTCAACGAATGGAAAGTATACATTTGGGTTATCACTGTAGAACCAGGTATGGTTTTGAAGATTCAACACGACTCCGGATTTCTTCAGAAAATCTGCTCCCAATAGAGTACGATTTCCTTTGGCTTCTGGTAGCACGAAAAGAGTTACTGGGAAAGAACGTCCCTCCAGACATACCGTCACACACGTGGTAAAAGCGTTCCTTTCAGTTTGATCACCATCAGCAAGCGTCATCGTAATAAATGTTTTCTCAAACTCAACTCCTTCATCTTTCAGCAAATGGTACAGGGTCTCACCAGCAATAGAGTGTGTCGCTCCGCTATCCGCGCACGCTGTACCTGCGATACCATTTATTGTGACACTCACTACTGCAGCCCGCTCCAGTGCCTCTGGACTATGGATTTGGATCTTTTCAAAACGAGCTGCTGCCCGAGGGTTACAAGTTGGGCATTTTGATTTTATAAATCCGGCTTTACCACAGCCATAACAGATTAACGTTGGTTGTTCCTGGTTGGATCCATCATCTGTTCGATTGGTTCTGCTTTCCTGAGAGCACCTCTTGGGCATAACAGGTTTCGTAACCTCATCTCTGACCGTGTTAGTCCTCCTCGGAAACGGCGGAATCGTACTTTTCTTCTGATTAGTCCTTAAACAGTCATACGTATCCAACCTTTCCGCCAAGTCTAAGGGGTTGGTTAGTTCTGGCCAAATATCAAGGAAATGGTCTCTGGTTTCCTGAGGTACTCGTTTCTTCATTTGGTCAGCCAGGACGAGTTCCCTTAATTGTTCAAATGTCTTGACATTCAGTTCAGTAAGCCAGCCTTCAAGATAACTGGTCAATTCAAAATAAAAATCACGCCAAGTACTGTTTTGGCTCTTACGATGCAGAGAAAACAATTGTCTGTATTTATCGGCAGTAAGCTTATATCTTTTCAACAGCATTGTCTTTACTTTATTGTAATCCTGACATTCCTCCTCTGGTTCTCTAGCCATAAGTTGTCCGATCTCAGATGGTAAAGATCCAATTAAATATGGGACCCAAGTCGCTTCTGGAATCTTTAAGAACTTAAGTTGTCGTTCAAATAAATTAAGAAATAATGCCATATCATCATCCTTAGGGTCGTATTTAGGGAGAATTCTCCTCAAGTCCCACTTGGGTTGCTCCGTCTCCAAAACCGGGGTTGCGGTTACGGATTGAGAGACTCTCTGAGATTCAAGTTGCAACTTCAAACGTTCCAATTCAAACATTCTTTCTTTTTCCAATTTGACTTCCTGTTCCCTTGCTATGCGATTTTCAATAATATTGTCCAACATATATTTTGTCAACTCTTCACTATAGCCTTCAGAACTCGTGATCAAATCTTTTAACTCCACCACCTTAAGAGTGTCTGCTCCATCTAATCCCAACTCTTGAACAAGTAATCTTAGATCTTCTTTACGTCCCTTACCAAGATAAGCCATTTCTATCGTAAAAACTCTAAATTCTTCAAATTAACACAGAACAGTATTTTTTCTTCTTTAAAAGGTAATAAATAATTCTGATCAAAAGCGAGAAAGATAAAGAAAACAGTTGCAGCACATCCGTTAATCCACTAGACCTATCGCAGACATTCTGTCGCTCGCCGGTCAAATGAAAATGAAAGTGACGTTCAGACGAGAACGGCAATCACTTCGTTTTATAAAAGAATGTTTTTGTACGAAAGGTTTCACTACTGCAATGCCGGATGGCGAAAACAGAAGTATAACTACTTAAAATAGTTTAAACAGGTTGAACACTTATCTGTTAATCTGTTAACATCCTTGGCATGGAAGGGATATTCCAACACCGCATTCACACGAACACATCAGGATGGGGGTTATCCCAAGAGTTCTTTTTGTCCGTCGTTTTGAGAACACACAAACACCGGCCCCACGTTGGGCGCCAAATTATATCCGCTAGTTGTACATGATTGACACGGATACACATTTTGAAGTTTAATGACGCTATTAAACTTTTCACAAATACATCACAGAACATGATTAGAAGTGATTTAGAACTAGATTCATGGATGTCAAGATTTTAGGTAGCGTATTTTTTTTCAAATCCAACGTCAAATTCGTCCGTTGAACGAGTATTTTTGCTACGTAAGAAGCTGCTGGAAATCGGGTATAAATAAACATACCTTAATGGAATAAGTAGAATGCAAATACATGTTTTTTTATTTATGCATTAGCATAATGAAATTTTTCTTAGTAAGGTTTGTTGTTGTCAATATAAACAATTGTTCGATTTATATATGTAAAGTGTAGAGTTAGAAATTTTTGCGGATTGTTGTTGCACCCCCCTAAAATTTTTGGTACCCCCCCCCCCCCCCCAAAAAAAAAAAAAATTCATGGATTATACACCCTCAAATTTTTTGGTGTAAGTAATTAAAAAAGTAAATGTGCAGAAAATTTCATGTAAATAAAATTTTTACGTTATCTTGTTCTTTTTGTGTACGTGTTTTGATTTTTTATTAGTGAGTCAAAAAGGAATCATTGATCTGCAATTTGTAAATGGTCTATGGGCAATTGTCATATTGTCGTAGCAAAAGACAAGATTAAAATTGAGAATTTGCTACAGTACTATCAATTAATGAATAATGTAACTTTATTCTTCCAATCATCTGACCTCCAAAGAGACTGGAAACCGATGGTTTTATTTATTTTATGCACATGTGTATTAAATATAAAAATGTGAAATACGCAAATCATTGGTGGTTTTTTTTTTTTTTTTTTTACATGCATTTTTGTAATTACAAAAAAAAAAAAAAAACTCTGAATTTCATAATTTTTTTTGGAAAAACTGAAATTCATATTGGCTACGAAAACTTTTCGTGGATTATTTAGCTTATTATTGTTTCATTAAAATGCAGATGACAACACTCAGCAACCTTAAAGTGTTAAAAGTAGAATTTTCAAAACTTCACATCACAGGTGAAAATTGTCTGTCAATAAGTAACGTCTAAAATTATTTTCGTTGAAAAAAAAAACAGGTAAGATTTAAGCTATTAAAATAAGTTTGGTAAAATAGTTTGTCATTGTAATACAGTATTACATTTGATGTTTAACCGATTTATTCAATTTATTAAATTATTTCTGTTGTAAAAAAGTGTATCACCCGAAAGCGATTTTTTAGTTTTTTAAAAATTATTACTATTTGAGACTACTGCCTTTTCCTGTTATTCACGCTAATCTCTACATTTCATTTTACCAAACCAGGGATTTCCATTTAAACTGAAAGTGCACAATAACAAAAAATAAATATGTATGTATATTTCACAACCCTGCTATCAATTACATATGTAACTTCCGAAATAGTCGCTCATAATGTGCGTGATCACTTATTGACGCTTAAAATATAAATCTAATGTCTGTATTATTATGTATGTATATTATTATTAAGTATGTATGCATATTATTATTATGTATGCATATTATTAAGTATATATATATATTATTAAGTATATATTATCATTAAGTATATATATATATTATTACGTATGTATGTATATTACTATTAAATAAGTATTCATATTATATTAATTAATAGTATTCAATAATTATTAATAGTATATTAATTATTAAAATATTATTATTACGTATGTATGTATATTGGGATATATGTTATGTAAATCTGACAGTTAAAACTTTTGAAAGACCTTATTACAAAAATGTTTTAGGAGAACTATGTAATTAAAAATTTAATTAACTCTGCCCAAAAGCATTATATATATATATATATATATATATATATATAAGAGGTCATAATGTGTTTCTGTGCATTAGGTTATTTAAGAACAAAAGCCAGATTTCTCAAGTAAATGAATTTTATGAAAAAATAAAATTCAAAAGGTTGAAACCTGGCATTGAATCTTTTAGAAGAAAAGAAAAAAAAAAAACCTCGTAACTACGGAAATATTCAGTATTTGTTTACTTTACAATCTTATTTATATTCCTTCTTTATATATATAATTTGTTTTCGTTATATTTATTCAATTAAAACATTTTTACTTCAACCAACTTCTATCACTCTAAAATATCGACTCCATAATCGACGCTGATTAAGAACTAGAGCAAAGTGTAAACGCCGTGGATGGGATGTAAGTTGTGACGTCACGAAACCTGCATCTAGGCCCGATAAGAAGAAGAAATCCCGCCGGCCCCGCCTGAAACGGCTGTAGTTTACAGTTGCAGAAACCAACTATAGGAAGCGTTCACAAAGTTAGAATTATGCTTCGGATGACCGCATAATAAGCGCTAAGCCGGTTTTTGGATGGTTTTATATGAAATCGGAGCTTTATCCTAACCTTGATAAAGTCCTTTATAGGAGCGTTCTGTGATTATGAAATAAAGAATTACCTCTTTATGAAGTATTTATTAATCAGAAAACATAGCGATAAAAGCAGATAAGTGGGGGTACGTCAAGAAAATGTAATATTTTTTTTTAAAGAGAAGTTTTATATTGACAGGGGGGGGGGGGGGTATTAATTAAAGAATAACAAATATTAATTTGTATTTTTAAATTGCATGATTATGAACACAGTAATATTGTGATAATACGAATATTATTTTACTAGAACTACCGTTTAGAACAACAAAAATAAATAAATTAAAATATAAAAAAATTAGCTATAAAATGTTGCATTGCTCATTAGGATCTGCAAATATAAAAATCTGATGTGGGCAGCACACGACTTTCCATATATAATGCAATGAATTTACTACTACTATTACAGTAAAAGAAAATAGGTTATTCTTATAGTGGATACTTATATTCTTTCCAAGATAATGACATTTCGTCAATGAGTCGTCATTTTCATTGATTTAGCGTCATTTTTATCCATTTGGCGAGATTTTCGTTAATTTGGCACCATTTAATAAAGTCGCCAAGGTGGCGATATTCCGCCAAACTCTTTACAAAAATCTCGCCAAGCGTTATGGACGGAGAAATAAGTTATTCTTATAGCAGTTTGCCGTTCAAATACAAAAGTATTTCTCAAAGTATCTTTTCTCGTGAATGGAACGAGCTAGATCCACGAGAATGATGTCACCCAATTTAGCGCATTATATTACATATGAAAAGTGAACATGTTTCTCAAAAGTTAATATATTTTTTAAATTTATGGGATTTTTTGATAAATTTATTTGAAAAATATGCAATATTTCGAGAACGGTTCATGCTAGCGTTCTAAAGTTTGTCAATCATTTTTTAAGGAAAAATTACATAATAAATGTCTATTTGCGTAACTGTATTAAAAGTTTGGATTTTTTGATGAATTTTTCAAAATTTCACTCGAAAATTTAGGGGGGTTTTGAATATTCGATTGTGTTTAAAAACAATAGGTTTCCAGTATTCGCGGATTGTAATTTTTGTACCAAATTTCATTCGAATCGCTCAATTTGTTCGTGAGACATCGTCTCCACAGACTCATTGACACACGCACACACACACACATACACCACTTCAAAAATGTTCAATTCGTGATCAGGGATGCTTGAAACGTGCTCTCCCGTCTAAAACTCGAATTCGAATTTTTGACCCCTTCACAATATTTTCCTTATGTATTATGTATATAAGGAAAGTAATAAATAAAATCCCGTATCTGTATTTACCATAGAAGCACGCGATGTAAGAAAGTAGTTTTAAAGGTACGTGATGTGAAAAAGTAGGACTTAAAGGTACGCTATCAAAAAAGTTTGACCACTGGTCTAACATATTAAAATTAGCGGGCGATATTTTTGATATATTTTTGAGTATATATCAGTAACTGAAAAAAATTCCACGATTTCAATTTCTCGGTATATTATATGATTTTAAAACTGCATGTGAGCGATTTTTTTTTTTATCACCTTGTATTAAACACTCACATGCTTCGATCGTATTTCTTTGAATTTCAATTTCCAGACCCGTTAGAAAACTTAGAGAACTGAATTTTCAGAAACAATTTTAAACAGTCTCCATACTGCCAATGTTTCATATTCGATGTTCTATTTTACCCAGAATATATTCTTGCGATTTACCCAACGAAACTTAACCTGCACTTCGCAACACTCGACTGAGCGGAACATAACATAACAGCTTACCGAAAAGAACTGTTTCAGTTCCCGATTCCTCTTTTGATTGTCGATGATATCGGCGACAAACAGGAATCCACGCATGGAAACGTTCCAATGGATGCTTCGAGTTTTCTCTTTTAATTCCCCAGCAAAGTTTAAAGGTCGAAAGGGAAGTGTTGGGTTTTTCAAAATTGAATGGCTAAACCCGGTTTATGGGCTGGTTGGCTCCCTGTTGCTTAAAAACGGGGTCACTACAAGCAGGAGTCGTATGTCAACGAGTCTTTGTAGTAGGTTTGGCGGTAAAGATTGCGGATATAAATTGTGAGGAAGAAAACAAGAGTGAAGCACTAGGAAATGAAATGACTTGAATTATAGTGGCGTTTTAGTAGTGAGAGGGAATTTAGATTGACTCGTAAAATCTGGGCGTTGTTTGAAATGCTGGTGTCTTGTAAACCGTGTCTCCAGTGAGCAGACTTTTGGGATTGTTGGGTTGCACAGTGAAGATACAATTATACAGGGCTCAGCATATTTTATAATTGAGAATAGATATTTTTCTTTGAAATTTTTGGCGTGAATAACGTCTATAGATGGGGCGGAATCCGACTGAAATCGGAGCGTTACGAAAAACACTTTAGACGCTTATATCTCCGAATCTAATAGATAAAAATTTAAACAATTTTTATTTGGTTTGTCGGAATTGGTTACCATGTGTAAATATACAACAATAATCTATATATATATATAAAGAAGAAAAGTATGTATGTATGTATGTATGACCCAACATCACTGGAGAACGGCCGAACCGAATTTGATGAAATTTGGTGGGTAGTCTTAAAATAGCCCCACTTAAAATTTAGTTCATGTTTTGAGTTTTTACGACCAGTGGTTCTCGAGATATTAGTGAAAAACGACACTTTCGTTTGTCTCATTATCACGGGAGAAGGCTGAACCGAATTTAATGAAATTTGGTGGGTAGCTTTGAAATAGCTCCTCATAAATTAATTTAGTCTAAGTTTCGAGTTTCTAAGATCAGGGGTTGTTGAGATATTGATGGAAAACAAAACTTTTCCCTAGGAGTTCTACTCTCTAACTCCATGATTCCAAACGAAAAAGGTTGGAAATCGTTGGTTTTAACGTGAAAATCAATTAAATCTCTGAATTTTGTGGGAGTTTATTGAACGTATTAGTCACTTTTGAAAATCACATGTTTGAAATTTAAATGAAAACTCTATCATCATGATTTATTTTTCACAGGCTTACTCAACAACGAAAAGTATTAAGAAATCAAAATAGTTATTTAATTATCAGCAATTTCTGAGAAAGATTCTTTCTTATATCATCTATATATATAAAGAAGAAAAGTATGTATGTATGTATGATCCAACATCATGGGAGAACGGCTGAACCGAATTTGATGAAATTTGGTGGGTAGTCTTGAAATAGCTCCACTTAAAATTTAGTCTATGTTTCGAGTTTCTACGACTAGTGGTTCTCGAAATATTAGTGAAAAACAAAACTTTCGTTTGATCTGATTAGATTTTGGTACGATTCCGCATAAAAAAAACCCGCTTCTTTCGTGAAATGGCCGCAAAAATTTCACGTATCCACTTTAGCGAAAAAACTAATTGACCAAATTTCATAAAATTTGGTAGATAAGTCACTTATGGGATATTCTGGTGCTGATTAGATTTTGGTACGATTCGGAAAAGATAAAACTACCTTTTTTTACGTAATGGCCTTTCAAAAACCGTCAAAATCTATAATAAGACTACGTATGCTCAAATGTATCAATCAATTGATTGTTTTATATCTAATTTTTGAAAGAATAAGATCAACACCATCACTCTAGGATTAATCGTTCTCGAAATATTTTAGATTTTTCGCATTTTTGTTATACCACCTTTGAAAAAATGTCCAATTAACAAATAAAAATAAAAATCTGATGTGGGCAGCACATGACTTTCCCTGCAGACTTATATCCACGTTATCTTTATTTTAATTAAATTTAATTCACTTTTAATTCAATTTTCATTCTCATTTGGTAACTGGACTTATTTTCAAAGGTGGCGTAGAGAAAATACGAAAAAACTAAAATATCTCGAGAACGGCTTGTCATAGTGTAATGGGGTTGGTCTTATTCTTTTCTTCGTTAAAAATTACGTATAAAACAAGCATTTAATGGATATATTTAAGCAGACGTAGTTTTTATTTTAGGTTTTGACGATTTTTGCTGGCCATTTCGCAGAAAAAGGTAGGTTACTTTTTTCCGAATGGTACCAAAATCTAATCAGCACCAAGGTGACCCACAAATGACTTATCTACCGACTTATCTACTTTTGTAAAATTCGGTTCATTAGTTTTTTAGCTAGAGAGGATACTGTCAATTTTTGCGGTCCATTTCGCAAAAAAAGACGGGTTCTTTTATCCCGAATCGTACCCAAAACTAATCAGCACCAGATTCACTTACAAGTGACTCACCTACTAAATTTTATGAAATTCGGGCCATTAGATTTTTAGTTAGAGTGGATACAAAATCTGTACAGACAGACATACAGACGACACGCTAAAAATGGTTTTATCGTATTCTAGAGGTCTCGAAACGTGCAGATCCGTCGAAAACTCGAGTTGGGATTTTCGGCATGATTCCAATACTTTCCCTATACGTTACCATGTATTGCAGGGAAAGTAAAATTTGAGTTAAAAGTGCACATTCAACGTTATTTTGTGCCATTAAACACAATTTAATGAATTATTAAGGAAATAAAGAGAAAATAAATTTGAGTCTGTAGGGAAAGTCAAGTTCTGCTCACGTCAGATTTTTTAATTTATCACAAATTCTAAAAGAAATGTGCTTTTGTAAAATTCCAAGTTATATGTAATATACGGTGTTCACCAAAACACGCTTTCAGAACTCGAACTTGCGATATAGGTTAGTTAGATAAAAGATTTTAAAACAGGAAATGCTTCGTGATCATTTATTTTAAACTTAACCCATTTTTTGAATCTATCCCTTTTTTGAGGTTGATTTCTATGGTATCACGACAATAAATGCAAGCTTTTTTCAAAACCCCAGTAATTTTTACTTTCCCTGCAATACATGGTAATATATAAGGAAAGTATTGGATCATGCCGAAAATCGCAACTCGAGTTTTCGACGGGTCTACACGTTTCGAGACCTAGAATACGAAAAAAATATTTTTAGCGTGACGTCTGTATGTGTGTGTGTCTGTCTGTCTGTCTGTGCAGATTTTGTATTCACTCTAACTAAAAAAACTAAGGGACCGAATTTTGGTAGGATGCGTAAAGACAGATCCCGCCTTTTTTTGCGAAATGACCTGCAAAAATTACCTTTATCCACCTCTAGCTGAAAAACTAATGGACCGAATTTCACAAAATTCGGTAGATAAGTCGCTTGTGGGTCACCCTGGTGCTGATTAGATTTTGGTACGATTCGGGAAAAGATAACCTGCCTTTTTTTGCAAAATGGCCCGCAGAAATAGTCAAAATCAAAAATAAAAAACTACGTATGCTCAAATATGTCCATTAAATGCTTGTTTTATACGTAATTTTTAACGAAGAAAAGAATAAGACCAACCCCATTACACTAGGTTAAGCCGTTCTCGAGATATTTTAGTTTTTTTTCGTATTTTCTCTACGCCACCTTTGAAAATAAGTCCAGTTACCAAATAAGAACGAAAATTGAATTAAAAGTGAATTGAATTTAATTAAAATAAAGACAACGTGGATATAAGTCTGTAGGAAAAGTCATGTGCTGCTCACATCAGATTTTTTACTTTCCCTACAATGCATGGTAATGTATAGGGAAAGTATTAGAATCGCGTCGAAAATCGCAACTCGAGTTCTCGACGGATTTGGGACCTCTAGAATACGAAAAAAAAACTATTTTTAGTCTGCGTTTGTCTGTGAAATGCATGTACCCACTCTAACTCAAAAACTAATGGAGCAAATTTCATAAAATTGTGTGTGAACCTGGTTCTGATTAGATTTCGGTTCGATTCTGGACAAAAGAAACCGCCATTTTTTTTTTTAAATCTCATGTATCCACTATAGCTAAAAGACTAATTTACCAAATTTCACAAAATCTTGTAGATAAGTGACTTGTAGGGATACTCTGGTGCTGATTAGATTTTGGTACGATTCGGAAAAGACGAAACTACATTTTTTACGAAATGGGCCTGAAAAATCGCCAAAATCTAGAAAGAAAAGGCTACGTATGCTCAAATGTATCAATTAAATGCTTGTTTTATAAATTTCTGACGAGGAAAAGAATAAGACCAACCCCATTACTCTAGGACTAACCGTTCTCAAGATGTTTTAGTTTTTTCACATTTTTGTTACGCCTTCTTTGAAAACACGTCCAATTATCAAATGAAAACAAAAAGTGATTTAAAAGTGAAAATTCAGTGTTAGTTTGTGCAATTAATCTAAATTTAACGAATTTTTAATGAATTGTGAAAAATAAGAAAATGAATTGGAGTCTGTAGTGAAAGTCATGTGCTGTCCATACGCTCTTTGCGTCTTTTGGATGGTTAGTGAGTATTAAATGAGGCACTTACACACTTAGTAAAAGCTACCGATATCTTTTTTGAATATCAAAAACTCTTTCAGATTTATGCTTAAAGATGGCGCACGTTTCATAATTCTGATAGCATGTTAAATGGGAAAATATATTGAATCCATTTTCAGAGAAAATGAATCGTAACAGTAATGACGTCATAGTGGTAATGTATCTGTAATAAAAACCAACCAAACATCCAGTCTGTTGTTGCACTCAGTACCCGGAACTGTACCGGAAAAGTAATAGAAAGAAAAGGAAATGCTTCCTTCTTATTTACCAAGGTAATATATTTCTTGTTAAACATCGCATTGTTGGTTTGCGTATCATCCGTTTCCGAAAGAGTTTCTAACTTGGTTTCTATTATTCCCCACAATAAAAGAACAATTTAATTATAATAATAACAACAACGACAACAAATCCAAAAAAAGTTCATCGTTATCTCTGATGCAGAAGCGGCGTTTAACAAAGACTGGTAGAATGAGTTCGAAAAACACAAGTAAATGAGTTAAGGTAAATACGATACTGTGTTAAAATTACATTCCGTAGCTTGCCTTTGTGTACTTATGAACGTCTATGTGTATTGTTTTCTGTGTTTCTCCCGGACCACCCCTTGTAACTGCTCTACATCCTTTGGATGAGCTGGATGGAATGGGTAATAAATAATTCTGTAGCTTGCAGACGATAACTTTTTTTGGTGTTATACGATTAAAAAAGATTTATATTTAGTAATTATCAAGGTTTCATATACTTCAACTGCCAGGACATTGAAGGATTAACCTTTGTTGTCACCATTTTCTTAGTATTTGAGTGTATTTGATTAGAATTTTTGCAAAAAACAAGTTCTGCATTACAGAATTAGATAGGATAGAATTATGCTGCTTGGAGACGATAACTTTTTACTTTTCTGATATAGAGCAATACATAGCTAATGCATAGAGAAAGTATTGAGAAAATATTGTGACAAGACCGAAAATTCGAATTCCAGTTTTCTATGTAAAAGCACATTTCAAGCATTCCTGAACTCCAATCGAGCGTTTTTGAAGTAATATCTGTGTGTGTGTGTGTGTTCATATGTATGTTAGTGTGTGTTCGTATGTATGTTAGTGTGTATACGTATGTATGTTAGTGTGTGTGTGTACATATATGTTAGTGTGTGTGTACATATAGTATATTATATGTTAGTGCATGTATGTTAGTGTGTGTGTACGTATGTATGTTAGTGTGTGTACGTATGTATGTTAGTGTGTGTGTCCGTGCGTCCACATGGATGGGATTTCTCACGAACGGAGCTTTTCGAACGGAATTTGGTACAAATGTTACAATCGGTAAACACTCGAACTCTATCGATTTTAAACGCAATCGAATATTCGGAAAGCCCCAAATCTTCAAGTGAAATTATTTAAAAAAAAAATCATTAAAAAATCAGAACTTTCGATACACAAGTAATCATTTCTTATGTAAGTTTTCTTTAGAAAATGAATCATACAAACGTTAGATCGCTAGCACGAACCATTGTACGTTTTTCAAATAAACTTGAAAAAAAAATCAGAATCATCTTTCAAATAAACAGAAAATTACATAAAATTGAAAGGTAGTAAGTATCGTCAAATACGTAACACTTAGCGATACATGTAGCTGCCTTCGAGAGTAATTTATCGAAACTTCGCCAACTTGGAGACTTTTTTAAATGATACAAAATTGAAGTTAATGTCGCCAAATTGAAAAGAAAAATGTCGCTAAAGTTTCGAAAATGATGTCAAATCGATGAATTGATAATTAACTTCTTTTAATATATGGATTATATTGCTTAGCAGATGCTAGCAATATTTTCAATTGTCGAGTCAGATTTGCGTGAAATATAAATAAATTTGGCACCTTAAAATAGTTTTACAGTTTGTCACTCAGAAAAGCTCCAAATGTTAGTGTACTTTTTAACGTTAAAAACCTTTTGTTGCGCGGATCTGCATTGAAAAATGCAAGGGTATTGCATTATGTTGAAAGTCATGTGCTGCCCACATTAAATGTTTTAACATTACTTTTGATAACATTTTGCTTGGAATGACAATCAACAGTCATATTTGCACCTGTTGCCAATGTTTCTTTCAGGCATACATCCGGCGAAGCTCACCCCCCCCCCCCCCACCTCCGGATACATTTTGTTAACCCAGTTCCTATTTACGTGACAGCATTTAGATATATTTATGTAAGACAAATATAAAACACTCTCTCTTCCCCCCTCCCCTCCAAAAAAAAAAATCATTCGCCCCTCCGGCCAAAAAGTTCTGAAAGAACAACTGGATGCCATTATGAAAAAGTTAGTTTTTGCGTAATATGAATAAACAACCCGATCGACTACTCATTGTTTGTTCATTGTTGAAATAGGTTCTACCATTACCATATCAATATTCGATTGAGGCCCATAAATATTTAAAATTAGGGGGCACTATGATTGATTTTTGAAAGTAAATATTTTTTGTTTTGACAACGCAGTGGCCTCACAATAACATTTGAAAGTTAACGAAAGTACTTATTTTGACACCCAGCTTGTGATTATTATCACGTAATTGCTACCATACTGCATTGTTGTTGTTGAGACCCAGACCGTCCGACCTACCAGAAAGGTGTAAGGTAACTGTTTGGACGGCCGGGACGTGCCACCCAATTTAGACCGGAACCCAATGGGGGAGGCATCCACAAGGACCGTACCCTCCTTCCCCTACCACCAACCTCTCGGAAGGACTTACGGACCCACATGTTTAACGTGATCGTACTCCGCATGAACACGGCGGCAGTTGTGGCAGCGTGCAAATCCAGCGCGCAAACCACCAGGCTACCGCGCCAATAGCAAATGTGCCAACAGCACGCGGTGTTCCCAGGTGGTCACCCACCCAAGTACTAACCGCGCCCGATGCTGCTTGACTTCGGTGATCTAACGAGAACCGGTGTTTTCAGCACGGTAGGGCCGTTGGCTCGCAAAATTGGTTGTGTAAACATTGTCAAAATTAAAGCACTCGAACCACTTTGACCCAATTAAAAGAACTGACATTCCAATTAGCGATTTGTTCCCCTAAGTTCTTCTGAAGGTTCTCCAAAGTGCAAATCTGGTCCCGTGTAAGCATTGTCAAATAACTTTGACAATGCTTACACAGGACCCAATCAGCACGGTAGGACCGTTGGCATGCTACCATATTGCGTGTCGAATTTAACGCTTTTACTAGCGTAAGTAACGATATTTCACTAAATCAATAAGTAACAAGAAAGATCAATCATTCATAAGGCATTGATTATGAAACACTTTCCACCTGCAATGCAATTTCACTTAAACATCTCTAAAATGCAATACATTCAGCGGTGATATCTTTTACATTATCACAGTGCTACAGTAATTTATTATATTTGAAAACTTTAAACTTCGTATTTTAAATTATCTTATTTAAATTTTAAAATTTTTTAAATTATCACAATACTACAACGATTTATTATATTTGAAAAATTAATCGAAAACAAATGAACTTTATTCGAATACCGTCGTCGAAATATAAATCGCCCGGCTCTCTATATAAAAGCAGTGAATATTTCATTCATAAACTTTTTTCAATTCCTTTCATTCAGCGGCGATACTTTTAGAATTATCACAATACTACAATAATTTATTTCACTTAAAAACTTAAAACCATGGCGGTAAAAATACTTTCTAATTCTATGCTTAAAACTTTATCGAAAAGGCAATATAGAATAATCGTCTGCTTCTCTGTGTAAATTCAATAAATGTTTCATTTATATCAGCTATATTGCAGATTTCAGAGCTAAATAATTTTGCGTTAAAGAAATTCAGCAATTCTTATACAACACATCTTATAGCTTGATGTGTTTACATTCTCCATATGTGAAAATTAAGCTTCGTTATAGAAATAATCAAAGTTTGATGATCATTTATACTCAAAAATATTGTAATTGCGTTGGCGCAGTATATAGATACACAGAAAAAAAAAATCAAAAATAAAGCCGTTTTAGGACGGATGCAACACTAAATATAAATTAAAAAGAACTTTAAAAATCACAATTTTGACACAAGATGGATGCCATATTTTATTTCGAAGTAGGTCACGTGATTTCTTCATAAATTATGGGTGCAATTATTATTTTAATTTTTATTTAAAAAACTACCGAACATATTTTGAAAAAATTTTTATATATTTTATGGGATAATTTGAATATTTCCTAAAATTTTCAAAACAATTTAGGAATTTTAAATTCGCTTAAAAAATGTTTGAAAAATTAGGTTCCATAGGGTTCAATGTATTTTATTTTTAAAACCGGGTGCAATCCAAAACTAATTGGGTGACATTATTCATTTACATCCCACATGACCGTCTGAACAACATACTAAAATTTCATTTTGATAAAGTCATTTTTACCGCAGTTATCGTGCGAACGGACAGACAGAATGAACAAAATCACAAACACTTTTCAACTATGTTGTAAAGTGTTAAAAAGCATTTTGTGCGAAAGATAAGGAAAACTTGAACTACGTATTTAATCACAGAGAAAAAGATCTGGTGTGGGCAACACATGACTTTCCTTATATAATGCAATGAATATACTACTTTTACAGCTAAAAAAAACCGTCATTCTTATAGTAGATACTTATATTCTTTCCATGATATTGAATTTTCTTTCCAAATTCGCCTTTTTAACTGCGGGGAAAATGATATTGAATTTTCTTTCCAAATTCGCGACATTCCGCCAAATTCGACGCCAAAATCTCACCAAGCGTTATGGACGGAGAAATAAGTTATCCTTACAGCGGATAAATGACTATTGGCGTTCAAATACAAAAGTATTACTCAAAGTATCTTTTTTCATGAATGGAACGAGCTAGATCCACGAGAATGATGTCACCAAATTTATCGCATGGTATTACATATATTTTTATTTTTTATTTTATATAACTTTTTGATAATTTTTTAGAAAAATGTGCAATATCTAGAGAACGGTTCATGTTAGCGTTCTAAAATTTATGCCAATCGTTTTCTAATAAAAAATTACATAAGAAATGCCTATTTGCGTAACTTTATTAGCGGTTTTGATTTTTTGACGATTTTTTCAAAATTTCTTTCGAAAATTTAGGGGGGTTCTGAACATTCGATTCCATATAAAAACAATAGGCTTCCAGTGTTCACGAATTGTGATTTTTTTACCAAATTTCGTTCGAATCCGTTCATTCGTTCGTTAGTTATCGTCTCCACAGACTCACTGACACACACACACACACACAGACATCACTTCAAAAATGTTTGATTCGTGATCAGGAATGTTTGAAACGTGCTCTCCCGTCGAAAACTCGAATTCGAATTTTCGACCCCGTCACAATACTTTCCTTATACATTATGTATATAAGGAAAGTAATAATAATATTTTGTGGTTAAATGCATTGCTTAATTTTTCTTACCGCTATTTCATTAGTGTAAGTAAGCATCATTTCATTAGTGTAAGTAAGCATCATTTCATTAGTGTAAGTAAGCATCATTTCATTAGTGTAAATAAGCATCATTTCATTAGTGTAAGTAACGCTATTTCACTAGTGCAAGTAAACTTAAAAAAATCTGATGTAGGCAACACATGACTTTCCTTATATAATGTAATGAATTTACTACTTTTAAAGTAAACAATAGGCTTTTCTTATAGTAGATACTAATATTCTTTCCATGAGATTGAATTTTCGACAATTAGTCGTCATTTTCATTGATTTGGCGTCATTTTTATCCATTTGGCGAGAATTTTGTTAATTTGGCAACATTTAAAAATGTCGCCAAGTTGGCAACATTCTGCCAAATTCGTCGACAAAATCTTGCCAAGCGTTATGCACTAAGAAATAAGGTATTCTTACAGCAGATAAATGACGATTGGCGTTCAAATACAAAAGTATTACTCAGAGTATCTTTTTTCATGAATGGAACGAGCTCGATCCACGAGAATGATGTCACCCAATTTATCGCATGGTAACATATGAAAAGTGAACATGTTTCTCAATAGCAAATATTTTTTTTTATTCTATATGACTTTTTAATAATTTTTTTAAAAAATGTACAATATCTCGAGAACGGTTCATGTTAGCGTTCTAAAATTTGTGTCAATCGTTTTCTAATGAAAAATTATATAAGAAATGTCTATTTGTGTAACTTTATTAGTGGTTTTGATTTTTTGACGATTTTTTCAAACTTACATTCGAAAATTTAGGGAGGTTCTGAACATTCGATTGCGTATAAAAACAATAGGCTTCCAGTGTTTACGGATTGTGATTTTTGTACCAAATTTGGTTCGAATCGGTCCATTCGTTTGTCAGTTATCGTCTCCACAGTCTCACTGACACACACACACACACACACACACACACACACATACTTTCACACACACACATACTTTCACACACACACACACACACACACACAGACGTCACTTCAAAAATGTTTGATTCGTGATCAGGGATGCTTGAAACGTGCTCGCCCGTCGAAAACTAGAATTCGAATTTTCGACCCCGTCACAATACTTTCCTTATACATTATGTATATAAGGAAAGTAAAAATTAACTTACTTAACAAATTAATTGATCAATATAAGCGAAAATAATATAAACAGCGTCAAATTACTGCAGACGGATTGTGGTAACCTAAAACACTTTTTCATAAAACGCTTTTCAAACGTTCCAAACTGTAAAAATGTGACGGATTGCTTTTATTGTTTAACGCGATGGATTGCAAGGTTTCGTTCAAAGGCGTTTTGGATGCAGAACACAGTATGACCTTCAAGTGTTTTTCCTTCTATTGTTGGGTACTTTGAACCGTCACAACTCAATACTTCAGCCTTTTATAGTCAACTTTTTTTTTTAAAAGCGAATCTATTTTAAATAATCTTTTCTTATTCAGAATAAAAATATTTGAATAAACGATTGAAATTTTTGTCGGATACAGATGTAAAATGTCAGCATATTTCGTCTTTGATGGTTCGATTTTGATGGTTTTCTTGCACTGGTGAAGAAGATTCAGCGTATTCTCGAAACAGCTGTATTTTGCATTTTGTCTTATTTGTACTTAAATACGTTGCTCAAGTTTTCCTTATCCTTATCACAAAGTGCTTTTACTTATTGAAGAGGCAAAAATGTTTAGTAAGAAATCCAGTTGAATATTTAGTAAGAATCCACATCTAGTTTTTAACACTTTACAACATAATTGAAAAGTTTTTATGACTTTGTTCATTCTTTCTGTCTGTCCGTCCGTTCGTACGATAACTGCCATAAAAATGGCATTATCAAAATAAATTTTAGTATGTTGTTGTGTCTGTCTGTGGAACATATGGGAATGTGAATGAATAATACCACCCAATTAGATGTGGATTGAATCCGGGTTGAAAAAATGAAAACCCTATGGAATATTAAAATTCACAAATTGCTTCGAAATTTTTAAGAAATATTCAAAATTATCTCATTAAAAAAAAAAAAAAAAAAACTTCAGCAAAATATGTTCGGTTGTTTTTTAAATAAAAATTAAAATAATAATTGCACCCATATTATATAAAGAGATAACGTGACCCACTTCAAAATAAAATATCTTATCCATCTTGTGTCAAAATCGTGATTTTTAAAGTTCTTTTTAATTTATATTTAGTGATGCATCCTTCCTAAAATCGCTTTATTTTTGCTTAATTTCCATGCATCTATATTCCGAAACAACGCAATTACAATATATTTGAGTTTAAATGATCAATTCCATCCATCTTGTGTCAAAATCATGATTTTTATTCTTTTTAATATATATTTAGTGTCGCATCCGTCCTAAAACCGATTTAGTTTTGCTTAATTTCTGAGCATCTACATTCTGAAACAATGCAATTATAATACATTTGAATTTAAATGATCATCAAACTTTGATTATTTCTACAACTAAGCCTAATTTGCACTTATGGAGAATGTAAACACATGAAAAAGTAGGATGAGTTGTATAAGAATTGCTGAATATCTTTAAAATTATTTAGGAGTCTGCATTATAGCTAATATCAATAAAACATTCATTGATTTTACATAAAGAAGCAGACGATTTTATAGAAGATTTTTCAAAGTTTTAAGCATAGAGTTAAATTACTTTTACCTCCATGGTTTTAAGTTTCAAATAAAATAAATTATTGTAGTACTGTGATGAATGAAAGGAATGGAATAAAAGTGTATTAATGAAATATTTACAGCTTTTACATAGAGAACTTAGCGATTTATATTTCAATGACGTCATTTTGAATAAAGTTAATTTTTTTATGAAGTTTTAAGTTTTCACATATAATAAATTATTGTAGTATTGTGATAATTTTAAAAATATTACAGCTGAATGTATCTCATTTTAGAGATGTTTAAACCAGGCGATTTATATTTCAGTGACGTCATTTGAATAAAGTTCATTTTTTTTCGATGAAGCTTTAAGTTTTCAAATATAATAAATTAATGTAGTATTGTGATAATTTAAAAAATATTACCGCTGAATGTATCGCATTATAGAGATGTTTAAATTAAAATGCATTGCTGTTGAAAAGTGTTTCATAATCAATGCTTTATTCATGATTGATCTTTCTTGTTTTTTATATAAAGCTATCATAGTTTTTGAGGAATTGTTATGTCAATTTCGAGAAGATTGAAAATTTTGTACTTTTCAAGTTTTTTTATGCTTATATCTCGAAAACTTCAAACTAAAAATACTAGCTATGAACTATGAGAAGTAATTTGTAGCGCCCAACAAGGATAGATAATTGAATTTCATAACTTGTTCTTAGTTTTCGAAATATTTGTATTTGTAAATTATGACCAGACACTTGATTAACGGATAACTCGCTCAAACATCGGTCTGAACTCGAACCATTTTGCCGACACATGAGGTTGCCGTGGCCCATCCTGGACTCGGAACACTATACATCCTTTACAAACACCACAGCGTTCATGCCCGCAGGTAAGATTCTAATCTCCGACCCGATAGACTCAAGAGCACAAGGAAACGCTTTCCTTAGATATCTTGGCTACCGGGCCGGCAGTTTTGGAAATATATTTAATATAATATCGATATTTTAATATTTTAAGCTATTTTGAAAAGGTGGTACATTCCGATATCTTGAACTAACTTTGAGAATGTCTAAAGTAAACAAATCCCCGACAAAGAAAGATGTTATTCACTAAAAATAATTTCGGCTTCACCGGTCTGGATCCACAGCCTATTTTTTGTACTTGTCGAGGAGTTTTTTTACCATGTGGTGTTTTGTTAAATATGAGTAACCCAGGGACGTTCATGGGGGAGAGGAGAGGGTGTTTATACGTCAGAAAGTGTGGACCACCAATTTTACTTTCCCTGCAATACATGGTAATGTATAGGGAAAGTATTGGAATCATGTCGAAAATCGCAACTCGAGTTTTCGACGGATCAACACGTTTCGAGACCTCTAGAATACGAAAAAACTATTTTTAGCGTGACATATGTGTGTGTGTATGTGTGTCTTTGTGTCTGTCTGTCTATGTGTCTGTCTGTGCAGATTTTGTATCCACTCTAACTAAAAAACTAATTGACCGAATTTCATAAAATTTGATAGGTAAGTCACTTGTGGGCGAATCTGGTGCTGATTAGTTTTGAGTACGGTTCGGGATAAAAGAACCCGCCTTTTTTGCGAAATGGCTCGCAAAAGCTTGTATCCACTCTAGCTGAAAAACTAATGGACCGAATTCCACAAAATTCGGTAAATAAATCATTTATGGGACACCCTGGTGCTAATTAGATTTTGGTACGATTCGAAAAAAAATAACTTGCCTTTTTTTGCAAAATAGCCCTCAATTATCGTCAAAATCTAAACTAAAAAACTACGCATGCTCAAATATATCCATTAAATGCTTGTTTAATACGTACTTTTAACGAAGAAAGAAATAAGATCAACCCCATTATATTAGGACTAGCCGTTCTCGAGATATTTTAGTTTTTTAGTATTTTCTCTACTCCACCTTTGAAAATAAGTCCAGTTATCAAATGAGAACGAAAATTGAATTAAAAGTGAATTAAATTTAATTAAAATAAAGAGAACGTGAATATAAGTCTGCAGGGAAAGTCATGTGCTGCCCACATCAGATTTTTTAGTTTTGAAGAAAGGGAAGAGATAAAAGGTTTACAAAAAAGAGAAAATCAAATATGAAAGGGGACGGGGAGCGTAATCAATGTTTCTTTCAGGCCCCGGGGGGGGGGGAGCAAAGCCTTCCGGAGACATTTTACGTTAACCTAGTTTCTATTTATGTGACAATGTTTAGATATATTTATATAGGGCAAATATAAAACTTGCCCCTCTAGAGTTTCATTCGCCTCCCTGGCAAAAAAGTCCTGTAAGAAACACTGAAACGCAATAAATGTTTGTAAGGCCCACAATTTTTATGGGTGGCCCTGAGTGAAGGAACCCAGATCCCCTTTTATGGGGAGAGGGAGCGGATACCACTCGAGTAGGGAAACGGAAGTGAGGGAGGAGACGGATCCACTAATTTTTAATAAGGAAAGGGATGGAAAATTTACTAAAAAGAGAAGATGAAATATGAAGGGGGGGGGGACGTAATAAATATTTGTGAGGCCCACAATTTGTATGGGTGTATCTGTGCAAAGAGAGAAACAAATTTAAATATGTAAGAAAAGTTATATTCCGCACGCGTGAGATTCGTTTTTGTGAAATCAATAGCATCTTTTGATTCGTTTATGTTGTGGCAATGAACTAGAATTTGCATGAAATGATGACCTCGTTCTTGCAATATCGATTTGACTTTCGACACGGTCCCGTACTAGACAGCGTCATTTGAATATCATGACTTTTCTTTTGTACTGCTGTACAGTTTGAAAATAGCAGTACACACGAATGCATTGAAGTCAAAGTAACCAAAACATCGCTTCTTTACATTCTGACCCAAATACATGTACAGAAAAAACAATCTTTTAGTGATTTTTTGCAGAATACAGTTTCTAATGGTTTTGTTGGAAAGTGATGCAAGATTTTATCAAACAAATACCATAGATGACCGTGTGGCCAAGAGAGGAATGTTTTTCATGGGCGATTCAAGAGAAAAACAAGAAAGATCAATCATGCTTAAAGCATTGATTATGAAACACTTTCCAACTTCAATGCAATTTTATTTAAACAAGTCTAAAATGCAATACATTCCTCGGTAATATTTTGAAACTTATCACAATACTGCATTTATTATATTTGAAAACTTAAACCTTCATCGAAAAAAATGAACTTCATTCAAATGACGGCATTAAAATATAAATTGCCTGGTTTAAACATCTCTAAAATGTTATACATTCCTCGGTAATAGTTTTAGAATTATCATAATACTACGATAATTTATTATATTTGAAAACTTCATCGAAAACAACTGAAATTAATTCAAATGACGTCAAAGAAAAAATAACACGCCTGGATCTCTCTATAAAAACAGGATTTCATTCATAACTTTCTCCCATTCATGTCATTCATGGTGCTACAAAAAATTAAACTCTATGCTTGAAACTTCATTGAAAAAAATCGTCCTTCTCTTTATGAAATCAATTAATATTTCATTCATATCAGCCATGCAGACTCCATGGACTAAATTATTTTGTGTTAAAAAAAATACAGGAATTCTAATACAACTCATTCTATATATTTTGCTGTTTACATTTTACATAGGTGAAAAATAGGCTTAGTTGTAGAAATAATCAAATTTAGATGAGCATTTAAACTCAAATATATTGTCATTGCGTTGTTTCAGTATGTAGATGCATAGAATTTAAGCAAAAATAAAGTAGTTTTAGGACGGATACAACACTCAATATGAATTAAAAAGAACTCAAAAAAATCACGATTTTGAAACAAAATGGATGCCATATATCATTTTGAAGTGGGTCATGTGATCGTTTCATATCATGGTCACGTGATCGTTTCATATAAGAGATGTAATTATTATTTTAATTTTTATTTAAAAAACTACTGAATATATTTCGCTGAATTTTTTTTTATATATTTTATGGAACAATTTGAATATTACCTAAAATTTTCGAAGCAATTTGTGAATTTTAAATCCGCTTAAAAAATGTTTGAAAAATTAGGTCCCATAAGGCTCAATATATTTCATTTTTTCGACCCGGGTTCAATCCAAAACTAATTGGGTGATATTATTCATTTATATTCCCATAGGTTCTACAGACCGTCTGAACACCATACTAAAATTTCATTTTGATTAAGTCATTTTTACGGCAGTTATCGTGCTGACGGACAGACAGACAGAATGAACAAAGTCATAAACACTTTTCAACTTTGTTGTAAAGTGTTAAAAACTGGGACCCACCCCCTTTCCCTTAGCGAAACGCAATTAATTAACTACATCCGGGACTCAATAACAGCAAAACACGACTACCCCATAATCAATGAAACTCGCTGTGTTTGGAATGCAGAATACTGCATTAATAATTCCCACAAAGAGACATGAATTAACAAATGAATAAAACTTAATTTTTTTTAAATATCGAATTTTCTGCAATTTGGCGATATTTTGCGAAAGTCGCCAAGCGAGCTATTGTGTTTTGTCAAATTTTTAGGGAAGGTCTCCAAATTGCCTTCAAATTTGGCAGTTGAATTTTCTCGAAAGTTTGACATTTTGACGGAACCCACTTCGAACACTTGGAAAGAGGGCCGTCTGTATGGGTACCTGTGGACACGATAACGCAAGAACATCAAACATGTACTGCAATGAAAATTTATATGTGAGTACATTATACGAAAAACTAGAATAATATGTAATTTGTACAATGTAATTTGTACAATACATAATTAGAATTTGAGTTATTCAAATTTAAAAATTTGTGAGAGCATTATTACTTTCCTTATATACATAATGTATAAGGAAAGTATTGTGACGGGGTCGAAAATTCGCATTCGAGTTTTCGACGGGAGAGCACGTTTCAAGCATCCCTGATCACGAATCAAACATTTTTGAAGTTATGTCTGTGTGTGTGTGTGTGTGTGTGTGTGTGAAAGTATGTGTGTGTGTGTGAAAGTATGTGTGTGTGTGTGAAAGTATGTATGTGTGTGAAAGTATGTGTGTGTGTGTGTGTCAGTGAGTCTGGGGAGATGATAACTGACGAACGAATGGACCGATTCGAACGAAATTTGGTACATAAATCACAATCCGTAAACACTGGAAGCCTATTGTTTTTTTACGCAATTGAATGTTAAGAACCCCCCTAAATTTTCGAGTGAAATTTTGAAAAAAATCGTCAAAAAATCAAAACCTCTAATAAAGCTACGCAAATAAACATTTCTTATGTAATTTTTCATTAGAAAACGATTGACATAAATTTTAGAACGCTAACATGAACCGTTTTCGAGATATTGCACATTTTTCAAAAAAGTTATCAAAAAGTCATATAAAATAAAAAAAAAATATTTCCTATTGAGCAACATGTTCACTTTTAATATGTAATACCATACGATAAATTTAGTGACATCATTTTTGTGGAACTAGCTCGTTCCATTCAGGAAAAAAGATACTTTGAGTAATTTTTTTGTATTTGAACGCCAATAGTCATTTATCTACTGTAAGAATAACTTATTTCTCCGTCCATAACGCTTGGCGAGATTTTGGTGACGAATTTGGCGGAATGTCCCCAACTTGGCAACATTTTTAATTGTTGCCAAATTAACAAAAATCTTGCCAAATGGATAAAAATGACGGTAAATCAATGAAAACGACGACTAATTGAAGAAAATTCAATATCTTGGAAAGAATATAAGTATCTACTATAAGAATAACATTTTTTTTAACTGTAAATGTAGTAAATTCATTGCATTATATAAGGAAAGTCATGTGTTGCCCACATCAGATTTTTTCTTATTGAGAAACAGAAAAATTTCCATCAGAACAATGTTGGCAGTATAATCAATGCTAGAAAATGATGGCTTAATTACGCTATGGATGAAAAGGATATTAAAATAGCACATATTAATACATATCTGCTAAATGATTCTAATTTATCAGCGTGACAGACCTGTTGTCAAATTACAAATATGTTGTCAAATTGTTGTCAAGTATTTGGAGTGTGAATCTACACTCAACATTCGCATACATTCTTATTCCATATTGTTTAAGCTTATTTCTATCGAACAGGCTTATTACTACAGAACGTATTTAAGTATTGCTCATAAAATTCTTAAAATCTGGAAGGAAGTAATGGTTAAAATAAAAAATAAAGGTGTATATTTCACTAATAACAGTAACGAAGTCATTAAAAAAATTAAAAATATTCCTGAAAGTTTATACTACAAAAGCTATAATTTTAATGATTTATTCAGTAACATTAATATAAACGATTTGTTATTTTCCTTATATACATAATGCATAAGGAAAGTATTGTGACGGGGTCGAAAATTCGAATTCGAGTTTTCGTCGGGAGAGCACGTTTCAAGCATCCCTAATCACGAATCAAACATTTTTGAGATGATGTGTGTGTGTGTGTATGTGTGTCAGTGAGTTTGTGGAGACGATATCTCACGAACGAATGGAGCGATTCGAATGAAATTTGGTACAAAAATAACAATCCGTGTATACTGGAAGCCTATTGTTTTTAAACGTAATTGAATATTCTGAACCCCCCTAAATTTTCGAGTGAAATTTTGAAAAAATCATCAAAAACTCAAAACCTTTAATAAAGTTACGTAAATAGACATTTTGCATGTAATTTTTCTTTAGAAAACGATTGACATAAACTTTAGAACGCTAGCATGAACCGTTCTTGAGATATTGCACATTTTTCAAATAAATTCCTATAAATTAAAAAAAAATAACTGTTGAGAAACATGTTTACTTTCCATATGTAATATCATGCGATAAATTTGGTGACATCATTCTCGTGGATCTAGCTCGTTCCATTCATGAGAAAATATATTTTGGGTAATACTCTTATATCTAAACGCCAATAGTCATTTATCTGCTATATAAGAATAACTTATTTCTCCGGCCATAACGCTTAGCGAAATTTTGGCGACGATTTTGTCGGAATGTCGCCAACTTGGCGGCTTCTTTAAATGTTGCCAAATTAACCAAAATCTCGCAAAATGGATAAAAAATAACGTTAAATCAATGAAAATGACGACTAAGTGTCGAAAATTCAATATCTTGGAAAGAATATAAGTATCTACTATAAGAAAATCCTATTTTGTTTACTGTAAAAGTAGTAAATTCATTGCATAATATAAGGAAAGTCGTGTGTTGCCCACATCAGATTTTTTGAAATTGTAATGGTGATTTAGGATCAATACTCCATGCAATCCTGTATTACAAAAAGTAAAAATAAAAATTTAGTCGAATTAGTTCTTTTTGAAACTGTAGTACATGATGATTTGAATTTCTATAAACAACTATATGGTATACCGATAGGAGAGGATGTTCCTCAATTCTGGCAGACATTTATTTAAACGAATACGAAGAAGGAACCCATCTTTTAAATGAATTGATGTACATACGATATGTTGACGACATGTTAGTGGCATGTTGCAGTAAGGAATATGTTATGGACTTCGGTTTTTATCCCAAATGTTTAAAATTATCTGAAACTCCTTTTAACGAAGATCAGAGTTTAAATTTTCTCGATGTATCTATTTATAAGGATAAAAATGGTACAACCGGTTATCGATTATACGATAAACGAAGGGATTTTGGATTTCAGATCAACTATATTATATTATGGAATTCAAGTCTGCACAAAAACGTGTTTACAAACATCGTTATTAATCAACTTTTACGTAGTAAACGACTGAATAGCAATGAAAGTGATCGCTGTGTATGCGACCAGATATTACTGACTGGAACCATTAAGCAGGGATTTCCTAAAAAGTTTTTGTGTGACATCATTAGCGGTTTCTTTGGCATAACCGTAACTGAAAGTTACGGTTATGCCAAAGAAAGTTTTTGTGTGACATCATTAGCGGTTTCTTTGGCATAACCGTAACTGAAAGTTATAATTTGTACTTAGATTAAAGGTTGGGTGAACAGTAAATTTACTAGTTTTGTGCCATGGCCGACTATGTATGTTGCATTTCTGTGGTATTATCTGGTCATTAGAGCTCTGGTAATGAGGGTGGACCACACAGCGTAGTTTGTGAGACCACTTTTCAACCTTACATAAGGTATTTTAATATATTGCAATGTTATTGTGGCTTTATTTATTGTGGTACATATGTTTATTGTCGTGTTTCATGGCAGGTGACATGCTTGGGGTTAGTTTAAATGTTAATTGGCTTGTCCAAGTTCAGAACAATTTTACTGTGTCTGTGATTTCACCAAATGCTGGCTAATCATATGATTTTGATTCATCTTGTATGTATTGACACTTATGTATTCTATTCTCTGGCAAAGTACCGGCTACCGGGAGTGTCGTCGCGACATAAAGCTTGGTTAACCGGGGAGAGGGGGGTCACAACCCCCTCCCCGCCGGCCATCTTTTGGTACCTTGCTTTCATTTTCATTTTCATTCTTTTGTGGTTGGATATATATATATATATATATATATATATATATATATATATATATATATATATATATATATATATATCCGTAATTAGAAACAAGCCTTTTCTTAATTTATATGATACTTGGCCTTGACAACGAATCTTTTCTAAATTGACCTCCATTAAGATTAGCGCTGTTCCACTTTATAGGCATGATTCCTTAGTCTCATTTTTTATTTATCTATTTTTGAATTCTCATTATTGTCATCTATTGTTTATTCATTGAGTCCTAGATCCCTGACATTGCTTCTTTTATATACTCCTCCTAATTGATGCATATTTTATTATTTACGAATTAGAAAACTATGGTGCTTATTGCACCGATCTTTCATTTCTGTAGTTATAGCCTTGTAAGTATTTCATTCTTATTTTGTTTGCTACTTTCTTAATTGATTAATTTTTAGCTTTATCTAGGTGTTACAATTTATCCTAATTATTTCTTTGGATAATCATAAACTATTTCTATTACATATATATATATATATATATATATATATATATATATATATATGTGTGTGTGTGTGTGTGTTCTATTATTCTTAAAATATATATATTTGAGAAAGTAAAAATTCACTCTTTGAAATATTAAAATAAATAAATAAATAAAAGAGAAATTTTAGGAAGAAAGCTAATAAAATATTTTTCTTTATATTCTATAACTGATTATGATAACAGTAGATCTAAACAATAATGAATATGAATGTGCTAAAATGTTGAGTGGAGATTCACACTCTCAAAACTTATTATGCAAACTTGTTATGTACAATTTATTATACTTTCTCAATGTATTTTTGACTGAAATGCGTAGTTCGTTGCACTTATGGCACACCCAAACAAAAGATCCCAGTGTTGAATTGTCAAGACTGTCGAAAGGTGCCAAATCCGGGAGTGAAAGTTGCCAAATATTAAAAAAGGCCATCTGTTCATTTTCTTCAAACTATCTTTTCACTGTCGTGGTGAATTTAATGATCTCACAGTAAAATTATAATAAAACATCTAAAAACTTCATTAAAGTTAGAGAATTAAAATTATTAATTACATTCTTACCCAGTCTCTTCCATACAAAGTAGGGACACAGATACAAATTGTGAGTCCCCCTCTACAATCTAGATCAGGCACCCTATCAGGCACCCTTCTCTATCAGGCACCCTTCTCTATCAAGCACCCTTCTCTATCAGGCACCCTTCTCTATCAGGCACCCTTCTCTATCAGGCACCCTTCTCTATCAGGCACCCTTCTCTGTCAGGCACCTTATTAGGCACCCTATCAAGCACCCTTCTCTATCAGGCACCCTTCTCTATCAGGCACCCTTCTCTATCAGGCACCCTTCTCTATCAAGCACCCTTCTCTATCAGGCACCCTTCTCTGTCAGGCACCTTATTAGGCACCCTATCAAGCACCCTTCTCTATCAGGCACCCTATCAGACACTCTATCAGGCATCCTTCTCTGTCAGGCACCCTATCAGGCACCTTTCTTTATACTTGATTTTCCCTTCTTTGTGAATATTTTCATAACTTCTCCTCCTTCAAAAATAAAAAATCTGATGTGGGCAGCACATGACTTTCCCTACAGACTCAAATTCATTTTCTCTTTATTTCATTAATATTTTATTAAATTGAGTTTAATTGAGCTAAATACACGCATAATTATTTGAAGTGGCGCTGAATTTAAACTTTTAATTCAATTTTTATTTTCATTTTGAGGGTATAAAAAGACTTTAGTAAAAGCCATTTTCTCTTCCCCCCCCCCCCTCCCTCATCACAGGGGGAGGAATCGAAAATCCGACTCCGTTAGGATCTGGTCCATGGTAGAAACAATAAGCGGGCAAATATTTATTCTAGGTTACCGAGGGGAAGGGAGGGGGCGTATTTAGAGAATATGTTAAAAGTTTTAGAAAGAGAAAACATTTTCTTCGCTACTCACTAGAAGAATTGGATATCCGACTACGTTAGGTTTCGGTTCGCAGTTGATACCGTAAGTATACAAAAATTCAGCGTTCTAAATCACCACAGGGGGCTATATTCCTTCTTTTACAACCCAGACTGCCCGACCTACCCGAAAGTGTAAGGTATTCGCCTGGACAACTGGGAAGTGCCACCCAATTTAAAACGGAACTCAATGGGGCGGTATACACAGGGATCCCCCTTCCTTTACCACCAACCTATCGGAAGGATTTACGGACTCACCTATGTAACGTTCCGGTACTTCGCGTAAACACCGAGACAGTTTGGGCAGAGCAGGGAATCGAGTCGCCTGACTGCAATTCCCGCACGCTAACCACTAGACTGTCCCACCCCGTTCACAGTGGGAGGGGGGATCTGTAAGTTTGGAAAGATTTTTTAAAAATACCATTTTCTTCGCCTTCTTGGGGAGGTACCAAAAATCTGATTTCATTAAGTTCTGGCCTGTATTCAAAAAGTTCAGCCTTCTCGGTCGGTGTAAGAGTGGTCAGTATCCGGATTGACGTTTCGACACCCTATTTTCTGAATCCCTTGTGGGAGGAATCGACAATCTAGCTCCGTTATAGGTTTTGGCCCTTGGTCGATATTATAAGTATGAAAAAATTCAATTCATGGAGGTAAAGGTAAGGAATTAAAACTCCATACTGAGAAAATGGCAATATCATTTGAGAAAATAATTCAGGTGGCGCTACGATAACATAAGCGCTCCTGTATTGTATGTATTCCTGTGGTGAAAGGCTTAAAATATTTATTTAAACTGTCAATTTTTCAGAAATAAATTAGTAGCGCAATGCAAATTGGAACTAAAACAATAAGGAACATTCCCATGTATTCAAAATTATTTTACCTTTCAATTCATTTTTATCTCCCTATATTCTGAACTCTGTCCTACAACTATGAAAAAATACTGATTAATTGTACTGTTGATTAGGGAATTTTAATTTTAAAAAAATCGGATGTATATTTGATTTCCCCTTCTTTGTGAATATTTTCATAACTTCTCCTCCCTCAAAAATAAAAAATCTGATGTGGGCAGCACATGACTTTCCCTGCAGACTCAAATTCATTTTCTCTTTATTTCTTTAATAATTCATTAAATTGAGCTTAATTGGCCCAAATAACACTGAATTAATTTTATTCAATTTTTGTTTTCATTTGGTAACTGGAAATTTGGTAAAAAAAAAAAAAAAAAAAAAAAAAAAAAAAAAAAAAAAAAAAAAGAACTTTAACATCTCGAGAACAGTTAGTCCTCTAGTAATGGGGTTGGTCTTATTCTTTTTCTAGTCAAATATTACGTATAGAACACACGTTTAATTGATATATTTAAGCACACGTAATCCTTTATTTTAGATTTTGGTTATTTTCGGGCCATTTCGTTAAAAACGCGGATTCTACTTTTCCGAATCGTCCCAAAATCTATTCAGTGCCAGGGTATCCCACAAGTGATTTGTATGCCAAATTTTATAAAATTTGGCCAATTAGTTTTTTAGCTAGAGTGGATACATCGATTTTTGTTGGCCATTTCTCAAAAAAAAGGCAGGTTCTTTCATACCGAACAGTACCAAAATGTAATCAACACCAGCGTCACCCACATGTGACTTGCCTACCATATTTTATGAAATTCGGTCAATTAGTTTTTCAGTTAGAGTGGATACATACATTGCACAGACAAACAGACACACACACACAGACGCCAAGCTAAAAATAGTTCTTTCGTATTCTAGACGTCCCAAAACGTGTAGATCCGTCGAAAACTCAAGTTGCGATTTTCGGCACTATTCCAATACTTTTCTTATGCATTACCATGTATTGAATAAAAAGTAATAATCAAATATACATATACTCAATACTATGCCTCGCTATTGTGTCAAAAGAAAAAAAATCTGATGTGGGCAGCACATGACTTTCCCTGCAGACTCAAATTCATTTTTCTTTATTTCTTTAATAATTCATTAAATTGAGTTTAATTGCACAAAATAACACTAAATTTTCATTTTTAATTAAATTTCTGTTTTTATTTGGTATTAGGACATTTTTCCAAAAGCGGCATAACTAAATGCGAAAAATCTTAAATATTTCGAGATCGGTTAGTCCTAGAGTAATAGAGTTGTTCTTATTCTTTTCCTCATCAAAAATTACGTATAAAACAAGCATTTAATTGATATATTTGAACATACGTAGCTTTTTTTTAGATTTTGACGATTTTTTAGGGCCATTTCGTAAAAAAAGGCAGGTTGTTCTTTTCCGAATAATACCAAAATCTAATTAGCATCAGAGTATCGCACAAGTAAATTATCTAAGAAATTTTGTGAAATTTGGTCAATTAGTATTTTAGCTAGAGTGGATACATGACATTTTTGCAGGCCATTTTGTAAAAAAAGGCAGGTTGTTCTTTTCCGATTAATACCAAAATCTAACCAGCACCAGAGTATCGTACAAGTAACTTATCTACTAAATGTTATGAAAGTTGGTCAATTAGTATTTTAGCTAGAGTGGATACATGAATTTTTTACCTGCCATTTCGCAAAAAAAGGTGGGTTTTGTTTTTACGAATCGTATCAAAAAACTAATCAGCACCAGGGTCATACCCAAGTGACATACCTACCAAATTTTATGAAATTCGGTCCATTAGTTTTTGAGTTAGAGTGGATACATACATTGCACAGACAGACAGAGAGACACACAGACGTCACACTAAAAATAGTTTTTTCGCATTCTAGAGGTCTCGAAACGTGTAGATCCGTCGAAAACTCCAGTTGTGATTTTCGGCATGATTCCAATACTTTCCCTATACATTACCATGTATTGCAGGGAAAGTAACAAAGGACGTTTTACTAACATTAGAGACGCCTATCTATAACTCTCAAAGCGTTATGACATTTTCAAGTGTTTCATTCATAGGAGTTTTATCTCCCTTTTTCTAACTCCAAGATTCAATCTCGGAGTCATCAAAGGGCATCTGAGTGGAGAAGGATGATGATGTGGAATGGGGGGGGGGGGGGAATTCTGGAAAAACACAAACATATTTAACAATTATTATATAGATTACATAACTTTAGAATATTAATTTTGTTGTTGCTAGCCAACGCTCCCATCAGACGAATTCTGTGTCTGCATAACTTTAGTTTACTTTATTACCAGCCAAATCAAGATTTTATTTCTATCCTCAAAACTGTGAAAATATTATATATTTTCATTCAATATCGATCGTAAACATTATTTGCTTTTAAATTTTGGCTGCCTTTAGATATATTATTATCGCCTGACAGATATACGAGACGCAAAATTATTTTTAGATTTTTGGAAATTCGTTCAAATTTCCTTGAAATTGCTGCGTTAACTTGATACCCTATTTGTCGCTCAGGATGTTAGTTTTAGCTGTGTTTATTTTGACTACAAAATAGAACGAAAATATGGTGTCCGTTTTTTATGTAGAACATGTCTCCAAAATTTGCTCTGTTTACATATTAACTTCATTTATTCGCTCTTACAATATATTGAAATCAAAATTTACCTTATTTCATATATATACTCTATTTACTGTAGTAGTTCTCAACCTGTATTTTTACTTTCCTTATATACATAATGTATAAGGAAAGTATTGTGACGGGGTCGAAAATTTGAATTCGAGTTTTCGACGGGAGGGCACGTTTCAAGCATCCCTGATCACGAATCACACGTTTTTGAAGTGATATCTGTGTGTGTGTGTGTGTGTGTGTGTCAATGAGTCTGTGGCCACCATAACTGACGAACGAATGGACCGATTCGAACGAAATTTGGTATAAAAATCACAATCCGTAAACACTGGAAGCTTATTGTTTTCATACGCAATCAAATGTTCAGAACCCCCCTAAATTTTCGAATGAAATTTTGAAAAAATCGTCAAAAAATCCAAACCACTAATAAAGTTACGCAAATAGATATTTTTTATGTAATTTTTCATTAGAAAACGATTGACATAAATTTTAGAACGCTAACATGAACCGTTCTCGAGATTTTGCACATTTTTCAAAAAAATTATCAAAAAGTCATATAAAATAAAAATAAAAATATTTTCTATTGAGAAACATGTTCACTTTTCATATGTAATATCATGCGATAAATTAGGTGACATCATTCTCGTGGATCTAGCTTGTTCAATTCATGAAAAAGATACTTTTAGTAATACGTTTGTATTTGAGCGCCAATAGTCATTTATCTGCTGTAGGAATAACTTATTTCTTCGTCCATAACGCTTGGCGAGATTTTGGCGACGAATTTGGCGGAATGTCGCCAACTTGGCACTTTTTGAAATGTTGCCAAATTAACAAAAATCTCGCCAAATGGATAAAAATGACGCTAAATCAATGAAAATGACGACTAATTGTCGAAAATTCAATTTCTTGGAAAGAATATTAGTATCTACTATAAGAAAAACCTATTTTTTTTACTGTAAAAGTAGTAAATTCATTACATTATATAACGAAAGTCATGTGTTGCCCACATCAGATTTTTTAGTTGGGGGAGGGGGGAGATTCTAAAATTGCTGCTGTTTCTACTTAAAAAACTTTCAATCTGGAATTTTTCAATGTGAAAGGTTTTCAATGTGTAAGGTGTAGTTATATAAAATATAAACACTCGTTTGATTTTTTGAAAGATTTGTGTTGTTTTCATTAATTTTTTATTTTTAAGTGGAGATTTACATATAAGAAATTTAATTGTGCATTTAAAATTTCTATGTTTTTTTTTTTAATTTGATTAAAAACGTGCAATATCTCGAGTATGGTACGTGTTATTGTTCTGTGAGTGATGTCATTTGTTTTTAAATACAAAATTACACATAACATGGCTGTTTCATTAAAAAGTTTTAACAAAATTAATTTTCATAATTACGTTTGATTTTCGATAAAAATGTTTGTAAAATTAAAGACCTTCCTCCCTCGTCGGAGTTACCCTAAAATCAATAAACCTATAACATTTATTCATCAAAATAATCGTACTACCAAATTTCTTCTAATTTTCTTAATTTGTTCGTAAAATATGGCGCTCTATGCAGAAAAATAAAATTTCAAGCAGTTCGAGAAGGGCTAGTAAATAATTCATAAACGATCGTGTCGATTTATTTCTAGTTAAAAGTACTTAAAATGGCGTTTGCACATTTGATAATAGTGAATATGTTTATTTTTCTTATTATCTTTTGCCTATTTAGATCGAAAATGTCGAAAATCCAGACCGTCCGATTCATCCTGAGATATAGAGCAGCAATTTGGACGGCCGTAGATGGGAAATGTTGTTGTTGTTGAAATCCAGACCGTCCGACCTACCAGAAAGGTGTAAGGTAACTGTTTGGACGGTTGGGAAGTGTTACCCAATTTAGACCGGAACCGAGTGGGGGAGGCATCCACAGGGACCGTACCCTCCTTCCCCTACCACCAACCTCTCGGAAGGACTTTCGGACCCACATGTTTAACGTGATCGTACTCCGCATAAACACGGCGGCAGTTTTGGCAGTGGCTGGAATCGAACCCGGGCCTACCGAGTGCAACTCCAGCGCGCTAACCAATGGGCTACCGCGCCCGTAGATGGGAAATGTTATGTTGTTGTTGTTGAAACCCAGACCGTCCGACCTACCAGAAAGGTGTAAGGTAACCGTTTGGACGGTAGGGAAGTGCTACCCAATTTAGACCGGAACCCAGTGGGGGAGGCATCCACAGGGACCGTACCCTCCTTCCCCTACCACCAACCTCTCGGAAGGACTTTCGGACCCACATATTTAACGTGATCGTACTCCGCATGAACACGGCGGCAATTTTGGCAGTGGCTGGAATCGAACCCGGGCCTACCGAGTGCAACTCCAGCGCGCTAACCAATGGGCTACCGCGCCCCCGGGAAATGTTATGTTGAAGACCCAGACCGTCCGACTCGTCCAGAGGACTAAGAGCAACTATTTGGACGGCCGGGGGAAATGTTATGTTGTTGTTGTTGAGACCCAGACCGTCCGACCTACCAGAAAGGTGTAAGGTAACTGTTTGGACGGCCGGGGGGGGGGAAATGTTATGTGTAACAGCTCAAGAAAGAAGCCTGCCAATGCTCTGTAAATAATGCCATCTACTTTCAAATAAACATTTACGTGTAACAGGAGTTTTTTTTTATTATTATAATTCACAGCATAGCTAATTTTTTATTTTAAAAAAAAAATGTTGAAAAAAAAATCGTGGTCCTTCTACTTGCCCATCTTCTTTGGAAATCAATAAGCCTTTTACAGTTACGGATTGCAATAATCATACCCAATTGAAATTGATTATCTTAATCTGTTCGAGAATTGTCATTTCCTCAGTCACACGCCCTAACAGCATTTTTTTTTTCACAGTGACGTAGGATTTACGTCACACTGTGATTTTGGGATGTCACAGTACGTCTCGACAATGTCATATTGAGGTCACAGTGATGTCATTTTGGTCATTTTCATGGTCGTTTGTGACGTCGCATATTAACTTGTTTGTGACGTCACATTGTAATTGTCATTGTAATGTCGTGACATTGTTACGTGTTAATTAAATTGTGGAAACGTCACAAAATATAGTCACAATTAAGTTACAAAGTTACTAATATGTAACGTCGCATAGAAGTCACAAATATGATGTCACATTGCGACCCAGGTGTCACGTGACTACAATGTCACTGTCACACATGTGACGATCTTTGCTGTGAGGGACATAGAGACATCATTGAAAAAAACAATTGATTCGCTGAGGAAAGCCAGATCAACGTAAATAAACGTAAATAACAAAATAATGCAGCATACAGCTGTTTCGAGGATGCGTTAGATCCCCTTCGTCAGAGCAAGAAACTCAACGATCCTAAAGAGGAAATAGGCGCGGAAGGAAAAAGTAGGGGGACTGCTTCCTTCCGCGTCCATTCTTCTTTTATTGATTCTTTTGCACTGACGAAGGGGTTCCAACGTATACTAGAAACAGCTGTATGCTGCATTATTTTGTTATTTGTGCTTATTTACGTTGCTCTAATTTTCCTTATCCTTTGCACAAAGTGTACTCTGCTTATCCCTTGATTCGCATTGAGGGATTCTCAAAACGTGTAGATCCATGATTATGTGAGAATCAGACTGTGGACCCCCCCCCCCCCCTTCATCACAATGTTTTACATTGATGCATTTTACGTATTACAGGGAAAATAAAACAAATTCCATGTACATGAGTCCCATGGATTCTTTAATATCAATAACGACATTAGAGACATTAAAGTCTTGTTTTTCACTGACTTTAAACAAGAATTTGATCCCATATCGCGTATTTGCCTTCGTCAACTGCTGCAGTAATTTAAATCCTTTTATTGCACTAAACAAACACCATTTCCAAGATATTTATTTATTTCCCTTTTCTGCTACTGTGCTTCCAACGGGTTGGCCTGACTGGCAGCCATTTCTGCCTGACACGGTATACGGAATCTTGAAAACTTCCTAGCAATTTGCTCAAGCAGACGAGGAAAAACAGCGAATTTTGTTGGAAGTTGACTGACGCCATCCCGTTGCTAGAGAAATTAGTTTCTGCTGTTGCTTTAAATGGTGAAAGTTAGGTGAAAATATTTGAGATCATAAAATACTGTCCCCCACGCGGTTTCTAACATCGACCGATAGTATGTTTCATAATATACGTATATTTGATTTTTAATTTCTCAATGTAGTGAGGATGTCTTGTCTTCACGAAAATTTTCGATTTCGAGATTTTGATGCCAATGCATGTTTTAGGACCTCCCGCACACGTTTTAAACTTTTTTAGAGTTATGTCTATATCTCTGTCTGTCTGTCGTCGATTTCTTTTGCGCACGATAGCTACCACAAATATTAATGGATTTTCGCGAAACTTTATATCCAGATTTGTTAATAAAAAAAATCTAGAACTAGATGCAGGTTTTTTACTTCCCTTATATACATAATGTATAAGGAAAGTATTGTGACGGGGTCGAAAATTCGAATTCGAGTTTTGGACGGGAGAGCACGTTTCAAGCATCCCTGATCACGAATCAAACATTTTTGAAGTGATGTCTGTGTGTGTGTGTGTGTGTGTGTGTGTGTGTGTGTGTCAGTGAGTCTGTGGAGACGATAACTGACGAACGAATGGACCGATTCGAACCAAATTTGGTACAAAAATCACAATCCATAAACACTGGAAGCCTATTGTTTTTATACGCAATCTAATGTTCAGAACCCCCCCCCTAAATTTTCGAATGAAATTTTGAAAAAATCGTCAAAAAATTAAAACCGCTAATAAAGTTACGCAAATAGGCATTTCTTATGCAATTTTTCATGAGAAAACGATTGACATAAAATTTAGAACGCTAAAATGAACCGTTCTTGAGATATTGTACATTTTTTTTAAAAATTATCAAAAATTGATATAAAATAAAAAAAAAGCATTTCCTATTGAGAAACATGTTCACTTTTCATATGTAATACCATGAGATCAATTGGGTGACATCATTCTCGTGCATCTAGCTCGTTCCATTCATGAAAAAAGATACTTTAAGTAATACTTTTGTATTTGAACGCCAATTGTCATTTATCTGCTGCAAGAATAACTTATTTCTGCGTCCATAACGTTTGGCGAGATTTTGGCGATGAATTTGGCAAAATATCGCCAACTTGGCGACTTTTTGAAATGTTGCCAAATTAACGAAAATCTCGCCAAATGGATAAAAATGTCGCCAAATCAATGAAAATGACGACTAATTGTCGAAAATTCAATATCTTGGAAAGAATATTAGTATCTACTATAAGAAAAGTCTATTTTTTTTACTGTAAAAGTAGTAAATTCACTACCTTATATAAGGAAAGTCATGTGTTGCCCACATCAGATTTTTTTTTTTTTGAGAGAAAATTTCGAAATTTATTCGAAATTTTATATTTTTTTAACACTTAAGTTGATCCACACACCAGTTAATTTTCTTTATTTTAGAATAAAAATATAAAAAGTCTTACTTGAAGGAAAATTCACCAAAGTTTTGACTTAGAGAAAAGTGCTTTTTCAACTGTCACTAATGTTTCGCACAATATTGAAGCTTGTTAATTTGTAAGGAAAGGGCATATCAGACTTATTGACGTGAGTATGTGTCCGGATATCGGACCGAAATCGGAATATTACGAAAAATATAAACATTTTGGACGCTTTTTTTTTTCCCGAAATCTAATATAAAAATTGCTAACAATTTATGCTTGTTTTATCGGAAATAAGGTACCATTTATGAAAAAAAAAATAATTTCAATATTTTAATATTTTAAACTATTTTTTTTGTGGTGGTGGTGGGGGGGGATTAATTTTTGCCCGAGCTAAATTTTGCTTCCCTTTGCTTATTTTCACTCGAAATATCTTCTAAACCATATTTTTTCAAAATATCTTCCGCGGAACCCTCGGGGTTCCGCTATTATTCCAGGGGTTTCGCATAAAATTTCTTAAAAATTAAGAAATGAAACTAATCTGAATGCATAATTTGGACCACAAGGAATTTTTTTTTTCATTTTAGGGTTCCGCCATAAAATTAAATTTCAAAACTTTTACTAACGTTTTTATTAACACAATATTTATTTGAAAATCAACTACATCTCCCTGACACTAATATTGTCTTATCCAGAAAATATATCGAGCGTTTATCCCTTGTTATCGGTGCGTGTGCTATCCGGTTAATAAGAATAGTCCACAGCACTTACATTAACTTTTATCAATAGGAGCAGTTGGTTTCTATTTTTAATTAACTTGCTTTGCTAACACAATCTTCATTTGAACTACATCATTCTGACACCAATATTATCTTATCCAGAGAATATATTGGACTTCTCCTTGTTATCTGTATGTATGCTATCCGGTTGTAAGAATAGTCCTCAGCTCTTACTTGAACTTGTATTATTATCAATAAAAGCAGTTAGCTCTTATTTTTTAATTCACTTGAAAGCAAAATTAGTTTATATATAAATACACGCAAGTGTTTTTGTGTTTACCTTTGTGAATTGCTAAAGCAGTTTAATTCCTTTAATTGCACAAAAACGAACAGCATTTCCAAAAGATATTGCATTTCCCACCTATTTGTCTCCGAATTTCCAATATGCTTTAAGTCATTCCAGCCAGACACATCGTGGAATTTCAAGAACTTTTCCTAACTATTTATTCAAATAGAGAAGAAAACGATTGTAGCGGGGAAATGAGCTAGCTTTGACTGACACCACTTTCTAGTTGCTGGAGAAATTAGCTTCTGCTGTGTTGTGTTTAATTAAACAGTTAAAGTTAAGGGGAAATATTTTTTGAGACTAAATAAAGGCTCTTTCTCACGCTTGTAGCGGAATAATAAACAATTATATTTCTCAATTTATTTCATATTGATATTTCTCATATTGATAAGATTGATAAAAATCGCAACTCGAGTTTTCGACGGATCTACACGTTTTAAGACCTCTGGAACACAAAAAAATTAGTTTTACCGTGACGTCTGTGTGTCTGTGTGAAAGCCCCAGGCCGTCCGGCTCGTCCAGAGGACTTGGAGCAACAAAATGGACGACCGGCTGTGTATATGTGTGTCGGTGCAGTGAATGCATCCACTCTAACTCATAAAACCGCTTGACTAAATTTCATAAAATTTTATACTTAAGTCACTTGTAGCTTATCCTAGTGCTGGTTAGATTTTGGTACGATTCCGGATAAAATAACCAGCCTTTTTTTGCTTTTGCGAAATGGCCCACATCTATTCAAGCTATAAAACTAATTAACCAAATTTCACAAAATTTGGTAGGAAAGTTACATATGGGTGCTGATTAGATTTTGGTACGATACGGAAAAAAAAAAAAAACCCTGCCTTTTTTTTTTTCCCTTTTGCAAACTGGTACATAAAAATCGTCAATATCTAAAATAAAAGACCACGTATGCTCTGTATCAATTAAATGCTTATTTCATGCGTAATTTTTGACGATGAAAAGAATAAGACGAACTTATTTTCTCTAGGACTAGCCGTTTTTGAGAAATTTGAGTTTGTTTGCATTTTTGCTACGCGGCCTTTAAAATACGCCCATTTGCCAAATAGAGACGAAAATTGAATTAAAACTACAAATTCAGTGCAGTTTTAAATAATTATGCGTGTTATTTTGTGCAGTTAAACTCAATTTAATGAATTATTAAAGAAATGAAAAAATAAAAAACGAATTTGAGTCTGTAAGGAAAGTCATGTGCTGTCCACATCAGATTTTCAACTTCGCTGAGCAACTGGATGTATTTTTTATTTTTAAAAGCGTATAAAATTTGGTGAATTCGCTTTTGAGTTAGCGTGGATACATATATTGCACAGATAAGTTGCGATGCACAAAGTCGTCACGCTAAAAATAGTTTTTTCGTGTTCTATGGTGCTCGAAACATGCCGATCCGCCGAAAACTCGAGTTGCGATTTTCGACACGATTCCAATACTTTCGCTATACATTACCACTTATTGTAGGGAAAGTAAAAACTGAAAATTTAAAAAAAAATGTAAAACTTATATATTCCTACAATTTTTCCCGTTCTGCCCCAAAAATATTCTCTTTCTGGGCCTTTCACATCTTGAATCTGCTGCCAAGGTCATATTCATTGAACTCCAGTGAGAAATGCAATACGATATCATTCATCTCTCTAAAGTGCTTGGAAGAGGCAGAAAAAAAGATAAATATATGCTATTTTTACCCGTTGCATCGGGTGTTATAAAATATTTTGGGGGTTGGATTTTTAATAAAATTAAAGATGCTTTTAATGAAGTTGTATTTTGAATGTAGCTAGTGGTATACCCATGATGCTGTAATATGTTTTTGGAATATTCACTTATATCGGCTGGGATATTATAGTTACCTTTGATATGAGATTTAGGATTTTTTTTTAATTCTTAACGTTTATACAAAACGCGAATAAAAGTTTTATTTAGCGCAAGAGCCTTGCTGCCCCAACCGAGAATGGAACCCTGGATCTCCAAACTGACCAGCCGACGTTCTATCGTTGAGCTACTGCGACGAAATTGTAAGCTCTTATCGTCGAAGCGGACTCTGCATTCTCCACCCTCTAATGTCAGATTGGCGGGTAACTGACAATCTGACTGACCACCTCCTGCTATTTTTACCTCAGGTTAGCCTCCTGCTACTACCATTTTTGCCCAGGTTCGCATCTTGCATGGTCGTTATCTTCTCAATTTGAAATCGGCTCGCAATCTTCCAGAGTCCACTGAATCCGTACTAGTCGTCCGTTTTCTTCTGTTCTTATTTTCTCGGTTCTTTCTTTTTCTTTTGACCCTTTTTATTTGTATTTTTTCTAATTTTTCTTTTCTACATTTTATTCTAAATTTCTGTTTTTGTTTTTCATGTGCCTAAATTATTTTTTCCTTTTCATATATTTTCTTTTTATATATTTTCTAAATTTTACCTTTAAAATTTTATTATTTTCTTTAATTTTAATCTATTTTTCATTACGTTATTATACCTCACCCTAAATTTTATTTTTCGATGATCTTTTTATCTATATTCGCAATAACCCTTTTCCCATTTTTGAAAAATGGACGTACTTGCCAAGTCAAAATATAATGTAAAACTGTCTGTTTAATCACAGTATTTTTCATCAATTGTTATCTTTTAGACCTAAATAAATGTTCGTTTAGCGGGATAGTAGACCTTGGGTGCCTCCTGAGTGTAGGAGGTATCCTTTCCCGGCCGTGCAGCTAGCTTCTCTAAACCCACTATGTGAGTCGCACGGTCTGGGGTCTTCAGACCTCCGACATCTTCGCACTAACCTACAGAGTTGATTTATTCGGGCACCATTGTAAAAAACCTTGCTGCCTCAACTAGGAATCGAACCCTGGATCTCCGAACTGGCCAGCTGACGCTCTATCGTTGAGCTACTGGGACGAAATTGTAAGCTCTTATTGAAGTGGACGCTGCACGTTACATTTTTGGACAATAGAGATACCAAATCATACACATCTTCCCTCCCTGACTTGGAAGGGGGACAGAATATGTTCTATCACTGCAGAGACCACTTCCCGTTTGGGTGAGCCAGAAGAGAAAAAAAAATCTTAGGTGTGCAGCTCATGACTTTCCCTACAACTCATTTTCTCTTTATTTATTTTATAATTCGTTAAATTGAATTTAATTGTACAAAATAACACTCATAATTATTTAAAATGTCACCGAATTTTTGTTTTATTACTGAATTACTGAATTATTACTGAATTTCTGTTTTATGTGATCTATTACATGTGATGTGTATTTTCAAAGGCCGCGAGGCAAAAATGCGAAGAAGCTAAAATATCTCGAGAACGGCTAGTTCTAGAATAATGGGGTTGGTCTTATTCTTTTTATCGTCAAAAATGACGTATGAAACGAGGATTAAATTGATACATTTTGACGATTTTTGAGGGCCATTTCGCAAAAAAAATCAGGTTCTTATTTTCCGAATGATATCAAACTCGAATCGGCACCAGGGTCACACACAAGTGATTTATCTACCAAATTTTGTTAAATTTGGTCAAAGTTCAGTTTTTCAGCTAGTATACACACGATTTTTGCGGGCCATTTAAAAAAAAAAAAACCCTTTTTTAACACTTTACAACAAAGTTGAAAAGTGTTTATGACTTTGTTCATTCTGTCAGTCTGTCTGTCTGTCCGCTAGCACGATAACTGCCGTAAAAATGACTTTATCAAAATGAAATTTTAGTATGTTGTTCAGACGGTCTGTGGGATCTATGGGAATATAAATAAATAATATCACCCAAATAGTTTTTTATTGAACCCGGGTTGAAAAAATGAAATACATTGAACCCTATGGAACCCAATTTTTCAAACATTTTTTAAGCAAATTTAAAATTCACAAATTGCTTCGAAATTTTTAGGAAATATTCACATTATCCCATAAAATATATATAAAAAATTTCAGTAAAATATATTAAGTAGTTTTTTAATTAAAAATTATTTAATATAGGGAAAAAAATAAATTCAATTAAATTCTGACTTTTGGGATATCCTCCAGAAAGAAAAAAGCGATATATTATATAATAAATATCTTTCCAAGAGTTTAATCATTTTGTATATGAGAGAGGCTACACATTTTAAAATAAATTTGGTAGATAATAATTTTTCAAATTTTTTTAAATTTTATATAACTCTTCATGATATACTTATTTGATGACATTTTTAATGCACTTTCCTACGTCCTAGAGAGTTAAAATTTGGTACACAGCTTAAATTTATTGAACATTTTATTTTACAAAAATTTGGTGGATCTTTAAGTATAGATCATACATTTTTTTCGAAATGGCCTGCAAATAATCCCCGTTCACTTCTATAAATCATTGTTGTAATATTGTTAAAAATTCTGATGTGGACAGCACATGTCTTTCTCTGCAGACTCATATTCGTTCTCTTTATTTATTCAATGATAATTTGAGTTTATCTGCACAACATAAGTATTTTAAATGACATTGAATTTGCACGTTAAACTTAAATTTGGTTCTCATTTGATAGCTGGACTTATTGCCAAAGCTGGCGTAGCGAAAACGCGTAAAAACTAGAATATCTCAAGAACGGCTAGTCCTAGTGTAATGGGGTTAGTCTTATTCTTTTTGTTGTCAAAAATCACGTATAAAATAGGAATTTAATTGATATAATTGAGCACACGTAGTCTTTTATTTTTATATTAACGATTTTTGCGGGCCATTTCACAAAAATAGCCTGTTCCTTTTTCCCGAATTGTACTAGAATAACCTACAAATGATTTATATACCAAATTTTGTTAAATTTGGTATATAAATCACTTGTAGGTTATTGAAATATTATACACCAAATTTTGTTAAATTTGTTCCATTAGTTTTTAGCTAGAGTGGATATAGACAATTTCTGCCGGCCATTTCGCAAAGAAGGCCGATTCTTTTATTACGAATCGTACTATAATCTAATGAACATCAGGATTTCCCACAAAAAACATACCTACCAAATTTTATGAAATTCGGTCTATTAGTTTTTCAATAGAGTGGATGTAATATCCTCACAGACACACAGAAACATACAGATACACCCTTACACACAGACGTCTTCCTAAAAATAGTTTTTTCGTGTTCTAGAAGTCCCAAAACGTGTAGATCCTTCGAAAATTCGAGTTCCGATCTTCGGCACGATTCCAATACTTTGAATACATGCACACACACACATATATATATTTTCTGTGTATCGGTGTATTATCTGTGTATCTAAATTCCGTGCCTATGCAACTACAACAGTTGTGATTTTAAATGATCCCTAAACTTTTATTATTTCTTCAACGAAGCCTAATTTTAACTTATGCAGAATGCAAATATCTCAAGCGATTGTAAGGTGAGTTACATAAGAATTGCTGAATTTTTTTCATACAAAATTATTTAGCTCTGGAGTCTGGAATAAAAGTTGTATGAATGAAATATTCATTGATTTTGCATAGAGAATCAGATGATTTATATTTCGATACAGTTTTAAATATTTACGTATAATAAATTACTGTAGCACTGTGATAATGTAAAATATATCACCACTGAATGTATCACATTTTAGAAATTTTTAAATGAAATTGCATTTCAGTTGGAAAGTGTTTCATAATCAATGCTTAGGCATGATTGATCTTTCTTGTTTTTTTTAACACTTTACAACAAAGTTGAAAAATGTTTATGACTTTGTTCATTCTGTCTGTCTGTCTGTCTGTCTGTCTGTCCGTCAGCACGATAACTGCCGTAAAAATGACTTAATCAAAATAAAATTTTAGTATGTTGTTCAGACGGTCTGTAGGATCTGTGGGAATATAAATGAATAATATCACCCAATTAGTTTTGGATTGAACCCGGGTTGAAAAAATGAAATACATTGAGCCCTATGGGACCTAATTTTTCAAACATTTTTTAAGTGGATTTAAAATTCACAAATTGCTTCGAAATTTTTAGGTAATATTCAAATTGTTCCATAAAATATATAAAAAAAAATTCAGCGAAATATATTCAGTAGTTTTTAAATAAAAATTAAAATAATAATAACACCTCTTATATGAAACGATCACGTGACCATGATATGAAAGTATCACGTGATCCACTTCAAAATGATATATTGAATCCATCTTGTCTCAAAATCGTGTTTTTTAAAGTTCTTTTTATTTCATATTGAGTGTTGTATCCGTCCTAAAACCACTTTATTTTGGTTTAAATTCTGTGCATCTACATACTAAATCAACGCAATTACAATATATATGAGTTTAAATGCTTATCCAAATTTGATTATTTCTACAACGAAGCCTATTTTTCACTTATGTAAACTGTAAACAGCAAAATATGTAGGATGAGTTGTATAGAAATTGCTGTATTTTTTTAACGCAAAAGAATTTAGCTCATGGAATCTGCATAGCTGATATGAAAGAAATATACATTGATTTTACCGAGAGAAGGACGAGTTTTTTCGATGAAGTTTTAAGCATAGAGTTAAATTATTTGTAGCTCCATGGTCTTAATTTTTAAATAAAATAAATTATTATAGTATTGTGATGAATGACATGAATGGGAAATTATTTATGAATGAAATGCTGCTTTTTTAGAGAGAGCCAGGCGTGTTATTTTTTCTATGACGTCATTTGAATGAATTTCAGTTGTTTTCGATGAAGTTTTTAAATATAATAAATTATCGTGGTATTATGATAATTCTACAATTATTATCGAGTAATATATCACATTTTAGAGATGTTTAAACCAGGCAATTTATATTTCAATGCCGTCATTTGAATGAAGTTCATTTTTTTCGATGAAGGTTTAAGTTTTCAAATATAATAAATCAATGTAGTATTGTGAGAAGTTTTAAAATATTACTGAGGAATGTATTGTATTTTAGACATGTTTAAATAAAATTGCATTGCTGTTGGAAAGTGTTTCATAATCAATGCTTTAAGCATGATTGATCTTTCTTGTTTAAAGTAACTTATCTACCAAATTTTGGAAATTTGGTGAATTAGTTTTTCAGCTTTTTTACATCAGTGTCTATGTATTGTAGGGAAAGTAAAAAAATAAAGTCGATCTGTTACAATTTTATTATTAACACTTTACAACAAAGTTGAAAAGTGTTTATGACATGGTTCATTCTGTCTGTCCGTTAGCACGATAACTGCTTTAAAAATGACGTTATCAAAATAAAATTTTATTATGTTGTTCAGACGGTCTGTGGGACCTATGGGAATATAAATGGATAATATCACCCAATTAGTTTTGGATTGAACCCTGGTTGAAAAAATAAAATACATTGAACCCTATGGGACCTAATTTTTCAAACATTTTTTAAACGAATTTAAAATTCACAAATTGCTTCGAAAGTTTTATGAAATATTCAAATTATCCCATAAAATATATAAAAAAAATTCAGCAAAATATATTCAGTAGTTTTTTAAATAAAAATTAAAATAATAATTGCACCTTTTATATGAAGCGATCATGTGACCACTATATGAAGAGATCACGTGACCCACTTCAAAATAAAATATGGCATCCATATTGTGTCAAAATCGTGATTTTTAAATTCTTTTTAATTCATATTGAGTGTTGTATCCGTCCTAAAACCGCTTTATTTTTGCATAAATTCTGTGCATCTACATACTGAAACAACGCAATTACAATATATTTGAGTTTAAATGATCATCCAACTTTGATTATTTCTACAACGAAGCCTAATTTTCACTTATGGAAAATATAAACAGCAAAATATGTAGAATGACTTGTACAAGAATTGCTGCATTTTTTTGACGCAAAATTATTTAGCTCATGGAGTCTACAATATAGTTGATATGAATGAAATATTCATTGATTTTACAGAGAGAAGGACGATTTTTTCGATGAAGTTTTAAGCATAGAGTTTAATTACTTGTACCTCCATGGTCTTAAGTTTTAAATAAAATAAATTATTATAGTATTGTGATGAATTAAATGAATGGAAAAATGTTTATGAATGAAATGCTGCTTTTATAGAGAGAGCCAGGCGTGTTATATTTCGATGACGTCATTTGAATAAATTTCATTTGTTTTCGATGAAGTTTTCAAATATAAAAAATTATTGTAGTATTATGATAATTTTAAAAATATTACCGAGGAATGTATCGCATTTTAGAGATATTTAAGCCAGGTAATTTATATTTCAATGCCGTCATTTGAATGAAGTTCATTTTTTCGATGAAGTTTTAATTTTTCAAATATAATAAATTAATATAGTATTGTGATAATTTTAAAAATATTACCGAGGAATGTATCGCATTTTAGAGATGTTTAAATAAAATTGCATTGAAGTTGGAAAGTGTTTCATAATCAATGCTTTATGCATGATTGATCTTTCTTGTTTATTTTTATTTTAACTTATACTACTCCAAACTAAAAGCAATATAATAGTCTTTTATGAGAATAAAATAAATAAAAAATAGAGCCACGATTTTTTATTTACGGAGTAAGAATTTAGTATTGATCGCAAAGCTGCTGGATCGAACTTGCATAAAAAGCAATGTTTTATACATTTAGATACGGTCTATACGCGTTTCATAAAATTATATTATTGTGTTTACTTTCTTATACTGTCGTCTGTTGTTTTTACGAAATATTTTTAATTCGAGATATTGTGACGGAAATGCCAGTGTAAAGACGAGAAAATGATAGCTTGAACTATGCTAGAAACGTAAATGGTATTAAAATAGTGTAGTATATAAACACGAGTCAACGAAATGAACTCAATTCACCGACGTCACTCACCTGTTGCCAACTTAAAAAAAATAATCTAATCAGCACCAGGGTGGCCTACAAGCGACTTATCTACCAAATTTTGTGAAATTCGGTCCATTAGTTTTTCAGTTAGAGTGGATACAAGCTTTTGCGGGCCATTTCGCAAAAAAAGGCGGGTTCTTTTAACCCGAGTGGTACCCAAAACTAATCAGCATCAGATTCGTGCACAAGTGACTTACCTACCAAATTTCATTTAATTCGGTCAATTAGTTTTTTAGTTAGAGTGGATACAAAATCTGCACAGACAGACAGACACACAGACACACACACAGACGTCACGCTAAAAATAGTGTTTTCGTATTCTAGAGGTCTCGAAACGTGTAGATCCGTCGAAAACTCGAGTTGCGATTTTCGACATGATTCCAATACTTTCCCTATACATTACCATGTATTGCAGGGAAAGTAAAAAAAAGTAACAAAATAGCAGAGGGATCTTTTATCTTCACATTTAAAATTTTCTCAACTACTATTTAGGTTGCTTAACGATAGAAATTGGGTATCCGAAACACCACCAGAATCTTATTACCCGTACTTACGATCGTCCTCTGCTATAGTTTGAAAACAGTTTAAGTAACGAATTCCAGAAGTACAGCTGGAGCGGAAACTGCTTTATCTGTTATACTAAGCCTGCGAGGAAGATAATAAAATACGTTGTCATTTTCTCAGAAGTTAAAACGCCGAATTTCGCAGTTACGGGTGTGACATTCGTACACGTAAATTATTAGTCTACTAAAATTATTTAAAATGTAGCTTTCATGTTTGAAAATATTACAGAAAGCTTTATATATATATATATATGTATATATATATATATATATATATATATATATATATATATATATAAATAAAATTGCAATTTTTAGTCGAAAATTATGCATAAACTACGGTACATAAAGTACAAAAAACCCATCTCTAGCATATCTGTTACAAATAAGTAACTATAGACCAAGACTAAGGATAAAAGTCTGACGTGAGCAGCACATGACTTTCCCTGCAGACTTATATACACATTCTCTTTATTTTAATTAAATTTAATTCACTTTTAATTCAATTTTCGTTCTCATTTGGTACTTGGACTTATTTTCAAAGGTGGAGTAGGGAAAATATGAAAAAAAAACTAAAATATCTCGAGAACGGCTAGTCCTAGTGTAATGGGATTGGTCTTATTCTTTCCTTCGTTAAAAATTACGTATAAAATGAGCATTTAATGGATATATTTGAGCATATGTAGTTTTTATTTTAGATTTTGTCGATTTTGGGGGGCCATTTTGCAAAAAAAGGCAGGTTATTTTTTTCCGAATCGTACCAAAATCTAATCAGCACCAGGATGACCCACAAGTGACTAATCTACCGAATTTTGTAAAATTCGGTGAGTTAGTTTTTTAGCTAGAGTGGATACAAACTTTTGCGGGCCATTTCGCAAAAAAAGGCGGGTTCTTTCATCCCGAATCGTACCCAAAACTAATCAGCATCAGATTCGTCTACAAGTGACTTACTTACCTACCAAATTTCATGAAATTCGGGCAATTAGTTTTTTAGTTAGAGTGGATACAAAATCTGGACAGACAGACAGACACACACACAGACGTCACGCTAAAATAGTTTTTTCGTATTCTAGAGGTCTCGAAATAAGTAGTTCCTTCGAAAACTCGAGTTGCGATTTTACATTAATATGCGATTTTACATTACCTATACATTACCATGTATTGCAGGGAAAGTAAAAAAAATCTGATGTGAGCAGCACATGACTTTCCCTGCAGACTTATATTAACGTTCTCTTTATTTTAATTAAATTTATTTCACTTTTAATTCAATTTTCGTTCTCATTCGGTAACCGGGCTTATTTTCAAAGGTGGCGTAGGGAAAGTAAGAAAAACCAAAATATCTCGAGAACGGCTAGTCCTAGTGTAATGGGTTTGGTCTTATTCTTTTCGTCGTTAAAAATTACGTATTAAATCAGCATTTAATGGATATATTTGAGTATACCCAGTTCTTTAGTTTAGATTTGGACGATTTTTGCGGGCCATTTTGCAAAAAAAGGCAGGTCATTTTTTTCCGAATCGTACCAAAATCTAATCAACACCAGGGTAACCCACAAGAGACTCATCTACCGAATTTTGTGAAATTCGGTCTATAAGTTTTTCAGTTAGAGTGGATACAAGCTTTTGCGGGCCATTTCGCAAAAAAAGGCGGGTTCTTTTCTCCCGAATCGTACCCAAAACTAATCAGCACCAGACTCGCTAACAAGTAACTTACCTACCAAATTTTGTGAAATTCGGTCCATTAGTTTTTTAGTTAGAGTGGATACAAAATCTGGACAGACAGACACACACACAGACGTCACGCTAAAAATAGTTTTTTCGTATTCTAGAGGTCTCGAAACGTGTAGATCCATCGAAAACTCGAGTTGCGATTTTCGGCATGATTCCAATACTTTCCCTATACATTACCATGTATTGCAGGGAAAGTAAAAATCTGATGTGGGCAACACATGACTTTCCCTGCAGACTTATATCCACGTTCTCTTTATTACTTTCCTTATATACATAATGTATAAGGAAAGTATTGTGACGGGGTCGAAAATTCGAATTCGAGTTTCCGACGGGAGAGCACGTTTCAAGCATCCCTGATCACGAATCAAACATTTTTGAAGTGAGGTCTGTGTGTGTGTATGTGTGTGTGTGTGTGTGTGTGTGTGTGTGTGTGTGTGTGTGAAAGTATGTGTGTGTGTGTGTCAGTGAGTCTGTGGAGACGATAACTGACGAACGAATGGACCGATTCGAACCAAATTTGGTACAAAAATCACAATCCGTAAACACTGGAAGCCTATTGCTTTTATATGCAATCGAATGTTAAGAACCCCCCTAAATTTTCGAATGAAATATTGAAAAAATCGTCAAAAAATCAAAACCACTAATAAAGTTACGCAAAAAGACATTTCTTATGTAATTTTTCATTAGAAAACGATTGACATAAATTTTAGAACGCTAACATGAACCGTTCTCGAGATATTGTTCATTTTTTTAAAAAAAATTATCAAAAAGTCATATAAAAAAAAAATTCCTATTGAGAAACATGTTCACTTTTCATATGTAATACCATGCGATAAATTGGGTTACATCATTCTCGTGGAACTAGCTCATTCCATTCATGAAAAAATATACTTTTAGTAATACTTTTGTGTTTGAACGCCAATAGTCATTTATCTGCTGTAAGAATAACTTATTTCTTAGTGCATAACGCTTGGCGAGATTTTGGCGACAAATTTGGCGGAATGTCGCCAACTTGGCGACTTTTTTAAATGTTGCCAAATTAACTAAAATCTCGCCAAATGGATAAAAATGACGACTAATTATCGAAAATTTAATATCTTGGAAAGAATATTAGTATCTACTATAAGAAAAACCTACTTTTTTTTTACTGTAAAAGTAGTAAATTAATTACATTATATAAGGAAAGTCATGTGTTGCCCACATCAGATTTTTTTATTTAAATTTAATTCACTTTGAATTCAATTTCGTTCTCATTTGTAACTGAACCTATTTTCAAAGGTGGCGTAGAGAAAATACGAAAAAACTAAAATATCTCGAGAACGGCTAGTCCTAGTGTAATGGAGTTGGTCTTATTCCTTTCTTCGTTAAACATTACGTATAAAACAAGTATTTAATGGATATATTTGAGCATACGTAGTTTTTTTATTTTAGATTTTGGCGATTTTTGCGGGCCATTTCGTTAAAAAAGGCAGGTTGTTCCTTTCCGAATCGTACCAAAATCTAATCAGCACCAGATCATCCTACAAGTGACTTATCTACCAAATTTTGTGAAATTTGGTCAGTTAGTATTTTAGATAGAGTGGATACATGAAATTTCTACGGGCCATTTCGCAAAAAAAGGCGGGTTCTGTTTTTACGAATCCTACTAAAAAATAATCAGCACCAGGGTCATACCTAAGTGACTTACCTACCAAATTTTATGAAATTCGATCCATTAGTTTTTGAGTTAGAGTGGATACATACATTGCGCAGACAGACACACACACACACAGACGTCACGTTAAAAATGTTTTTTTTTCGTATTTTAGAGGTCTCGAAACGTGTAGATCCGTCGAAAACCTCGAGTTGTGATTTTCGGCATGATTCCAATACTTTCCCCCATACATTACCATGTATTGCAGGGAAAGTAATAGTAGGTAACTTATCACTGTAATGGAATGGAGATGAGGGGAATATTATTATACAAATATCATAATTAAATAGATATATACAACAAGAAAGATCAATCATGCTTAAAGCATTGATTATGAAACACTTTCCAACTTCAATGCAATTTTATTTAAAAAAGTCGAAAATGCAATACATTCCTCGGTAATATTTTAAAACTTATCACGATACTACATTGATTTATTATATTTGAAAACTTAAACCTTCATTGAAAAAAATAAACTTCATTCAAAAGACGGCATTGAAATATAAATTGCGTGGTTTAAATATCTCTAAAATGCAATACATTCCACGGTAATATTTTTAAATCTATCATAATACTACGATAATTTATTATATTTGAAAACTTCATCGAAAACAACTGAAATTAATTCAAATGACGTCATAGAAAAAGTAACACGCCTGGATCTCTCTATAAAAACAGGATTTCATTCATAACTTTCTCCATTTCATTCATCACAATACTATAATAATTTATTTTATTTAAAAATTAAGACCATGGAGCTACAATTCATAAACTTTATGCTTAAAACTTCATCGAAAAATATCGTCCTTCTGTTTATAAAATCAATTAATATTTCATTCATATCAGCCATGCAAACTCCATGGACTGAATTATTTTGTGTTAAAGAAATACAGTAATTCTAATACAACTCATTCTACATATTTTGCTGTTTACATTTTACATAGGTGAAAAATAGGCTTAATTGTAGAAATAATCAAATTTGAATGAGAATTTAAACTCAAATATATTGTCATTGTGTTGTTTTAGTATGTAGATGCACAGAATTTAAGCAGAAATAAAGTAGTTTTAGGATGGATACAACACTCAATATGAATTAAAAAGAACTTTAAAAAATCACGAATTTGACACAAGATGGATGCCATATCTCATTTTGAAGTGGGTCATGTGATCGTTTCATATCATGGTCACGTGATCGTTTCATATAAAATGTGTAATTATTATTTTAATTTTTATTTAAAAAACTACTGAATATATTTAGCTGAATTTTTTTTTATATATTTTATGGAACAATTTGACTGTTACCTAAAATTTTCGAAGCAATTTGTGAATTTTAAATCCGCTTAAATGTTAGAAAAATTAGGTGCCACAGGGCTCAATGTATTTCATTTTTTCAACCCGGGTTCAATCCAAAACTAATTGCGTGATATTATTCATTTATATTCCCATAGGTCCCACAGACCGTCTGAACAACATACTAAAATTTCATTTTGATTAAGTCATTTTTACGGCAGTTATCGTGCTAACGGACAGACAGACAGACAGACAGAATGAACAAAGTCATAAACACTTTTCAACTTTGTTGTAAAGTGTTAAAAATATGATAAAGCAAACGCGGCATAAATGAGAAAAGGCAATAATAATTTGCTCAAGATAAAAGATCAAGACATGGGGAAACAATCAGTTGAAACTACATAAAAAAGGGCGGTTAATTCAAAATTGCATTCTCGTCAGGACAGCCATGCAATTCGAATTAAAACAAATTAATAGCCAGTTTATGACAATGGCGATAGTATTTGACTATAGACACCATTGGAATTGTCTACTGGCTAATGGAAGGTGAAATAATAAAATCCAAAAGATTTCAAAACTAGAAATACAAAAAACAGAAATATGAACTTACAGGTACAGTCACCACGTGAGAGTCGAAATGCTTGCAGCCGAACATATATACTGCTTACATCTAATCGTTAAAGCGAGTGGAAACTGGAATGATCATAATATTGACCATGAACTGAAAATATTTTTTGAATGAAGACTTTCAAAAATAGTAATCAGTATAGGACTCAGGACAAGTGGAAAGTAGTCTTTCAAAAGTAGCAGTCAGTATTAGACTCAGGCCTAGTGGAAAGTTAGATGATAAGATTGGGTGAAATTCACAAAAATGAGTTATCCAATCAAGGATAAATAATGCAATTGTAAAATTACTACGTGGTGTATTTGAAATTATTCATAATATTATAAACAAATGCTTCCGGATAGTGGTAATTTTGACAAATGCGTTTAAGATTATTGATGTGGAGATAGTGAAATTGAGGATCTGAAAGTCGATGTATTCAAAATAGCTGGTTTAAAATGATGTTTCTAAACAATTAAATAGAATTACAAGATCGATATGATAGTAGCTTAATGATAGTGAATTATAAGAATCTTTTTTATCAAATAGATTGGTAATAAATTTAGATAATTTCCGTAATCATGTTAAGTCTAAATAATTTACAGTTTGACTAACACTAAGCTCATTAGGGATTAATTCTAAGTTAGAGGGGTAAAAATCAATATTAATTGGATAAGAATCACCAATGATAATACAAATTAAGTCGTCAAAATATCGATATATAATATATGAATTAGAGAAAAAATGACGTTCATAATAATAAAGATATGTTAGCTAGAATACTACTACTACAGCCCCCTTGAGGTACACCAGGTGTTTGTAAATATATGTTATCACCTTGGATAATATAATTGTTGTATAACACAAAGGGCAGTAGCATAGGAAAGATATATATATATATACATATAATATATATATATATACAGGGTGTCCAGTGCTATCCGTGCCCAATGGCTATTTCCTCAACCGTTAGTCACAGAGATACACTTCCAATTGCAAAAATGTTTTAAATTTTAAAATCTATTATCTTAGAAACAGTTTAAATCAATAAATACATATTTGAAAGAAATACGAAATATAAATTTTTAAACAGTCCCCCGTCCTACCAATTATATTTAGGAAAATCATCCTCATATACAATTTTATGCAAAATAAAAAAAAATCATCCTTTTACGACCAAAATTGACCCACTTGAGCACTTCTTGTGTTGAGAAATGGTCAATATGGTCCCCGATTGGTTGGTTGCCTGGATAAATGGTCAATATGACCCCTGATTGGATGGCTGCCTGAAACGGGACATTTTTAAGCGCGGAAAAGCGACTTAAGTCATAAAGTTTAATGCTTCATAACTCGGTGAATTTTGGTCGTAAAAGGAAGATTTTTTTTTTTATTTTGCATGAAATTGTATGAGGATGGTTTTCCTGAATATAATTGGTAGGACAGGGGGATCGTATAAAAATTTATATTTCGTATTTCTTTCAGAAACATATTTATTGATTTAAACTGTTTCTAAGATAATAGATTTTAAAATTTAAAACCTTTTGCAATAGGATGTATATCTCTGTGACTAACGGTTGAGGAAATAGCCATTAGGCATCGATAGCCCTGGACACCTGTATATATATATATATATATTAGAAATATGTAATAATAAAAAAATTATGTAATATATATATATATATATATATATATATATTACAAAAGAAAGATCTAGGAAAAGTACAAGTACAGTAAGGAATATTATGAAACACAAGGAAAAACAGAAACAAATAAAGGAGTGCAAAAGGGGTATCAGTAATGTCTAGGGGGATTGTGACCCCTATGCCTGGTTAAAGCGTGCTTTTATTCCCGGTAAACACTTCCAGAAACAACCAGTCGCCCGAAGCAGCTCCAATCCGTGCGTACAGGAAAAACAGAATCCTAAGGGAATATCAAATCCATAAAATCCAAAAGAGAACTATATAAGAATCATAGGACTTCCCAACATGGATTCACACAAATATATGAAAAGGGGAATCCAGAGTTCAAACACATATAAGAATTAAAAGCGCAAAGTTACAGTGAAGGAAAAGATTCCAAATAGTCAATTGGCAACAAGTCTTGGAAATTAGCATAAATTACTTCATCATTACGTAGTTTTTTACAAAATGCTAAGTAATAAGTTTTTAGAAAGCCGAGAGGAAAACCGTTCTTTAATGCTTCCTTTATCAAATGTCTTTCACATATATTTCGCTGTTCAATGGTAGAATTTAATTTACCATATCTTACAAAATGATTAACAATCACATTTCTCATTACACCAATACTCATATTACTACTCCAAGGAGTGATGTAATTAATATTACAATTGAAACTTTTACGTTTATCATACATTTTGTAACATAGATGATCTTGCGGATTTCGATATATTGAGATATCCAGAAATACCACTTCACCACTGTTATTTTCTACTGTTTCAATAAGTTCAAGGTTACTAGGGTAAAAATTAAAGTCAAATTGAAAATCTTTATCAAGATGGCCGATCAAGATGTCATCCACGAAACGGAAATACATAATCTCATTGAGTATATGTGTACCGTTTTCATAACTGTATAAATATAAATCCGCCAGTAGCGACGAACAGCCACGCCACCATCCATAGATATTCCTTTGATTTGTTTAAAGAAATCAGTTCCATTGAATAAAATGTTCTCAAATAAGACCAATTTTACCAGATATTTAAACTTATTATAGTCGTAGGATAAAAGTTGAGTATTATTATTATACGTATCCATTAAAATATCATATAGATCTTTCAAGTCGATGCAGTTGAATAAATCTTTAAAATCGAAACTCTTAAAGTATAACTTGTCCGGGGTTTGTTGCAGACGTGTTATTACGTCATATCCATTATTGATCATTACAGAATCAAGAACAAACTCGCAACTCGATTTAATTGTTTAGAAATATTATACTTAATCAACTTTTTAGAATTTATAGATTATCAGATGAAAAATTTCATGCTTTGCACATTAATAACCTCAAAATTACCAGTAAATTTTATGAATATCCAGCATATTTAGTAAATGGAATAGTTAATAAGTTTCGATTAGCCTAAAATTCTTATAATCTCTCCTTATTATTTTAGCCATATTTTAGCCATACTTCTACATTCTCTTGAATTTACTTTATAATATATTTTCATCTTTAACTTTTGTAGCTTTAACTGTAGAATACCTCTTTTTATTGCCTTTATGCAGTACGGTTTTTATTACTCTCTTTGGCAACAGCAAATAACTTCTTTTCATTTCTGCGTATAGCAACATTGGTCTAGTCATATATTGCTTGTCATGGTTGAACTTTAAGGTATTTATATTTCCTATATTTTTTTCCAATCTTTATGCTTGTAGTCCATATAACACAAGTTTATAGATAAAATCTATCTTGTGTTTCAGAAACAAGCATTTTTGTGTTCATTTCGAAGGGATATATGGACTTGAAAAAGAATTTTTTCGAAATGAACTATTCTTAAGCCTAGAGCTCTTCCACGTGCAAGCTTTTTTGCTTGATTTTTTTGTTTTCCTATTTTTATTCCTCACCTTTGAAATTTGTTGATTATCTTTGATGACCTGCATTACGTTTTATAATTTCCTCTTTATGGTTGAATTTCCTTTATTTCATTGTATTTTGTAGGCAAATTTTAAGATAGCGTATTATGAGTTTTATATATATATATACCAACTGGGGCCCGGGCAGACATTCCTCTGAGGCCCCCCTTCACCTCTTGATATATATGAAATGAACAAAAATATTTTTCAAGAACATAATTGCATTCTAGAAAAATGTATACAAAATGTGGCTCTTACATATTTTAGTGGAACTTAAATTTTTGGAAACTTTTTATCATAGTCGACATGCTACATGGGTACGGTTAATCCCTATATGTCCCTAAATCCATCTTGTGGGCAAACCTAATCCGATGGCATACATTTTTATTTTATTAAGCGACTTTTATTAAGCGAAAAGGCTCTCAGACAAAAACTTTTTTGAGTTTCTTCGGCTAAAAAAAATTAAAAAAAATTAATTGGGTGATATTATTAATTTACATTCCATATGTTCCACAGTCCGTGTCAACAAGATACTGAAATTTCATTTTGATAAAGTCATTTTCACGGCAGTTATCGTGCGAGCGGACAGACAGACAGAATGAACAAAGTCAGAAACACTTTTCAACTATACGTTGTAAAGTGTTAAAAATGACGCCAAATTGATGAAAATTCATTACCTTAAAGTTCAATTTCTTTTGTAATCCCTAAGTCGCTTTGAGGGAATTAATATTCTTGAAATAGGGCAATTCATGTGCTGCCACATCAGATTTTCTAAATTATACGTAAGCTTAAAATGTCCAAGGTGCATTCCCTTAGGCAACTACATCTTAGTGGCTAAACCATACCTACAAAAATACCCGCGTTCTATAAGATCTTCAAACTGCATCTTTTAAATATCCTTTTCAACACTTTCCAACATAGTAGTAAAGTGTTTATGACTCTGTCCATTCTGTCTATCTGCGCGTTCTCACGGTAACTGCCGTGAAAATGACTCTATCAAAATGAAATTTTAGTATGTTGCTGAGACGGTCTGTGGGACATATGGGAATGTAAATGAATAATATCACCCAATTAGTTTCGGACGGAAACCGGGTTGAAAAAATGAAATATATTGAACCCTATGGGACCTAATTTTTCAAACATTTAAGCGAAGTCAAAATTCACAAATTGCTTCGAAAAATTTAGGAAATATTAAAATTATCATGTAAAATGTGTAAAAAAAAATTTTTTTTAGCAAAATATGTTAGGTGGGTTTTGAAATAAAAGTTGAAATAATAATTACACCCATATTATATGAAGAGATCGCGTGGCTCATTTCAAAATAAAAAAATCTGATGTGGGCAACACATGACTTTCCTTATATAATGTAATGCATTTACTACTTTTACAGTAAAAAAAAATAGGTTTTTCTTATAGTAGATACTAATATTCTTTCCAAGATATTGAATTTTCGACAATTAGTCGTCATTTTCATTGATTTAGCGTCATTTTTATCCAATTGGCGAGATATTCTTCAATTTGGCAACATTTCAAAAAAGTCGCCAAGTTGGCGACATTCCGCCAATTTCGTCGCCAAAATCTCGCCAAGCGTTATGCACTAAGAAATAATTTATTCTTACAACAGATAAATGACTATTGGCGTTCAAATACAAAAGTATTATTCAAAGTATCTTTTTTCATGAATGGAACGAGTTAGATCCACGAGAATGATGTCACTCAATTTATCGCATGGTATTACATATGAAAATTGACCATGTTTTCCAATAGGAATTTTTTTTTTATTTTATATGACTTTTTGATAATTGTTTTGAAAAATGTACAATATCTCGAGAACGGTTCATGTTAGCGTTCTGAAATTTATGTCAATCGTTTTCTAATAAAAACTTACATAAGAAATGCCTATTTGCGTAACTTTATTAGGGATTTTGATTTTTTGACGATTTTTTCAAAATTTCATTCGAAAATTTAGGGGGGTTCTGAACATTCGATTGCATATAAAAACGATAGGCTTCCAGTGTTTACGAATTGTGATTTTTGTACCAAATTTGGTTCAAATCGGTCTATTCATTCGTCAGTTATCGTCTCCACAGACTCACTGACGCACACACACACACACACACACACACACACACATACTTTCACACACACACACACACAGACATCACTTCAAAAATGTTTGATTCGTGATCAGGGATGCTTGAAACGTTCTCTCCCGTCGAAAACTCCAATTCGAATTTTCGACCCCGTCACAATACTTTCCTTATACATTATGTATATAAGGAAAGTAATAATGATGCGTTCTGCATCCCGGACCAGAAAAAACATTAAAGAATTATTTTTATTACAAATTTGAAACACCGGCGTATGCCTTGGAGGGAAATAGATGCGCAATGGGGCCAATGTTTGACATAAACTCGCATTTTTAATCCCCCTAATTCCGTAATAATTGCTGATTCGTCGGGTAGCTTTGTTCAGGCCCTAAGCTGCTCATTAAACGATTTTCTCAATGGTAGATTAAGGACGCGGATGTATCATCAAAGGCTTGAAATTCATATTCGAAATTAATTTTAATTGTATGGGAGTTTGCTTTTAAAGGCCAGGCATATAGTTGTTGTTACATGCATAACTTTTTAACTTCTCATACGTAGTATTAAGAAAATATTGTTTTTTTTTTATCGAGATTGTTATTTCGAGTACAGTATTATTATTTCGGGATTTTGATGCCAATATATGTTTTAAGATCTCCACCAGCTTTTTTTAACAGTATGCATCGGTCAGTGAATACTGGAACCCTATTGATTTTAAACGCAATCGAATATTCGAAAGCCCCTCCCTCCCCTTCTACCAAATTTCGAATGAATTTTTGAAAAAATTATATAAAAAAAAAAAATCAGGTTCTTCAATAATGATAAATAGATAAATATTTCATGCATAATTTTTCATTGGAAAGCGGATGATACAAACTTTCAGTGGCGGTGCGTGCATAGGCACTGCGGGAGCGACAGTGCTCTCTCTCTCCCTCGCAGCTTCACGTGCAGCTTTCTATGTGCGCATGTGCACAATAGTCAAACACCTCGCTTCACAGTTCCAGCGGCGTGGTGTTTGACTGTTGTGTGCATGCGCAAGTAGGAAGCTGCAGGTCAGGCTGCGAGGAAGAGAGAGCACTGTCGCTCCCGCAGTGCCTATGCACGCACCGCCACTGCTTTTCAATGCTAGTGTCAACTGTTTTTGAGATATTATACGTGAGAGAATTAGTAAAAATAATCCAGTCGATTGATTCACTTTTCATACGCAACAAATCTGCTACCATTATTTTCGTGGATATAGTTCGTTCCATTTACCAGAGAACATACTTTTTATAACAGTTTCTTTTATTCTGGCGTGAAAGAATTCGTTAATAGTCAGAAATTTTTGCAGGAAATTGATTTGATATCAATTGCATTTTGATGAGGATTTTGATCACGTGAATATAAATGAACCATTCTGTTTATAGACTAATAAGTTGCCAAAAATGCCAAATTCTGGTTTACGGTATATTAGTTTAGTGCCAAAAAACGTTGCGAGCGTGGATCCTGCATACGCTGTGAAAAAAATCTGATGTGGGCAACACATGACTTTCCTTATATATTGTAATGAATTTACTACTTTTACAGTAAAAAAAATAGGTTTTTCTTATAGTAGATACTAATATTCTTTCCAAGATATTGAATTTTCGACAATTAGTCGTCATTTTCATTGATTTAGCGTCATTTTTATCCATTTGGCGAGATTTTCGTTAATTTGACAACATTTCAAAAAGTCGCCAAGTTGGCGACATTCCGCCAAATTCGTCGCCAAAATCTCGCCAAGCGTTATGCACTAAGAAATAAGTTATTCTTACAGCAGATAAATGACTATTGGCGTTCAAATACAAAAGTATTATTCAAAATATCTTTTTTCATCAATGGAACGAGCTAGATCCACGAGAATGATGTCACCCAATTTATCGCATGGTATTACATATGAAAAGTGAACATGTTTCTCAATAGCAAATATTTTTATTTTTATTTTATATGACTTTTTGATAAGTTTTTTGAAAAATGTACAATATCTCGAGAACGGTTCATGTTAGCGTTCTAAAATTTATGTCAATCGTTTTCTAATGAAAAATGACATAAGAAATGTCTATTTGCGTAACTTTATTCGTGGTTTTGACTTTTTGACGATTTTTTCAAAATTTCATTCGAAAATTTAGGAGAGTTCTGAACATTCGATTGCGTATAAAAACAATAGGCTTCTAGTATTTACGGATTGTGATTTTTGTACCAAATTTGGTTTGAATCGGTCCATTCGTTCGTCAGTTATCGTCTCCACAGACTCACTGACACACACACACATACACACACAGACATCACTTCAAAAATGTTTGATTCGTGATCAGGGATGCTTGAAACGTGCTCTCTCGTCGAAAACTCGAATTCGAATTTTCGACCCCGTCACAATACTTTCCTTATACATTATGTATATAAGGAAAGTAAAAAGTGAATTTATTGCATTAATGTAGATAAAATCATGTGAGGTCCATATCATTTTTTTTTTTAATATTCTATTGCTAATTATAATAGAACTAGTGAATGATCGTACGCGATATGGAATACGAATGTATGAGACAGTTGTAATTGAGTCTCAGATTCTAGATATTTAGTTAAAGACAGCATACTACTACCTTTTCTCATACTATGTAATATAGAGAATTATTTAATTTAATACGTATAGAATATTGTTTAAGTTAGAGAGGGTATTGTTAAGTTATAAATAAAGAATTGTTTTCACGAAAATTTTCGTGTTCGAGATTTTGATGCAAATATATGTTTTTAAGACCTCCTGAACACATTTTGACTATTTTTGGAATGATGTCCGTCTGTCTGTGATCGATTTGTTGTGTATACGATAGCAGCCATAGATATTAATGGATTTTCACGAAACTTTATATCCGGCTTTGTTGTCAAAAAATCTAGAACTAGATACAATGTTTTGAAATTCGAGATAAAACTTCGAAATTTATCCGAAATTAAAAATTTTTTTTTAATTTTTTATCGCTCAATGATCATGAGACCTAATGGTTTCTATAATTGTTGTGAAAAATAGCTGCCATCCACTTGTTACTTTCCTTATATAGATAATGTATAAGGAAAGAATTGTGACGGGGTCGAAAATTCGAATTCGAGTTTTCGACGGGAGAGCACGTTTCAAGCATCCCTGATCACGAATCAAACAGTTTTAAGGTAACGTCTGTGTGTGTGTGTGTGTGTCAGTGAGTCAGTGGAGACGATAACTGACGAACAAATAGACCGACTCGAACGAAATTTGGTACAAAAATCACAATCCGTGAATACTGGACGCCTATTGTTTTTAAACGTTATCGAATGTTCAAAATCCTCCCTAAATTGTCGAGTGAAATTTTGAAAAAATCATCAAAAAATCAAAACCTTTAATAAAGTTACGCAAATAGACATTTTTAATGTAATTTTTTCTTAGAAAACGATTGACATAAACTTTAGAACGCTAACATGAACCGTTCTTGAGATATTGCACATTTTTAAAATAAATTTATCAAGAAATCCCATAAATTAAAAAAAGTATATCAACTGTTGAGAAACATGTTCACTTTTCATATGTAATATCATGCGATAAATTGGGTGACATCATTCTCGTGGATCTAGCTCGTTCCATTCATGAGAAAAGATACTTTGAGTAATACTTTTGTATTTGAACGCCAATAGTTATTTATCTTCTATAACAATAACTTATTTCTCCATCCATAACGCTTGGCGAGATTTTGGCGCCGAATTTGGCGGAATATCGCCAACTTGGCGACTTTTTTAAATGTTGCCAAATTAATGGAAATCTCGCCAAATGGATAAAAATGACACTAAATCGGTGAAAATGACGACTAATTGACGAAAATTCAATTTCTTGGAAAGAATATAAATAGCTACTATAAGAAAAACCTATTTCTTTATTGTAAAAATAGTAAATTCATTGCATCATTGCATTATATAAGGAAAGTCATGTGTAGCCCACATCAGATTTTTTTTGTTTGTGACGAAATTTGTCCTCTAGGAGGATTTGATAAGTTACCGTCCTCCGGGGGTACATCGTCAAGTATCAATGGAAAGATTTTTCAAGTCCTTTACAGTGAAGGGTAACACACAATAATGGTAATCATTTGGACTCACAATACCGATTTCTCAAGGAAAAAAATTTGTAAAATTTGGAGGGGGGGGGGGGGAGCATGCTACTAAAAATTGATTCTGGTATGAAAAAATTGAGTTCAGCCACATATTCCAGTTAATCTTTTTATTTCATAATAGTGTCTTTTACTCGATGTATCTGTGTGGAAATTACGAACGGATTCACTAATTACCTGATTTTATTGATTGTTTTGCGAATGTCTGGAACGTCACAAAAGCTTTTCATTTACGGTTGCAGCGATTAGCCCACTTAACTGAGAATTACAGCAGGGTGCCCCGATTTGAAACTCGAACAAATTGTTTTAAAGAGTGGTTTAGAACGTTTCAGGACATTTTTATGTATTTGGGTAAAATAGTATTGGCATTGGTCTTATTTTAATAGCAATTTAGCAGTACTCTGATAATGGGTAATTTTAAACTTTTACTACCCCAATAAATACATGGTAATTTATAGGGAAAATATTAGAATGAGGTCGAAAATTGGAATTCAAATTTTCGATAGATTTGCACGTTTTGGGAACAAAAGTATGAATGTGTCCAGTCACTTGATGCTGAATAGATTTAACACAATTTTGAAAGGTAGAACCTGGTCTTTTTTTTTTTAGAAATGGCCTGCAAGAAGCAATGGATCCTGAAATAAAAGACTGAATATACTTAATGGTATTCATTAAAAGCTTATTTTTTTACTTGATTTTTGATACGTAATATAGCATATGGAGAGTGAACCTGTTGGACGATACTTTCTACTTTTTCATTTTATGTAATTTTTTTTTTTTTAATGAATTTATTTTAAAAATACGATCAATATCTCTAAAACGGTTGATACAAGCGTTCTAAAATTGGCGTCATTTGTTTTCTAAAGAAAAATTACGTATGAATTGATTGTTTATTTAACATTATTCCTACTGATATTTTAATGATTCTTTCAAAAATTTATTCGAAAATTGGGGAAAGGGGGAGGGGGATTTCGAACATTCGATCGCGTTTAAAATCAACAGTATTCCAGTTTTCACTTATTGTTATAATAATTGTATCAATTTTTTTTTTCGAAACTCTTTATTCGTTAGTGAGATATCGCGGTTTAGTCTCACGGACACACACACTAACATGCAAACAACACACATTAATATACACACAAGCACACTAACACTCACTCACGCTAACACACACACACACACACACACACACACACACAATCCCACATATTCATCTCAAAAACGTTCAATTCGAGTTCAGTGATGCTTCAAAAGTCTTCTATCAAAAACTCGCATTTGATTTTTCGAGCCTATTACAATACTTTCCCTATACCCTGTACTTGTTATACGTACCATGTATGTATGGAAAGTGTAATTGAATCGTAATTTTAGAGTCCAACATATGTTATTCCACCATTATCATTGGTCATTCTCCGTGGTCATTGAGCCATAAGTAACCCCATTTTTGCATAATTATGGCAAATATTGTCTTATGTTACCATATTAAGAAAATATTAACGTTCAAAGTTTCCGTTCGAATTTCAGAAAATTTTATCTAGTTCTAGATTTTATGTTAACAAAGCCGAATATAAAGTTTCGTGAAAATCCATTGATATTTGTGGCGGCTGTTGCTTACGCAAGAAATCGACCACAGGCAGACAGATGGACATCGCTCTAAAATAGTCAAAACGAGTTCAGGAAGTCTTTAAACATATATTGGCATCAAAATCTCCAAGTCGAAAATTTTCGTGAAAGCAATATTTTCTCCATACTGTATTCTATGGTATGAGAACGAAAAAAATCTAATGTGAGCAGTACATGACTTTCCTTGCAGACACACTTTCATTGTCTCTTTATTTCATTAATAATTCAGTAAATTTAGTTTAATTGCACTAAATAACACGCATAAATGATGGACTCGAAATCGGCATAGCGAAAATGCGAAAAAACTGAAATATCTCGAGAACGGCTAGTCCTAGTGTAATGGGATTGGTGTTATTCTTTTCATCGTTAGAAATTACGTATAAAACAAGCATTTAATGGATATATTTGAGCATACGTAGTTTTTAATTTTAGAGTTTGTCGATTTTTGCGGGCCATTTCGCAAAGAAAGCAGTTTATTTTTTTCCGAAACGTACCAAAATCTAATTAGCACCAGGGTAACCTACAAACGACTTATCTACCGAATTTTGTGAAATTCGGTCCATTAGTTTTTCAGCTAAAGTGGATACAGGTAATTTTTGCGGGCCATTTCGCAAAAAAAGGCGGATTCGTTTATCCTGAATCGTACCAAAAACTAATCAGCACCAGGGTCCCACACAAGTGACTTACCTACCGAATTTTATGAAATTCGGTCCATTAGTTTTTGAGTTAGAGTGGATACATACATTGCCCACACATACACACACACACACACACACACACACACACACAGACAGACGTCACGCTAAAAACAGTTTTTTCGTACTCTAGAAGTCTCGAAACGTGTAGATACGTCGAAAACTCGAGTTGTGATTTTCGGCATGATTCTAATACTTTCCCTATACATTACTACGTATTGCAGGGAAAGTAAAAATGAATTCCAATTTCCGACCTCATTACAATAAGCAGAGTCCACTTCAACGGTAAGATCTTGTAATTTCGTCCCAGTTGCTCAACGGTGGAGCGTCGACTGACCAGTTCGGATATCCAGGGTTCGATTCCCGGTTGGGGCAGCAAGGCTCTTTACAATGGCGCCCGAACAAATCAACCCTGTAGGTTAGTGCAAAGATGCCGGAGTTCTGAAAGTGACCCTAGTACGAATAGTACGGATTCAGTAGACTCTGTAAGACTGGCGCCGATTTCAAATTGAGAGGATATAAAGAACAGCAGGATATTAACCTTTGCAAAACTTGTAGTAGCAGGATGCTAACTCTAGGTAAAAATAGCAGGAAGTGGGCAGTCAGATTGTCAGTTGCCCGCCAATCTGACATTAAAGGGTGGAGAATGGAAATTCTCTTCTGGCTCACCCAAAACGGGGAGTAGTCTCTGCAGTGATTGAACATATTCTGTCCCCCTTCCAAGTCAAGGGGGAAAGATGTGTATGATTTGGTATACTTATGATCCAAAAATGTAACGTGCAGAGCCCACTTCCACGATAAAAGCTTGCAAATGTGTCCCAGTAGCTCAACGGTAGAGCATCGGCTGGCCAGTTCTGTGATCCAGGGTTCGATTCCCGGTTAGGGCAGCAAGGTTCTTTACAAATACTTTCCCCTTTCATTACTAAGTAGTGCGTGGAAAATAAAAATAGGGAATAGCTAATATACAACTGAACTTCATGAATGAAGTATACATCACACGCCGTTTATCGCACTGACGCTTTTAGACTCATGGTTTCTTTGAATGTAGGAGAGTATTGGGAGCGAGGATTTGTCGAGTTGGTCTAGCTTGCTTAGATAGAGTTTTTTTTTTTTTTTAATTCGAACATTGAATAAAAAAAAATTGAATTTTATTTGAAACTTTATATTTATTTTAGCATGGAAGCATAGGGCAAAGTTTAACATAATCTTACATTAAAGGGTTTATTTGTGGTTCTGTGATCATGAGACTTTACAGTTTCAATCATTGTTGTGAAAAATAGCCGGGGAACAATTTTTTTGTTCGAGACGTCAATCGAATAATATGGTATCATTATCAATCGAATAGTGTGGTATCATTATCAATCGAATGGTATCGTATCATTATCAATCGAATAGTATGATATCATTATCAATCGAATAGTATGGTATCATTATCAATCGAATTGTATCGCATCATTATCAATCGAATAGTATGGTATTATTTTCAATCGAATAGTATCGCATCATTATCAATCAAATAGTGTGGTATCATTATCAATCGAATAGTGTGGTATCATTATCAATCGAATAGTATGGTATCATTATCAATCGAATAGTATGGTATCATTATCAATCGAATGGTATCGCATCATTATCAATCGAATAGTATGGTATCATTATCAATCGAATAGTACCGCATCATTATCAATCGAATAGTATGGTATCATTATCAATCGAATAGTATGGTATCAATCGAAAGATTTTTTAAACCCTTTACAGTGAAGAGTAACACGCTATAGTTGTAATCATTTGAACCCAAGATACCGATTTTTCAAATTTTTTCTTGTAAAATTTGAAAAAAAAAATCCCCGAAATTCTGGTATGAGAAAGTCGAGTTGAGCTACACTCCAGTTAATTTACTTAGAAAACATAAATGGAGAATGTTGGCAGTCACGAAAAACTATGCGCCCTTGAGAAACGCCGAACTGGAACTAAGGTATGCCGAAAATCATTTAACTTACAAACAAATAAACAACAACAACACCTTCCATTGTAATGTATTGATTTGCTTCATTAGTCGCCTGCTGTATTTTTTTTAAAGATATTTGATCGAATGTTATAAGAGGTAAGCATACTGAAGTCTTGTTTTCCTGCGCTGTGTATCCACTTTTGGCATTAAGGAATATGTTTGCATAGCGTTTGCATGCTTGTCATTTCTGAATTATGTTGCTTTTTTCTTTTTTATCAAATTCAAACAGACGGGGAATGCAGGTTGTGATGTTGAAGGGATAGTTTCCAATAGTTAAGAGTTTGTCTAAGTTGTATTAAGGTTCCAAAAAATCCGATTTGGTGTGTAGTATGCATAATAAGTAAGAATACATAAAAGTAGATAAACATTCAATATTATTGCAATTTCCTTATCAATTCTGATAGTGTTTATGAAGTGATAATTAAGCAAAAAGTACGGCACACAAGAGATGTAACATATATACATGCGCAAGAAATGTATAACAAAAAAATTTATTTTTTACTTTCCGTACAATACATGACACTGTTTAAGGGAAGTATTGATATAGGGTCGAAAATGGAAACTTGGATTTTCGACGAATTTACACGTTTCGTTCATATTTTTACTTCCCTTATATACATAGTATATAAGGAATATATTCCTTATATACATAGTATTTCCTTATATATATAGTATATTCCTTATATACATAGTATATTCCTTATATACATCCTTATATACATAGTATATAAAGAAAGTATTGTCTCGGGGTTGATAATTCGAATTTGAGTTTTCGACGGGAGAGCTCGTTTCAAGCATTCCTGAACACGAATCAAACGTTTTTGAGGCGATGCCTGTGTGTGTGTTTGTAAGTATCTGTGTGTGTGTGTGCGTGTGTTAGTGAGTCTGTGGAGACGATATCTGACGAACGAATGGAGAGATTTGAACGAAATTTAGTACAAAAATTGCAATCTGTGTATACTAGAAGTCTATAGTTTTTAAACGTAATCGAATGTTCAGAACCTCACTAAATTTCCGAGTGAAATTTTGAAAAAATCAAAATTTTTAATAAAGTTACGCAAATAGTCATTTCTTATGTAATTTTTCATTAGAAAGCGATTGACACAAACTTTAGAACGCTAGCATGAACCGTACTCGAGATATTGCATATTTTTCAAATAAATTTATCAAAACATCACATAAAATAAAATAAAAATATTCACTATTGTGAAATATGTTCACTTTTCATATGTAATATCATGCTATTAGTGACATCATTTTCGTAGATTTAGCTCGTTCCATTCATAAGAAATTATACTTTGGGTAATACTTTTGTAGTTGGACGCCAATAGTAATTTATCTGCTATAAGAATAACTTATTTCTCTGTCGATATTTCTGGGCGAGATTTTGGCGACGAATTTGGCGAAATGTCGTCAGTCTGGCGACTTTTTTAAATATTGCCAAATTAACAAAAATAACTCAAAATTGATAAAAATAACACTAAATCAATAAAAATGACGACTAATTGACGAAAATTTAATATTTTGGAAAGAATATAAGAATCTATGAGTACTATTTTTTCTTCTGCAACGTTTGGATTAAGATTTGGTGACGAATTTTTCTGAATATCTCTAACTTAGTGACTTTTTAAATGTTGCCAAATTGACGAAAATGTCACCCAATTGATAAAAATCCGTTCGTCAAATTAACGAAACTAACACTGAAGTAATGAAATGACGACTAGTTGATGAAGTTCAATATCTTGGAAAGAAGATAAGAATAGACTATAAGAATAATCTATTTCTCCGTCCTTAACGCTTGGTGAGGAATTTAGCGGAACGTCGCCAACTTGGCGACATTTTTAAATGTTGCCAAAGAGAAATAAATGTTGTCAAATTGATAAAAATGACGCCAAAAGAGAAGTGATGTTACGCAAATTCTAATTTCCGTCATATGACGGCATACATTCTAGTATATAAGTAATGCTCATCTTTCCCCTTGTCTAACACTTAGTGATGTATTTGGCAAACTTAGCGAATAATCTAGCCATGTATCGCCAGCCTGGTGATATTTCACCCCAGGTTGACGAAAATTTCGTCAAAATTGCACAAATGACGCTAAATTAATGAAAATGACGCCTAATTGATGAATTAATTATTAATATATGGACTATATCGCTTATTGAGGATGCTATCAATATTGATAATTATTAATTTAGAGTTGCGCGAAATATAAAGTTAATTGGGTACTTTGAAATAGTATTACATTTTGTCATTCGGAAAATCGCCAAAATCAACGTTAAAAACACAGTACAGTAGATCTTATACATTATTTTTTAACTATAAAAGTAAATTCCTTGCAATGTATAAGGAATGTCATGTGTTGCCCACATTAGATTTTTAACTTGACGTCTACGTGTGTGTGTGTGTGTGTGCCTGTTGTGTTGTGCTGTGTGTGTATGTGTGTGTGTCCACTTTAGAAGTAAAAAATTACTATTTGACAAAATTTTGCAAAATGTGTTACCCTGGTGCTCATTAGATTTTGACTAAGATTTTGTCTAAATCCGACTGGATTATATTATTTTCTGAGAACGATAATACAAGTGTGGCAAGTCAGTATTCTAGTTCATCGTAGAAAAGAGGGTGGGGGGCTTCTGGAGAATCTGGAAAACTTTTAATCTTCCCATTTTCTTTGCCCCCCCCCCCCTTCCCTCTTAGGGGAGGGGTGAATCAAAAATTGGACTGTACTTAGTTCTGTTCCGCGGTCGACATTATACTTGTGCAAGAATTAAATCATCTTGGGATTACGGAGGGGCTTTGGGATGTTCCGGAAAGTCACAAATTCGTTATACAATTATTACACAGATATGTCTCAAACTGTAACCTTTCCTGAAGAGATGAATGAATTAATTGCTTAATAATCACGCTGAGACATCATAGTCGCGTAGTTTCTTAATTTTCAGACATTAATCTCACGTCCCGCAAATACTGTAAATAACTCTCATACGTATGCCCATTAATAAACCTCCCCGCTATTCATATATTTTCATTAGGGGCAATACATTCGGAGTTAGCACTGGCAGAGGGCGCCTGTGAGCCGCCCTTAATTATAATAAATACGCTGGAGGACAGAACTAATGTCTTCTGTAAATACTTTCTGCTCTGATGCGTACGAAGAGCCCCTCCCCCCCCCCATCCGCCCTGGCGGCACATTACAATTCTACATGTAGATTAAGGATGCTCTCGATTTTATAGTATTTAATGTGGAGAAAAGTTATCTTCTTCGAAATGCCGTAGTTATTGTTAGGGGAAATCATTTGTAATTTATGAATTGCTAAGAAAAGGAACCCGCCGTTGCCCGGGTTTTCGATGCAAACTTATGGTTAAAATTACAACAGAGAATTCTCGAAAACCAGATAACACTTTAGCAATACGCACGCTTATAACATGAAACAAATGGCGTGGCCGAGCGCACAGGTGACTCCGCCACGACCGATGCTCTTTTTTAATAGCTTCTCTGCAATAGCTTTCTTGCTGAAGCTCCCGATCGTGTAGTAAATGTACTTGCTGGGAATTGGTTGAATTAATTCATTAAATTTTTCAAACGGCGTAGACGCCTGCTGCGCAAGCATCCGCGCAGCTAATTCCCGTCCTCTAAGCGGGCGTAATACATCTCAAATAAGTGCCCAAATACGCCTTAGCCCGCTGCGCTGGAACGTAATACGCTTTGGGCCCAGTAGTGGGCACATCAACCGCTGCGCCTTAATACGACTGTGTATTACATCCTAAAAATGTCTTTAGCCCTATTTGCGGTCATGATATGCCCTAAATAAGCTCTTATGATACGCCCTAAATACGCCTTTCGCCCTCTGCGCTGGGATGATATACCATAAAAGTTGAGCTCAGGTTGGACGAGACTGCAATGACAGATTCATACTCGCAGAACTCGCCTAAAGCTAGGATCGCGCTTCCATTGTAGATAATAGCATCAATAGTCCGGTTTTGCGCATTTTAATATTCGGGCTAGAGATTTGTGTGAGTTGGGTTTGACCTGACCCGCGCCCGCTACAGAGTAAATGGCCGATCCGCAATCCGACACGAATTCGCAATATGGGACACGATTTCCCGACCCTCAATAGAACTGCATCTCAAAATTTTATTTACTAATTTTTAAATCTCTAGCGTATATGCATAATTTTCTGTAATTATCGTCTGACGTTAAAAACAGCAGACGACATACCTGATGTATTTTTAAGGATATATTAGTGCCACATATAATAGGAAGGAAAAAAATTCTACTATTTCAATTTCTTTGTATATTGCATGATTTTGAAATTTAATATCCACGATTTGTCGATCCCGCTACATAAAACAAAAGTTAAAAATTAAAAGAATTTGATGTGGGCAGCACATGATTTTCCTTATATAATGCAATGAATGTACTACTTTTACAGTAAAAACAAAATAGGTTATTCTTATAGTAGATACTTATATTCTTTCCAATATATTGAATTTTCTTCAATTAGTCGTCATTTTCATTGATTTAGCGTCATTTCTATCCATTTGGCGAGATTTTCGTTTATTTGACAACATTAAAAAAGTCGCCAAGTTGGCTACATTCCGCCAAATTCGTCGCCAAAATCTCGCCAAGTATTATGGACTGAAAAATAAGTTCTTATAGCAGATAAATGACTATTGACGTTCAAATACAAAAGTATTACTCAAAGTATCTTTTCTCATGAATGGAACGAGCTAGATCCACGAGAATGATGTCACCAAATTTATCGCATGATATTACATGTGAAAAGTGAACATGTTTCTCAACAGTTAATATTTTTTTTTCAATTTATGCGATATTTTGATAAATTTATATTAAAAATGTACAGTATCTCGAAAACGGTTCATGCTAGCGTTCTAAAGTTTATGTCAATCGTTTTCTAAGGAAAAACTACGTAAGACATGTCTATTTGCGTAACTTCATTAAAGATTTTTTTTTTGATGATTTTTTCAAAATTTCACTCGAAAATTTAGAGGGTTCTGAACATTCGATTGTGTGTAAAATCAATAAGCTTCCAGTATTCACGGATTGTAATTTTTGTACCAAATTTCATTCGAATTGCTCCATTCGTTTGTGAGATGTCGTCTCCACAGACTCACTGACACGCACGCACACACACACACACACACACACATATTCTTTCACACACACACACATACTTTCACACACACACACGCACACATACTTTCACACACACACACCGACATCACCTCAAAAATGTTCGATTCGTGATCAGGGATGCTTGAAACGTGCTCTCCCGTCGAAAATTCATATTCGAATTTTCGACCCCGTCACAATACTTTCCTTATACATTATACGTATATAAGGAAAGTAAAAATAGTGGCTACATAACTTTTAATGCATTTTTGTTAGGCGATAGGGATGGTAACTCGACTTAACAGTTTTAATACTCTCTATAGTTCCTAAATTTTCTCAGAAATTCACCTATAATGGAAATTTCATAAGAAAATTTTGAAATGCGTTGGATCTTACATTATTCTAAAACAAAATTCCAAACCAATACTCACGAACATGAGTGCACAGAAGAACAATTCTAAAACTATTAAGTTCTATCTGGTTTATTGCACAATTTCAGCCATTCCTTACACAATGTTACTCCTTGCCGCCCGACTCATTACATGTCCTTGAAAACAGAATTTTCTCAACAACAGCAAGCAACCGGTTTTCCTCAAAGAACAATTGAGAGTTTTCTCTTGATCTCCTTGATAACTGGCACGAAGAAGTAAAAGTGAAGTAATATCTTTTTTAGTATATCGTTGATTGTCTCGTAATTACTCCAGTTAGCATGTCAGCTGTAGCTCTTTCTCTTTCTTTGAATGAAAGAAGTTGCTTCTTTTATTGAACAGAGCAGGGACAACAATGATCAGATTCCTAGGGAAGTCCTTAAAGCTAGTGTTGCCAACCGTCTCGGTTTGATTTGGTCGGGAGTCAACTAGAATAGAACTGTGCGAGTGGAAACGGTGTTGTTTCTACTATTGAATATTGTTGTGGTTGTGAGTTGTAGGATCGATCTTTTGCGATTCGATTTCACTAAGCGTTTTAATGATCTTCTATCATGATTATTCAGTACTATTTTAAGACTACACATTTCGGCCAAGTTTATGGTTCATCTCATCTTCATCTTTCCAAGATTTAATAACGCCCTGGACCGTTCGTAATCCGGTGCTAGTAATATTAGCATTCTCCTTGCACGTATTCTTCCCTTGACATTGGCCAAATATTTCGGTCCTTTAACTGATCAGCCGCACGCTTAGAGCTCCTCTACTACAGGCTGACTTATCAAGCATATTGAAGCCCATAGGGTTCCATACTACAGTTACGGAAATTATAAAATAAGTGTTTAAATTATAAATACTTTATATGAAAAAAGAAGTTTCAATTAGAATATTGTAGAACTTATCTCGCACAAGTATGCTCCAGTACCTGGTATCCGATTATTTATTAGCCATTCTTTTCTTCTTTCTTCGTTTCTAGGAAAGCGAAATAGCCTAAAATCCTTTTTAGAATGATTAGAGCAGTTCGGTGCAGAACAACCACCCATAATTATTTCAATTATACTTCCTAAAGTGAAAATACGAATAGAGCTAATGCTAATGGATTGCGCTTCCAGCTATGGTGGGCTTCAATATGCTTGATGAGTCAGCTCGTATATAGAGGAGCCTTACGCACGCTAATCCCGTCACATTTAAAGGTTGTATTGCTCGCAGAATTATGCACATTTTTCTAAATGCATCAGCACCTCCTCAGTATTTGCATGTTTCAATTCACACCACGATTTTTGCCACATATTGTAATTGAAAAATTCTATAGTAGTAAGGAAGACACTGCCATTTCAGATGACAGTATAAATGGACCGGTTTCGCGCTTATTTTGCGCTCATCAGTATGGAATAACGTTAACTGCAATGGCAGCAATGGAAGTTGTTCTTACTGTCGCTGTAGTTAACGGTTGTTCCATGGTGATGAGTGCATAATAAGCGCGAAACCGGTCCGTGGATACTGTTATATGCAATAGGAGTTGTTGTTGTGGTTACCCAGACCGTCCGATCTACCAGAAAGGATATGCAATAGGAGTTGTTGTTGAGACCCAGACCGTCCGACCTACCAGAAAGGTGTAAGGTAACTGTATGGACGGCCGGGAAGTGCCACCCAATTTAGACCGGAACCCAGTGGGGGAGGCATCCACAGGGACCGTACCCTCCTTCCCCTACCACCAACCTCTCGGAAGGACTTACGGACCCACATGTTTAACGTGATCGTACTCCGCATGAACACGGCGGCATTTGTGGTAGCGTGCAAATCTAGCGCGCAAACCACGGGGATACCGCACCCGAGATGGCCAACAGCACGCGGTGTTCCGAGGTGGTCACCCACCAAGTACTAACCGCGCCCGATGCTGCTTGACTTCGGTGATCTAACGAGAACCGGTGTTTTCAGCACGGTACGGCCGTTGGCTCATGCAATAGGAGTGTGAAAGGCCCAGACCATGCAGCCAACCCAGGGGTTTACGGCAGTTAAATGCATGGCCGGGAGTTAAATGCATGGCCATGCAATAGGAGTTGTTGTTGTTGAAACCCAGACCGTCCGACCTACCAGAAAGGTGTAAGGTAACTGTTTGGACGGTCGGGAAGTGCCACCCAATTTAGACCGGAACCCAGTGGGGAAGGCATCCACAGGGACCGTACCCTCCTTCCCCTACCACCAACCTCTCGGAAGGACTTTCGGACCCACATGTTTAACGTGATCGTACTCCGCATGAACACGGCGGCAGTTTTGGCAGTGGCTGGAATCGAACCCGGGCCTACCGAGTGCAACTCCAGCGCGCTAACCAATGAGCTACCGCGCCCCATGCAATAGGAGTGTCTTTCTACTTTCCTTGTATACATAATGTATAAGAAAAGTATTGTGACGGGGTCTAAAATTCGAATTCGAGTTTTTGTCGGGAGAACACGTTTCAAGCATCCCTGATCACGAATCAAACGTTTTTGAAATGATGTGTGTGTGTGTGTGTGAGAGAGAAAGTATGTGTGTGTGTGTGAAAGTATGTATGTGTGTGTGAAAATATGTGTGTGTGTGTGTGTAAAAATATCTGTGTGTGTGTGTGAAAATATGTGTGTGCTTGTATGTGTGTGAAAATATGTGTGTGTTTGTGTGTATGTCAGTGAGTTTGTGGAGACGATAACTGACAAACGAATGGACCGATTTGAACGAAATGTGGTACAAAAATCACAATCCGTAAACACTGGAAGCCTATTGTTTTTATACGCAATCCAATGTTCAGAACCCCCTAAATTTTCGAGTGAAATTTTGAAAAAATCGTCAAAAAATCAAAACCGCTAATAAAGTTACGCAAATAGACATTTCTTATGTAATTTTTCATTAGAAAGCGATTGACAAATTTTAGAACGCTAACATGAACCGTTCTCGAGATATTGCATATTTTTCAAAAAAAATTATCAAAAAGTCATATAAAATAGAGAAAAAATATTTCCTATTGAGAAACATGTTCACTTCTCATATGTAATACCATGCGATAAATTGGGTGGCATTATTCTCGTGGATCTAGCTCGTTTCATTCATGAAAAAAGATACTTTGAGTAATAGTTTTGTATTTGAACGCCAATAGTCATTTATCTGCTATAAGAATAACTTGTTTCTTCGTTCATAACGCTTGGTCAGATTTTGGCGACGAATTTGGTGGAATGTCGCCAACTTGGCGACTTTTCAAATGTTGCTAAGTTAACGAAAAACTTGCCAAATGGATAAAAATGACGCTAAATCAATGACGACTCATTGATGATGACGACATGGAAAATGACAACTCACTGACGAAAATTCAATATCTTGGAAAGAATATAAATAACTACTTTAAAAATAATCTTTTTTTTTTCTGTAAAAGTAGTAAATTCATTGCATTATATAAGGAAAGTCATGTGCTGCACACATCAGATTTTTTAGTTTTAGGGGACGCCCCTTTTTGGCTGGTTTTTGTGATTTTAAACTACAGCAGTATTCGGTGGCGAAAATTGAATTTGAATATTTGTCATCAATTTTGGTATATGGTCTTTGTAGATGAAAATCAGCGGCGAAGGGAATCTGAGTAGACTGTGTCTACTCATACATTCCGCTACCAATCAAATCCCACTTTTGCATTATTTAAAATATTTCATGCATTTACTTCGAATAATGTACAATTAAAATAAAATTTACTTGGCAGTAGGTTGTTTGGGTAAACACTGTCTACTCAGGTTCCCCCCAAGCCACGCCACTGATAAAAATAATAAAATATCTTGCATTGAGAATTGTGAAAATATTCTCAAACTTCCCGGGTCTTCTGCAACTGTAGTGGCAGCACATCGAGAGCATTGTGCAAGAGGAGGGCACTTTTGTGTAATGGCATATGTTGGTGGATGGCTAATAGCGAGGGGGCTGTTTAACAGCACGGGCGAAACAGTTAGTATCAACATAAGTTGTTGATTAAAATATCATCCATAGGTGTTTGTCAATAAATAGTTGCATCAAGTCATCCAGGAAGGCAATTGTTGCTAAACGATAAATATTAGATAATGGAAATAAAAAAAACCCTCGGAAGAAGTAGAAAGAACAGTAGAGGGATTCAAAACTTTCTCAGTGAACAAAACTGCGAACTTAAAGTCTGTATAATAAAATAAATAGAAAAACAGTCATTTAGAAATGATCTATTTCATCAACTAAATGTAAAATTAGAACAAACTGCTGTAAAAAGTACCTTTGAATACAAAAAATGCAGAATTAGGACGAATAAACCAGTAATTAAAATAAACAGCCTGTTACTGAAAATTAAACTTTATGCACTAAATTAATTAATTGGAGCCAAATTAATTAATAAATTATGGAATAATTAATTAATTCTCATACCAGAATTCATTTTTTTTTTTTCAAATTTTACAAGAAAAAAATCAAAGGGGACTAATGACGTCACGAACAAAAATATTGTATCGCGTCTATTTTTCACAACAAAAATTGAAACTATAAAGTCTCGTGATCATTGGGCTATAAATAAACCCTTTTATGTAGGATTATGTCAAATTCTGTCCTATGCTGCCATGTTAATGAAATATAAAATTTCGAATAAATCTCGGAAGTTTTCGATCGAATTAAAAAAAATTCTATCTAGTTCTAGATTTTTTGATAACAAATCCGAATATAAAGTTTCGAGAAAATCCAATACTATTTGTGGCTGTTATCGAGTACACAAGAAATCAACCGCGGACATCAGATAGACGGAACATCACTCCGAAAATAGTCAAAACGTGTTCAGGAGATCTTAAAACATGTATTGGCATCAAAATATCGAAATCGAAATTTTTTTCTTGAAAACAATACTTTCTCAATACTACGCGTGAGAAAATAAAAATTAGAACAAACTACTGTAAAAAATATCAGTTAATAATAAAAAAAAAAACCTACAAAATTAAGACGAATATAACAAAAATTAAAATAAACTACCAGTTTCGAAAAGCTTTAAGAACTATCTCATTAACATAACTAAATTAAAATAATCTTCGATCAAATTACTTTAAAAATACCAAAGAATAAAATACTTTTCAGAAAAGATAAAAAAACAGCCGTTTTTATTTGTGTTCTATTTATAATAAAGCACCAAGTTCGTAATTTTATTCACTGAGAAAGTTTTGCATCCTTCTAGTAGAGTTCTTTTTCCATCTCCTTGGAAAACCTCGGCGCCCCACTTGTCGAGCCCCCTTCTGCCTTGCACACCATGCATACCATGTTACACCGGCTCTGCATTTAAAAAATCAATTATTAGAAATATGTGGGTCTGTATGTTCTTCCGTAATGAGAATGGGGAAGGAAGGTATGGCCCTTATGGATTCCGTCCCCACTGGTTTATGGTCTAAATTGGGTGGCACTTCCTTTGATCGTCCAAACAGATACCTTACACCTTCGGGTAGGTCGGACGGTCTGGGTCGAAAACGAAAAAGTATACCCCCCCCCCCCCCCGTGATGACTTAGAAGGCTGAATTTTTGTATACTTAAGGTCAAAGAAGAAGAAGAAATCAACTGCTAGGGGTGGGACTGCACATTGGTTAGAACACTGAGGTTGCACTCTGAGAATCCAAGTTCGATTCCAGGCTTTGCCCAAACTGTCCCCGTGCTCACGCGAAGTACGGGCACGTGGAATATGTGTATCTGAAAGTCCTTCTGAGAAGTGATAGGGAAAGGAGGGTACGGTCCCTGTGGATATCACCCTCACTGGGTTCCAGTCTAAATTGTTTGGCACTGTCCCGGCTATCCAACCTTGCACCTTCGGGTAGGTCGGTCGGTCTGGGTCGAAAGAAAGAAAGAAATCAACTGTTAAAAATTTAATTGCTTTCTAAACTAATTGACATAATATTTTCTTAATGAAGAAAATGAAAATTAATTATTTATTTTCTTGCAGACATACACCATATAATATGCCCTTGAAAGTTTTCATTGGCAATGGCGATGGCTTAGCAACCGGTTTTCATTTTTAGTATTCTGCAACAGCGGCATTTTTAAAGGGGAAAAAATAGAAGAGAAAAACTCATGAGAGAATGAAGGTATTTTGAAAATTATGGAATAATTAGTCACGACAAAATTGAATGCTGACTATGTCCATGGACATGTTAATTTAATAGTCATTCTCCGATTAGTTGCACGCATTAAAGTAGTGGTAGAACATCTATGTATATTTCGGGAAAAAAAAATATATATCCCATTGTATCAGTAATAATGGCAATTTTCGTTGTTGCATCACAGTAACTATAATTTACGTTCTGGGATGCTGCTTGTTTAAGATTATTAATCTCTTGATTTTTCTAACAATGCTGAAGCATTTTATTCGTTGGTTAATTTTTCTCTTTAATGAAGCTGAGCGAAACGAAGTTGCATAACATCGAATCAAATGCCATCTTTATTACCACAATTCTCAAGTACGGATGGCGCTAAAATTTTATAGTCATGTTGAGGTCATTTGCATTGTTTATGAAGAGGTTTAAAGGTCACGGGGATTATTGATATTTCCCATTTATTACGGTATCTGTTTAATTTTGGCAAAAATGTTTGAAACTCATATATTGTAGTACAGATAATCGTCTACTATTACACGGGTATATCTTCTTATCTAAGAGAATATAAGTATAGAACGGGTATATATATCTTCCCGTACAAATTTAGCGCTTTCACTTTGGCATATATTGATTCAATTACGTATTTTTTGTAAATTTGTATACAAACGGGACCAGGATGTTTTATTCATCAGATCTGCCTGAAGATAAATTTGTATAGCAAGAACAGATTTTATTAAACTTTTTTTGGGAGCATTAATTTAAATATTTTAATAGAATGTTTTGAATAACAATTCTTTTAAATTGATATAGGAATTTGCATATGATTGCTAAGTTTAAAGGTATTTATAATGTATATTCTGTACCAAGAACGGGTATACTGCTAGTTACTTAATGAAGAAACATTTTATAATTGATTTGATTCTAGTGGTTATGGCAGGAGGATCGCGCGCTGTAGTCCCGCGATCGATTCTCGACACCGTCCTAAAGCTTCCCTCGTGTAAACGCGGAGTATGGGCACGATAATTCTGTAAGACCTAATGTCCATCAGAGAGGTTATGGGTTGGGGGAAGGATAATACGATCCTTGTGAATAGTCTAAATTGAATAGTTAAAGGGTGCAATGTGATCTGTCTCCTATGGTGATAGAAGCAAAACGGTAATATCAACACACATTAGTCCTTCTTCGACCCAGGTTTTCCGACCTACCCAAAGGTGTATGTTTGTACGGCCGGGAAGTGCCACACAATTTAGACAGGAACCCAGTAAGGGCGGCATCCACAGGACCCGTACCCTCATTCCCCTACCACCAACTTCTAAGATGGACTTACGAACCTACATATTTAACGTGCTCATACTCCACATGAACAGTGGAACTGTTTGGGCAGAGGTGGGAATCGAACTCGGGTCGTCCAAGTGCAATTCCCGCTCGCTAACAATATGCAAAATAGTGAGTAACAGCATTACTCACTAATATTTCTTTTTTTTTTTTAATTTAAATGTGTCAATTCATATTCCTTTGAAAGTGTTTTTCTTTTATTAATACCTCGACAATCTTTGAGCTTATAGATACTTGATTTAGGAGGGGTTACCTTCAATCAAGTAGAAATTAATCATACCAAATTTGGAAAAAGAAAAAAAAAGAGTCGTATAGATTTGCGTATTGAATAGTCAGTTTTAAACGTATAGATTACCGATACTAAGCGTCGCTATCTGTGGTTATCTTAAAAAACAATTTTTTGCACTTTTGCCAAAAAATGGTATTTCAGTATACAAATTCTATTTTGACCTTTGACGTGTTTCATTCTGATTTACAATACCCAATGAGGAAATTATTCGTGTACAACTTAGTTTTTCTATAAATGATTTTTTTTCACTTCCATTACTAAACAGATTATCTTGCATGCATGGACTCACACGAAGTGGAGTATCAAAGAGAAACTGAAATGTCATATTTAAATATTTAAAGGATATTTTATCTTTTAAATTACATTTAAACTATACTTTATGAGACCCGCCACATGCAAGTTTTCCTTTGATTTTTGATTCAAAACAAACATCATCAAGATCACGTATCACGGTAAAGTACAGGCACAATTAAGAACATAGAAATATAGTGTTGCTTAGGTTACCAGAAAACAAACTTTATTTTTATCCTTTTCTTACAATACGAATATATGTAAAGGAGAAGTATTGAAATTTGGTCCAAGATTTGGTTCTCGAAGTTTGCCCGATCATTACGTTTTTTATCATCCTTGAACTTGAACCAATTACTTAACACTTTCCAACATAGTTGAAAAGTGTTATTTTATACGTTGATAAATCAACACTTTCTAACATAGTTGAAAAGTGTTATTTTATATGGTGATAAAACATTAACAAGTTTCAAATAGATTTGATGAATATTTTGTGCTGTAAAGTTTAGTGACTTGACTACTCGTATACTTCTTTCAAAACTATACTTACAGCAAAGCTAACTTGACTGTAGATATATATGGAAAAAATCTGATGTGGGCAGCACAGGACTTTCCCTGCACACTTATAACCACGTTCTTTTTATTTTAATTAATTTTAATTAACTTTTAATTCAATTTTCATTTTTATTTGGTAACTGGACTTATTTTCAAAGATGGCGTAGAGAAAATACGAAAAACTAAAATATCTCGAGAGCTGCTAGTCCTACTGTAATGGGGTTGGTCTTATTCTTTTCATTAAAAATTATGTATAAAACAACCATTTAATGGATATATTTGAGCATACGTAGTTTTTTATTTTAGATTTTGACGATTTTTGCAGGCCATTTCGCAAAACAAGGCAGGTTATTTTTTTTCCGAATCGTACCAGAATCTAATCAATACCAGGGTGACCAACAAGCGACTTATCCACCGAATTTTGTGAAATTCGGTCCATTATTTTTTCAGCTACAGTGGATACAGGCTTTCGCTGGCCATTTCGCTAAAAAAGGCAGGTTCTTTTATCCCGAATTGTACCCAAAACTAATCAGCACCAGATTCGCCCACAAATGACTAACCTACCAAATTTTATGAAATTCGGTCAATTAGTTTTTTAGTTAGAGTGAATACAAAATCTGCACAGACAGACACACACACAGACGTCGGGCTAAAAATAGATTTTTCGTATTCTAGAGGTCTTGAATCGCGTAGATTCGTCGAGAACTCGAGTTGTGATTTTCGGCATGATTCCAATACTTTCCCTATACATTACCATGTATTGCAGGGAAAGTAAAAACTATAAACATCTGCTAAGTTATATTGTCCAACTATAAAACACTATAAATAATTGAAAAATCAAATTTTGCTGTATTAAATCGGTGGTTTACTCTTAAATCAATCAATTCCTATAATTAAATTTCAAAATTTATTCATGTTTTTAACACATTACAACATACTCGAAAGTGTTTATGACTTTGAAGTGTTTATGACAGTCGTTCTGTCTGTCCGTCCGCGCGATGACTGCCCTAAAAATGACTTTATCGAAATGAAATTTTAGCATGTTGTAGAGACGGTCTCTGCGACGCATGGGAATGAAAATGAATAAGATCCCCCAATTAGTTCAGAATTTTACCCGGATTGAAGAAATGAAATACATTGAACCCTATGAGACTTAATTTTAACTTTTCTTAAAAAATGTTTGAAAAATTAACAAATTGCTTTGAAAATTTTAGAAAATATTCGAATTATCACATAAAATGAATGAAACATTTTTCATCAAAATATGTTGTAAAGATCGTGATTTTCAAAAATCGTTTAAATTTATATCTAGTGTTGCATCCGTTCTAAAACCGCTTTATTTTTTAATGTTATCTGTGTGTCTAAATTCTGTGCTAACTCAATTACAATATTTTTTGAATTTAAATGATCACTAAGCCTTGATTATTTCTATTACGACGTTTAATTTTAACACATGCAGAGTGTAAACAAATCAGGCGATTGTAAGGTGAGATGTATAAGAATTGCTGAATGTTTTTTCACGCAAAATTTAGCTCTGGAGTCCGAAATATAAGTGATATGAATAAAATAAATATTCATTTATTTTACACAGAGAGGCAGACGATTTATATTTCGAAGACGTCATTTGAATAAAGTTCATTTTGTGTAACTAGCATTGTCTTTTTCGATGAAGTTTTCCGTTTTCAAGTATAACAAATTACTGTAATACTGAGATAATTTTAAAAAAATCTGATGTGGGCAACACATGACTTTCCTTATATAATGCAATGAATTTACAACTTTTACAGTAGGTTTTTCTTATAGTAGATACTTATATTCTCTCCAAGATATTGAATTTTCGACAATTAGTCGTCGTTTTCATTGATTTAGCGTTATTTTTATCCATTTGGCGAAATTTTCGTTAATTTGGCAACATTAAAAAAAGTCGCCAATTTGGCAACATGTCGCCAAATTCGTCGCCAAAATCTCCCGAGGCGTTATGGATGGAGAAATAAGTTATTCTTATAGCAGATAAATGACTATTAGCGTTCAAATACAAAAGAATTACTTAAATTATCTTTTCTCAAGAATGGAACGAGCTCAATCCAAGACAATGATGTCACCCAATTTATCGCATGATATTACATATGAAAAGTGAACATATTTCTCAACAGTTAATATATTTTTTTTAATTTATGGGATTTTTTGATAAATTCGTTTGAAAAATGTACAATATCTAGAGAACGGTTCATGCTAGCGTTTTAAAGTTTATATCAATCGTTTTCTAAGGAAAAATTACATACGAAATGTCTATTTGCATGACTTTATTAAAGGTTTTGATTTTTTGATGATTTTGTCAAAATTTCACTCGAAAATTTAGAGGAGTTCTGAACATTCGATGACGTTTAAAAACAATAGGCTTCCAGTATTCACGGATTTTGATTCTTGTACCAAATTTCATTCGAATCGCTCTATTCGTTCGTGAGATATCGTATCCACACATACACACACACACACACACACACAGACATCACCTCAAAAATGTTTGATTCGTGATAAGGGATGCTTGAAACGTGCTCTCCCGTCGAAAACTCGAATTCGAATTTTCGACCCCGTCGCAATACTTTCCTTAATACATTATGTATATAAGGAAAGTAATATCCGCGATATCACATTTTAATGATGTTTAAATAAAATTGCATTGAAGTTGGAAAGTGTTTCATAATCAATGCTTTATGCATGATTGATCTTTCTTGTTATTTGTGTGTTTATTGAGCATAATGTTTCTAAAACAAATTAAGCGATTCCATTGAAATTTAGTAATATGCGGAGCTATGATTAGTTTAGAAACGCTGAAGCTTTTAAATACAAATTATTTTAATTGCACTGTTGATAACCTTTATATATTCGAGGAATCACTGGACATGGTTAGCAATTGGGATAGGGATCCCGGTCCACAACATGATCCCGAAATCCCGGGATTATAAATGAAATCTCGGGATTTCGGGGTTCATCCCAGTTATTACTTTCCTTATATACATAATGTATAAGGAAAGTATTGTGACGGGGTCAAAAATTCGAATTCGAGGTTTCGACGGGAGAGCAAGTTTCAAGTATATCTGATCACGAATCAAACATTTTTGAGGTGATGTCTGTGTGTGTGTGTGTGTGTGTGTGTCAGTGAGTCTGTGGAGATGATAACTGACGAACAATTGGACCGATTCGAACGAAATTTGGTAAAAAAACCACAATCCGTGAATACTGGAAGCCTATTGTTTTTAAACGTAATCGAATGTTCAGAATCCCCCTAAATTGTCGAGTAAAATTTTAAAAAAATCATCAAAAAATCAAAACCTTTAATAAAGTTACGCAAATAGACACTTCTTAAAATTTTCCTTAGAAAACGATTGACATAAACTTTAGAGCGCTAGCATGAACCGTTCTCAAGATATTGCGCAATTTTTAGATAAATTTATCAAAAAATCTTATAAATTAAAACAAATATATTAACTGTTGAGAAACATGTTCACTTTTCATATGTAATATCATGCGATAAATTGGGTGACATCATTCTCGTGGATCTAGCTCGTTGCATTCATGAGAAAAGATTCTTTGAGTAATACTTTTGCATTTGAACGCCAATAGTTATTTATCTGCTATAAGAATAACTTATTTCTCTGTCCATAACGCTTGGCGAGATTTTAGCGCCGAATTTGGTGGAATGTCGCCAACTTGCCGACTTTTTTAAATGTTACCAAATTAGCGGAAATCTCGCCAAATGGATAAAAATGACAATAAATCAGTGAAAATGACGACTAATTGACAAAAATTCAATTTCTTGGAAAGAATATAAATTGTTGTTGTTGACTAAATGACCTCCTGTTTCGGCGGAGCCAATTCAGGACCAGTGACGCAGGAAAGAACGAAGAAAGACACAAGACGAGAGAACGGGCCAACGGCCGTACCGTGCTGAAAACACCGGTTCTCGTTAGATCACCGAAGTGAAGCAGCATCGGGCGCGGTTAGTACTTGGTGGGTGACCACCTGGGAACGCCGCGTGCTGTTGGCCATCTCGGGTGCGGTATCCCCGTGGTTTGCGCGCTAGATTTGCACGCTGCCACAAATGCCGCCGTGTTCATGCGGAGTACGATCACGTTAAACATGTGGGTCCGTAAGTCCTTCCGAGAGGTTGGTGGTAGGGGAAGGAGGGTACGGTCCCTGTGGATGCCTCCCCCACTGGGTTCCGGTCTAAATTGGGTGGCACTTCCCGGCCGTCCATACAGTTACCTTACACCTTTCTGGTAGGTCGGACGGTCTGGGTCTCAACAACAACAACAACAAGACGAGAGAACAAAGTTTATTACAAGAAAGCATCACTGACTAAGGTCGGAGGGGGTGCAGCTTCACATTTTAACGAGAACTCAGAAAGCGGAAGACTGACTTTATCCTCAAGAAACATCCATGCCTTATTGGGGATTCGAACCCGAGCCCCCAAGGCAGCAGTCGAAGACGCTATCCACTTCACCGCCTGGGCGACAAGAATATAAATAGCTATTGTAAGAGAAACCTATTTTTACTTTCCTTATATACATAATGTATAAGGAAAGTATTGTGACGGGGTCGAAAATTCGAATTCGAGTTTTCGACGGGAGAGCACGTTTCAAGCATCCCTGATCACGAATCAAGCATTTTTAAAGTGATGTCTGTGTGTGTGTGTGTGTGTGTCTCAGTGAGCCTGTGGAGACGATAACTGACGAACGAATAGACCGATTTGAACCAAATTTTGTACAAAAATCAGAATCCGTAAACACTGGAAGCCAATTGTTTTTATACGCAATCGAATATTCAGAACCACCCTAAATTTTCGAATGAAACTTTGAAAAAATCGTCAAAAAATCAACACCACTAATAAAGTTACGCAAATAGACATTTCTTATGTAATTTTTTATTAGAAAACGATTGGCATAAATTTTAGAACGCTGACCTGAACCGTTCTCGAGATATTGCACTTTTTTCAAAAAAAATTATCAAAAAGTCATATAAAATAAAAAAAAAATATTTCCTATTGAGAAACATGTTCACTTTTCATATGTAATACCATGCGATAAATTGGGTGACATCATTCTCGTGGATTTAGCTCGTTCCATTCATGAAAAAGATACTTTGAGTAATACTTTTGTGTTTGAACGCCAATAGTCATTTATCTGCTGCAAGAATAACTTATTTCATCGTTCATAACGGTTGGCGAGATTTTTGCGACAAATGTGGCGGAATGTCGCCAACTTGGCGACTTTTTGAAATGTTGCCAAATTAACGAAAATCTCGCCAAATGGATAAAAATGACGCTAAATCAATGAAAATGACGACCAATTGTCGAAAATTCAATATCTTGGAAAGAATATTTGTATCTACTATAAAAAAAACTATTTTTTTACTGTAAAAGTAGTAAATCCATTACATTATATAAGGAAAGTCATGTGTTGCCCACATCAGATTTTTTTTTATTGTAAAAATAGTACATTTATTGCATTATATAAGGAAAGTCATGTGTTGCCCACATCAGATTTTTTACTTTCCTTATATACATAATGTATAAGGAAAGTATTGTGACGGGGTCGAAAATTCGAATTCGAGTTTTCGACGGGAGAGCACGTTTCAAGCACCCCTGATCACGAATCAAACAGTTTTGAAGTGATGTGTGTGTGTGTGTGTGTGTGTGTGTCAGTGAGTCTGTGGAGACGATAGCTGACGAACGAATGGACCGATTCGAACCAAATTTGGTACAAAAATCACAATTTGTAAACACTGGAAGCCTATTGTTTTTATACGCAATCGAATGTTCTGAACCCCCCCTAAATTTTCGAGTGAAATTTTGAAAAAATCGTGAAAAAATTAAAACCGCTAATAAAGTTACGCAAATAGACGTTTCTTATGTCATTTTTCATTAGAAAACGATTGACATAAATTTTAGAACGCTAACATGAACCGTTCTCGAGACATTGCACATTTTTCAAAAAATTATCAAAAGTCGTATAAAATAAAATAAAAATATTTCCTATTGAGAAACATGTTCACTTTTCATATGTAATACCATGCGATAAATTGGGTGACATCATTCTCGTGGATCTAGCTCGTTCCATTCATGAGAAAAGATACTTTGAGTACTACTTTTGTATTTGAACTCCAATAGTCATTTATCTGCTGTAAGAATAACTTATTTCTCCGTCCATAATGCTTGGCGAGATCTTGGTGACGAATTTGGCGGCATGTCGCCAACTTGGCGACTTTTTTTAAAATGTTGCCAAATTAACGAAAATCTAGCTAAATGGATAAAAATGACGCTAAATCAATGAAAATGACGACTAATCGTCGAAAATTCAACATCTTGGAAAGAATATAAGTATCTACTATAAGAAAAACCTATTTTTTTACTGTACAACCAGTAAATTCATTGCATTATATAAGGAAAGTCATGTGTTGCCCATATCAGATTTTACTTTCCCTGCAATACATGGTAATGTATAGGGAAAGTATTGGAATCATGCCGAAAATCACAACTCGAGTTTTCGACGGATCTATACGTTTCGAGACCTCTAGAATACGAAAAAACCATTTTTGGCGTGACGTCTGTGTGTGTGTCTGTGTGTCTGTGTGTCTGTCTGTGCAGATTTTGTATCCACTCTAACTAAAAAACTAATGGACCGAATTTTACAAAATTTGGTAGGTAAGTTACTTGTGAGCGAGTCTGGTGCTGATTAGTTTTGGGTACGATTCGGAATAAAAGAACCCGCCTTTTTTTTTTGCGAAATGGCCCGCAAAAGCTTGTATCCACTCTAACTGAAAAACTGATGGACCGAATTTCACAAAATTCGGTAGATGAGTCACTTGAGGGTTACCTTGGTGCTGATTAGATTTTGGTACGATTCGGAAAAAAATGACCTGCCTTTTTTTGCAAAATGGTCCGCAAAAATCGCCAAATCTAAACTAAAGAGCTGGGTATACTCAAATATATCCATTAAATGCTGATTTAATACGTAATTTTTAACGACGAAAAGAATAAGACCAACCCCATTACTCTAGGACTAGCCGTTCTCGAGATATTTTAGTTTTTCTTACTTTCCCTGCGCCACCTTTGAAAATAAGCCCGGTTACCGCATGAGAACGAAAATTGAATTAAAAGTGAAATAAATTTAGTTAAAATAAAGAGAACGTTAATATAAGTCTGCAGGGAAAGTCATGTGCTGCCCACATCAGATTTTTTAATTAGTTATGAGTTAAAGCAGGGATTAATTGAATAAGAATTTTATGTTACGTTTCTAAACAGTGCCATAGCAACTTTATTTGGCGCCCGCTTCGAAATAAATTTGACTGCTCTTCTCTTCCTATATGCCGTATTATATGATCAGAAACGGTACAAATATATCCTCTTAGCACAGAGGACTTATTCGTGCCATTTCTGATCATTGCCCATCTCGAACCGAGTCGACCATTGATCTTATCTTATTCCCCGTTAGAGAAACGAAGCAATCAGCTGTTGGTCATCCTTGAATTGATCACCTGTGTGGAAAAGTAGAACCACGTCGAATCTTAACCCTATATATATTAAACCTAATCTCTTCGTTAGTGAATTACATTACGGAAGCTTACTGTCTGATTGATTGCAGATCTTAATAAAATAAATTACATTGCTTTGGGCATCCTGTAACCTAGAGCGGACCCCAGGGGCAAGTTGATATGTGGAGAGTATACGCCAAGAAAATTTAATATTTCCTTTTTATATATTTTTTTCTGAAAACAAGTTTTACATTAACAGACAAAAAAATAAAATTAATTAAAAAATAACAATATTAAAATGTTTTTAACACTTTACAACATAGTTGAAAAGTGTTTATGACTTTGTTCATTCTGTCTGTCCGTCCGTTCCCACAATAATTGCCGTAAATATGACTTTATCAAAATGAAATTTTAGTATGTTGTGGAAAGGAAGGGTCTATGGGACGTATGGGAATGTAAATGAATAATATCATCCAATTAGTTTTGGATTGAACCCGGGTTGAAAAATATGAAATACATTGAACCCTATGGGACCTAATTTTTCAAACATTTTTTAAGCGAAGTCAGACTTCACAAATTGCTTCGAAAATTTTAAGAAATATTCAAATTATCCTATAAAATATATAAAAAAAAATTCCAGCAAAATATGTTCGGTAGTTTTTTAAATAAAAATTAAAATAATAATGACATCCATATAATATGAAGAGGTCGCGTGACCCACTTCAAAATGAAATATGGCATCCATCTTTTTTTCAAAGTAAAAGTTGTGATTTTTAAAGTTCTTTTAAATTTATATTTAGTGTTGCATCCGTCCTGAAATAGCTTTATTTTTGCGTGTTTTATGCGCATCTATATTCTGGGCCAACGCAATTACAATATTTCTTAGTTTAAATGATCATCAAACTTTGATTATTTCTACAACGTAGTCTAACTTTAATGAATGTAAAATGTAAACAAGTGATTGTAAGATGAGTTGTATACGAATTGCTGAATTTTCTTCACGCGAAATTATTTAACTCTGGAGTCTATAATAAAAGTGTATGAATGAAAAATTCACTGCTCTTACATAGAGAGTCAAACGATTTGCATTTCGATGACGTCATTTGAATAAAGTTTGAATAAAGTTTTATGTATGGAGTTGTAAAGTACTTTTACCTCCATGGTTTTAAATTTCCAAGTAAAATAAATTATTGTAGTTCTGTGATAATTAAAAAAATATCGCCGTTGAATGTATCGTATTTTAGAGATGTTTAAATAAAATTACAGAGATGTTTAAATAAATAAAATTAAAATTAATAAACAATGCTTTATGCATGGTTGATCTTTCTTGCAATTCCATGGTTTTAAGTGTTTAAGTAAAATAAATTTCTGTAATATTGTAATAATTTTAAAAATATCACCATTGAATGAAAGGAATAGAATAAAAGTGTATGAATGAAATATTCACTGCTTTTACATAGAGCCAGGCGACTTATATTTCGATGACGTCATTTGAATAAAGTTCATTTTTTTTTTCGATAGAGTTTTAAGTTTTCAAATATAATAAATTATTGTAGTATTGTGATAATTTAAAAAAAATATGATGTGGGCAGCACATGACTTTCCCTTGCAGACTTATATCCACGTTCTCTTCATGTTAATTAAATTTATTTCACTTTTAATTCAATTTTCGTTCTCATTCGGTAACCGGACTTATTTTCAAAGTTGGCGTAGAGAAAAAACGAAAAACTAAAATATCTCGAGAACGGCTAGTCCTACTGTAATGGTGTTGATCTTATTCTTTTCTTCGCTAAACATTACGTATTAAACAAGCATTTAATAGATATATTTGAGCATACGTCGTTCTTTAGTTTAGATTTTGACGATTTTTGCGGGCCATTTTACAAAAAAAAAAGGCAAGTTATTTTTTTCCGAAGCGTACCAAATTCTAATCAGCACCAGGGTGACCCACAAATGACTCATCTGCCGAATTTTGTGAAATTCGGACCATTAGTTTTTCAGTTATAGTGGATATAAGCTTTTGCGGGCCTTTTTGCAAAAATAGGCGTGTTCTTTTATCCCGAATCATACCCAAAACTAATCAGCACCAGACCCGCCTACAAGTGACTTACCTACCAAGTTTTGTGAAATTCGGTCCATTAGTTTTTTAGTTAGAGTGGATACAAAATCTGCACAGACAGACAGACAGATACACACACAGACGTCACGCAAAAAATAGTTTTTCGTATTCTAGAGGTCTCGAAACGTGTAGATCCGTCGAAAACTCGAGTTGCGATTTTCGACACGATTCCAATACTTTCCGTATACATTACCATGTATTGCAGGGAAAGTAATATCACCGCTGAATGTATCGCATTTTAGAGATGTTTAAATAAAATTGCACTACAGTTGGAAAGGATTTCATAATCAATGCTTTATGCATGATCGAGCTTTCTTGTTCTAAATTATACGATCATGAACTCCAAAATATTATGATTATAAGAACATTATTTTAATAGAACGCCCGTTTAGAGCAAAACGGGAGAAGATTGCCACATCTATTTATGTATACCCCAATGTATTTGCAATAGGGGTACGCCATGTAGATAAGTAGTCTTCAGGGGTACACGATCAAAAATTGTTGGGAGACGGCTGCTGTAACCTATGCCGGATCTATAAATTTTGGGACCTGAAGGACGAACACAAGATTTGGCCCTTTTCAGCATTTTAAAATTCACACACACACACATACGCAAATCAGTTTTAATATACAGAGTTTCTAGGAAAGTTCTTATGCACCCGAATAACTTTGTAAGGAAAGGTCCGTGAAGGTGCACGTTAGGTCTGTCTATAGTAAAGTGGGCATGTCCGATAAAATGAGAGCTATTGCAGGCGCCCCTACGGTAAATTAAAAAAATCTGAGGCAGCACATGACTTTCCCTGCAGACTTATATCCACGTTTTCTTTATTTTAATTAAATTTAATTCACTTTTAATTCAATTTTCGTTCTCATTTGGTAACTGGACTTATTTTCAAAGGTGGCGTAGAGAAAATACGAAAAAACTAAAATGTCTCGAGAACGGCTAGTCCTAGTGTAATGGGGTTGGTCTTTTTCTTTTTATCGTTAAAAATTACGTATAAAACAAGCATTTAATGGATATATTTGAGCGTACGTAGTTTTTTAGTTTAGGTTTTGACGATTTTTGAGGCCTTTTTGCAACAAAAGACAGGTTATTTTTTTACGAATCGTACCAAAATCTAATCAGCACCAGGGTAACCCACGAGCGATATATCTACTGAATTTTGTAAAATTCGGTCCATTAGTTTTTCAGCTAGAGTGGATACAGGCTTTTGCGGGCCATTTCGCAAAAAATGGCGGCTTCTTTTATCCCGAATCGTACCCAAAACTAATCAGCACCAGACTTGTCTACAAGTGACTTACCTACCAAATTTTATGAAATTCGGTCGATTAGTTTTTTAGTTAGAGAGGATACAAAATCTGCACATACATACAGACAGACACACAGATACACACACAGACGTCATGCTAAAAATAGTTTTTTCGAATTCTAGAGGTCTCGAAACGTGTAGATCCGTTCGAAAACTCGAGTTGCGATTTTCGGTATGATTTCGATACTTTCCCTATACATTACCATGTATTGCAGGGAAAGTAAAAAAAGTTAAGATAAAGATTTCGACAATACGCAAGATTAACGAAATAAGCCAATAACAAAGTTGCTAAGCATTGTCTTATACAGTGAGTGGCCTTCAATCTGTTTTGAACCGCTGACCACTTTAAAGGCAGTTAGAGGCTCGCGGGCCGCACATGCAAAAATAACGTCTGTTTCCGAGAGGAATTAATGTTTCTCATCTCAAATACGAGGTCTCTGCTAACAATGTTATCACATTTTTGACCCGAGCATGAAATTTTGGAAGTACATTTTCATTGTAGGAACAACAACGCTTACCCCTGCAACTGATACGGAATTATAGCCTCAAGTCTGGAATTATAGTTTATCTGTTTGGATCTATTTCATAAAATTGCATGAAGTTTCATTGTTTTTTCTAACATGTGATTAAAGCATGGCACGGTTTCCCCCAGAAAAAGTTTCCCTGAAAAGCATCCCACCCTTATCACTATTAAAACATTGCTTAATAAATTTTTTTCGTTCCAAACAACAAAAACTATGTAGTTTTTTTTTGTTTGTTTTTAAATTCTAGCAAAGGCAGTTTTGCCTACTTTGCTGCACTGCTTACAGCCGTGGTTAGGAAATTTTGGGAAATCCGAATATGTATATTATATCAACATCTTGTACATTCTGTATTTAAATTTTCTATTATATGGATATTCTGAATGTCGTATATGAAACTGCTTTCAGGGGGGGAAAATATTTTTGTAAAGGTGTTGAAATGAACACACAAGCATATTTTTATAAAAACAATTATTTTATTCTTAAACTGTATAAATCATAAAATAAACTCCATTAACGTAAATTACACATAATAAATCAGTGTGTACATGGTCCACCTTTTTTACCATCGTCGGCATCCACACACTCCACGTTCTACGTCGTACCATCTCGAACCATCGCATCTTCTCTCTCGTGCTTCGCACTTCGCCTTTTTATATCCTGATTGCCAACTCCACCTGCAGTCCGCAATCTGCGAGGCTGTTATTTAAATTTAGGCTATTCTTTCCCCTGGGAAGACCCTACTTGAAAATTAAGAAGTCGAGAATAGAAATTGTTAACTCTTACAAAATTTCGTCTTTTTCGACCCAGACCGTATCTGTTTGGACGGCCGGGAAGTGCCACCCACCCAGTGGGACGGCATCCGCAGAGACCGCACCCTCATTCCCATACAACCGTAAAACTTAAAATATAGTTGTGATATAGAAAGGATTTTTTATTTTAGAAAAGAACATTTTCTTAAAAGTTCATCGGCGGGCCGCAGAGAATCACGTGCCGGACCGCATGCGACCCGCTGATTGAAGACCACCGCCAGTGAGTAGAAATCGACACTAGGGGCGAATGAAAAGTGTATATGGGAGATAAAAAACACCCGTCACGTCACAATGTCGTATTATCAAGGACTTGAACACGGTGACTTCCCAAATGCACACGTATATTGTCTCCAACGGGGTGTATATTGTTACGAAATGTATCCTCCAGAATCGTGGGTGTACACGCAGGATACAAGACCGAGTACAAGTTTCCGGATAACCTACGCTCATTTACAAGCACAAAGTAAACAGGAACAATATACAATCAAACAGCACTTAAATGCTCCACTCATTTCACTAAATGAGCGATATTATTCACAGAATGTTGACGAAAGTAATTTTACAAGACAAGACAACCGCTACTATTCTCAAAACATTGACAAAAGTCACAGTCCACTGTAGCTCGTGGAATTTCAACGCTTCAACTGATCTCTCCGATTCAATGATGACTCCTATTTATAGTCTCTCCATAGAAACTTCTGGAAATTTCTATATTTCAAAGAATAATTGTTCTAACGAGAAGTATAAGGGACATCCCGGAAATCGCCAAATTGCCGATAAATCGCCAAATCTGGAGATCTTTCTTCTAACTGGGAAATCCTCACGTCATTCTGACGTCATGCACTATATTTTTCTTCGCCTGGTCTTCGATACAGACGAAAGAGGAGGCGCCAAAGGGAATATTGCGCGTTTGCAACAATATTTTAAACAGGCTCAACACTAGATTTGTGTTCGCGTAAATGTTATTTATTGTATCATTCCTTAATAGGACAGCCATTCAACAATAGGCCTATTCCGCCAAATAAATGCTTTCTCTAGCAGTTTCAGTTACTCATTAGACGATACACTGCAACTTGGCTTTTTTCGTCCATTTCACTTTGTTGCCGCGTTCGTCATCCCAACTTTTTAAACTCTCCGCTGGGTGTCGCTGAAATCACTTTCATTCCATCGGTCATGGTCACTTTACTATAGATAGACCTAACGAATACACTCATTGACCTGTTTTTACAAAGTTATTGGAGTGCTTAAGGTACTTCTGTAGAAATCCTGTATTTTCAAGTTCATATATTTGTTAATTTCAAAGTTTCGATATTGTACTTCAGCTACAGATTAAAACAAAAGGGTTCTTTCAAGTGTATCGCAAGGCAGATTATGAGCACAATGATAACATTTGATTGATTGCAATGTTCCCGATTAGTTATTGCCATTGGTTATTGCATTAGTTATTGCCATTGGTTATTAAATTAGTTATTGCCATTGGTTGCAGGTTTTGCAATTGGAATTGAAAACTGCTGTGCATTGCACTTGAATTATTGGTTATTAGTTATTTATTGGTTATTGCATTAGTTATTGGCATTGGTTATTGCATTAATTATTGCCATTGGTTGTTGTAATGCCAGAAATATAAAATATTAAAACATTAAAAGGAATAAGAAATGATGGAGCAGGGTGAATGCGGCAACCGAGACGGGGCCACCATGTCTACATACCACGCTAAGCCCATTGGCGGTAACCGAGACGGGGCCCTCATGTCTACATACCAGCCCTCATGTCTATATACCAACCCTCATGTCTACATACCAGCACGTAGACCGTCCAGTGGAAAAGGGATAAATAGGAGGACAAGCTGGGGGTCAAGTGAGTTACTCCCTCGGAATTGGTCAGCAGTTGAAGTCAAGTCAGTCTGTTGGAGTTGGACATTTATGCAGAGCAAGGCAGTATAGCAGCTTTTAGATTTGTGTGTAATGAGTTCGGAGGAGAGCTCTGGTGTTGAAAAAGTGTGGATGGTGAAAAACCCGGCGCTTCTTCAAAGATGTGAAAGATCTTATCAGGTACAATTTAAATTATATGAGGATGTTCTCAAAATTGTGTTTTTTTTTTAAAAAAAAAAGCTAATTAATGCGTCCCACCAAGTGTTCCAACCAAATATTACTAAGTCTGGCATTACATCTCGCTAATTACTTAATTGAGTGTCTGAAGAAGAATAGTAGTAATTGTGAGATTAAAAATTATGATGTAAAATTGATGATGCGTGCTAAATAAATTGAAGACTGTTCTAATTGCCCTTAGATCTTACTTGTGAATTTCTATAAGATTATTATATTACCTAAACATCCGTTATGCTGAAAATAGATGGGTTTTGCGGCCACCAAAGCAATGTACTAAACCAAACTACTAATGGCTGTAGTTAATAAGTTAAATGATGTTAGAGTTGCCCATGTTTTAAGATAAATAAGTAATGAACTAAATAAAAATACACACATTCCTTAACGGCACAGTTATTACATTAGTTATTGACATTGGTTGCAGGTTTTGCAATTGTAATTGAAAACTGCTGTGCATTGCACTTGAATTATTGGTTATTATTTATTGATTATTGCATTAGTTATTGGTTATTGCATTAGTTATTGCCATTGGTTATTGCATTAGTTATTGCCATTGGTTGCAGATTTTGCAATTGGAATTGAAAACTGCTGTGCAAAGTTGAAGTATTCCTTCAATTGTTGAAAAAATAATTTTCTTTAAGAGAAAATACCGTTAAATCGTATTGAATGTGGAAATTAATCAATATCGGAGCCTGATTTTTGACTCATCACTATAGTTCAGTGGTGTCGCCAGGGGGGGGGGGGTGATTTGGGGTTTATAACCTCCAAGAACCAACTCATCGAACCTATTGAATTTTAAAGAATTGATAGATGGAAAAATATTTGATTACCTCCTCCACCCCCAACCCCAGAATTTTTTTCTGGCAACGCTACTGCAATAGCTTCTTTTTATATCTACAATATATTGTAGGGAAAATAAAAATCTATCAGCAAAAATACAGATTATTGGAAATATAAAACAGAATTAAAAGTCCTTATTAATTTAAACATGCGAAGTCAAATTCTATCACAAATAAGTTCTCTGTTATATACTTTTGTTTAACTTTCAGAAAGCAAAATTCTATAAATATTCTGCCATCTTAATTAAGTAAAGTTTAGGTTTTGCAACGTCAATTTAGCCTCTAACCTTATCGAACATTCCACAGGCATCACTTGTTTACTACACATCTTTCGGCCTCTTAATCTAGTAATCCCCCGTTAAAAGATTGGAAACGTCGCGATAATATGTAGTCTCCATGACCTTGCACTTAGCTTTTAAAAGATATGCTAGTTCAGTTTTACCCTATATATCTTTGTGGGTGTAGCAAAACAGAAAGTTGACATTAAATTTTAAGAGTTGAGAATATAGACTAATAATTTATTTATAGGATAGCTCTCTATATTGCATATAGCAACATCCGTAGACCGGTTTCGTACTTTTTATGCTCTCCCCAGTATTACCGATACCTGCAGTATAGCAGCAAGTCTTTTAACTATAAGCTCAATGATTGTCGAAGACATTTGAAGCCGATTCGAAGTAGGACTAAATTTGTCGATCTCCATAAACGTTCGCAGAATTATGGAACACAGCAAGTTTTCTTGCTGCAATTGCAAATATCTGCTATTTCATGTTGACGAGAACATAATAAGCTCGAAACCAGTCCGTGAATATTGTTACCTGAGACGGGAACGCGATCCTAGTTTTAAGAGTATTTCATACATATGGATTCTGTGAGCTTAAATTTATTTATGTCACCCGATTGCGATGTATCATATTTTTGGTGAAAGATGCTCAAAAGTTTCCGGATTTCTGCCGAAATCGCGAAGTTTCGTGCCAACTTTATAAAGGTTCTATCAGGTTTTATTTGTTACATATATAAATATGCTCAGAAAGATTTCGAATCTTGTTTTTCTTTTAAAATGAAATTTAGTAGGCAACAGTGTTTCGAAATAAAAAATTCGAATCTATCATCAAAATGCAACATTTCTTACGATGTTATACAACCGAACCTAATTGAATTATGTTCATTGAACATATAGGGGTCCATAAAGGCCGTTCCCATATTGGAATAGCATTTCCAAAGCAGTAGCCAAGGGCCCTATTCCAGTCTTGTCGATAATTGTTTCGCTTCGATCGATAGAGGGTGCTCCTACAGCAGAGCGAAAAACTATTGTAAACTGTTTTTGTTGGCGTTTGTAACTCCGCTGTAAGAATCTCTCTCGGTCAGCGAACCACGAATGAAGCTTGAAATAAGGTTCCGATATTAGTCCCCCATTTATTAGAAATAGCCAATAATTTCACTGACAGCTATAAGAGTTGCTATTTACCGCAATAAGTCAGCCATACTCATACCACATAGCCGAATTTAAATTTCATGAAGTTTGAGTTCAAATTGCACGGGGTTGCAATCAGGGCTCAACTTACTTCTAGAAGCCTGGGTTGCAATGTCGTACGCCGTGCTGAAGAGAGCAAAATCGAACCACAGAAGCTGGTCTTTGTGTTGGGAACGCGATTACAATGTTTGGAAACGTCCCGAAAATGGTAGGTTCTGTGATAATGAACTTGGCTATTGCAGCAGGCTCCTGCAGTCTAAGCAAGTCTAAGCAGCCACCTGCAGTCTAAGCAGACGCTGCAGTTGCGCAACCGTTTACGTTTTGAAATTTCAATGCTGCTGTGTGATTGACTTCATCGACCACTCAACAGAAATTCGCAAAGTTGCGGAATATAGCATGTTTTCATGCAGTTTGCAACAAGGAAATAGAATCTTATTTTATATTTGCATAACTCTGTTCTTTGATATTTATATTACTGCTACGTTGTAAGCTCAGGAATCGCGGGTGTACGCTCAGGATACAAGAATGAGTCCAAATTTCTGGATAAATGACGCGTTTATTTACAAACACAGCGCAAACGGGAACAATTTACAACAAATAGCTCGATAACTAACTCGTAACATGACTAAAACAATTGTCAGGTACAATAAAACAGCAATTAAATGTTCTACTGATTTCACAAAACAGCCTATACTATTATCAGAACATTGACGTATTTCACAGTTCAATGTAGCTCGCATCACTTCAACTATCCTCCGACTGAGCGCGATGTCTCCTTTTATATACTTTCCGTAGAAACTTCCAGAAGGGACTTATATTTCCCAGAATATTCATTATTTCGGTAATGCTCTCGTACCATCGTAAATTGGCGATAAACCGCCAAATCTTGCAACATTGCACAGATTGCTCAAATATGGCAACCCTACATTGACGTAAATAAGTATGGCTGTTTGTAAAGGTATTTTTCCCTTTGGTTCTCAAAAGAGCCTCCATTTTACTTATTCGTAACATTAGTGATGCCTAAAAACATTAATCACCACAATCTTAATTTTTAAATTGATTTATTTTGTTTTTCCTTTTGAAAATCTATGCCACCGAGATTACTCACAGAATTTCCTTACCCAAGCTTAAATAATACTCTTAAAAAATAAATTAAACTCACATTCCTGGCTCCACTTTCAATAATAAATGCTTTTATTTTAATACAAACATTAATGCACGCAATTTTGTAAAAAGGGGAAATTTTCATGTCTGTAATTAATAACAGCTCAGGGTGGTCCCGAATGGCTAAAAATTTACACTTTGTAATTGTTTATCAAAGATAGAATAAATGCATCGTAATTATTGAAAGAGGGAATCCGGTTACCTTTAAGGAATATTAATTTCTGGAACAAAGAATTTTGTTTGTTTCTTTGTTTTGGAATATATATAAAAGTAGAATAAAAAAACCTTATTGTTAATTCCTTAAGCATTATTTTAGCTTTTCTTCTCTAATTTTATTAGTAACATTTGTTTCAAACAAAACCCACTATATCAAAATAATAATATAAAGCAGTTTTTCTTTTTAAGCTTTGTTTCTTTAATTAAACAAATTTACTTTATTTCAAAAAAATCTAAAAATATACTCTTATAATCTTTGAATTTATAAAGTGAAATTTACATTTATAATTGCCTAGAACTACATATTATGGGTTAAAAAAATAAAATAAAAGATGCTATACTAACAAATTTGAAAATTTTATCAGTTTAAAAAAAATTGATGTGGGTAATACATGACTTTCCATACACATCAAAAAAAATCTGATGCGGGCAACATATGACTTTGTATACATAAAAAGGCTGTTGTGTGCAACACATGACTTCTGATGTGAGCAACACATGACTTTCTGCACACAAAAAATCTGGTGTGGGCAACAGATGATTTTCCATATGCATAAAAAATCATGTGGGCAACACATGACTTTCCATACACAAAAAATCTGATGTGGGCAACACATGACTTTCCATACACAAAATAGTCTGATGTGGGCAACACATGACTTTCTATGCACAAAAAATCTAATGTGGGCAACTCATAACTTTCCATGTACAAAACAATCTGGTGTGCAACACAGAAAAAAATCTGATGTGGGTAACACTTGACTTTAGATACGCAAACTTTCTATACACAACATGTGGAATTTTTTTATTAAAAAGCATTATTTACATTTTAATTTATTTTTATTCTCCTTTAAGTCCATAATAAAGAATATGTACCACAGAATTGAAATTAAGAGCTTTAGGCGACTTTATTGGCTAAGTAAAGTAATTTACTAATACACGCGCGCAAAAGCTAAATTAAAATATGATTGGTATTTAATTAATATCACGTGAAAATAGGGAAATTTAGCGAATAAGCTAATATAGAAACACAAAGCTATCAGTAAACATGCCTGCCTTTTTCTCGAAAATGAGATGTTTTATATCCACGGAAATGATGTTAAGGAATTTTTCGCATAATATTTCATATAGAGAGCCAACTTACTCAATAATTCTTATTAATTTTTAACACTTTACAGCATAGTGGAAAAGTGTTTGAGTTTGTTCATTCTGTCTGTCTGTCCGTTAGCACGATAACTGCCGTAAAAATGACTTTATCAAAATAAAATTTTATTATATTGTTCAGACGGTCTGTGGGACTTATGGGAATATAAATGAATAATATCACCCAATTGGTTTTGGATTGGACCCGGTTTGAAAAAATGAAATACATTGAACCCTATGGGACCTAATTTTTTAAACATTTTTTAAGCGAATTTAAAATTCACAAATTGCTTCAAAATGTTTAGGAAATATTCAAATTATCCCATAAAATATATAAAAAAAATTTCAGAAAAATATATTTAGTAGTTTTTTAAATAAAAATTAAAATAGTAATTACACCCATTGTATAAAGAGATCACAGGATCATTATATGAAGAGATCACGTGACCGACTTCAAAATAAAATGTGGCATCCATCTTATGTCAAAATCGTGATTTTTAAAATTATTTTTAATTTATATTTAGTGTTGCACCCATCCTAAAACCGCTTTACTTTTGCTTAATTTCTGTGCATCTATGTTCTAAAACAGAGCAATTACAATATATTTGAGTTTAAATTATCAATGCTATCCATCTTCTGTCAACATCGCGATTTTTAAAGTTCTTTTTAATTTATATTTAGTGTTGTGTCCGTCCTAAAACCGCTTTATTTTTGCTTAATTTATGTGCATCAATGTTCTGAAACAACGCAATTACAATATATTTGAGTTTAAATGATCATCAGACTTTGATTATTTCTACAACGAAGCCTAATTTTCACTTATGGAGATTGTAAACACATCAAGCTGTAAGATGAGTTGTATAAGAGTTGCTGAATTTCTTTAACGCAAAATTATTTAGCGCTGTAGATCTGCAATATAGTTGATATGAGTGAAACAGTCATTGATTTTACATAGAGAACAGACGATTTTATAGCAGACTTTTTCGGTGAAGTTTTAAGCACAGAGATAAATTACTTTTACCTCCATGGTTTTAAGTTTTTAAGTAAAATGAGTTATTGCAGTATTGGGATGAATGAAATGAATAGAATAAAAGTTTATGACTGAAATTTTTACTACTTTTTCATAGAGAGCCAGGCGATTTATATTTCAATGACGTCATTTGAATGAAGTTCATTTTTTCGATGAAGATTTCAAATATAATAAATTATTGTAGTATTGTGATAATTTTAAAAATATTACCGCGCTGAATGTATCGCATTTTAGAAATGTGTAAATAAAATTGTATTGCAGTTGGAAAGTGTTTCATAATCAATGCCTAATGCATGATTGATCTTAGTGTTAAATTTTATATAAGTTTTTTGATAAATTTATTCGTAAAATGTGTAACATACTGACAATGATTCATGCTAGAATGAGTGCCATCCGCGTTCACTTTTGATAAATTTAAAATAATTGTTTTTTTAACGGGGTGTTTAAAAAAAAATACTTCGATTGTTTTGAGGCTTCGAAATGTTCAACTGCATTAATTCTAGTAGTAATTTTAATGACAATGTTCTTAAAAAAATTCTATTAAAATATTTAATTCAATTCCCTTAATAAGAAGCGCAAGAATCTCTGTTCCTGCTAATATACAAACATATCTTCATGAGCATATCCAAAGAGCACAATCATTCGTAAGATGCGACTTTATCCAAAGCTGTAGAGAAAATCACTTATTGGCCACATCATATCTTTTATTTTGTAAAGATTATATTTACACTCACTTTTATAATAAGCATATGCTAATTATACAAGCATTGACGTGAAATATGCATTGAAATGTAAATTAGTATTTGCCCTGTTGGCGACATTTTCTTTTCACACCTCAATGTCTTGATCACAGACAAAACTTTCATTATTTTATTTTAGCTTTATATTATTCTCTCTTTCACACTTTGTATCTCAAAATTTAATATTCATGAGTTGGTATGAATATGAAAATTACACATCTAAAGTAGGGTTGACACGTTTAATGCCTAAAAGCAGGGAAAACAACGCTTTATCAGACGCCCCTTCCCTCCTCCAACAACCCAGAAAACATTAACAGTTAAAAAAAAAAATCTAAAATAAATGAAGATTGAAATACAGTTTAATTTACAGACCTTAAAAAAATATTTTTGGAAAGACTTGTTTATAACACTCGCAAATTAGTATTTGTTCTGTGTCCAATTATTAACTTTTAATAATTGCAATTAACTTTTTCACAAAAAACATTTCTCTTTGAAGAATGTAAACATTCAGCAATTTTATCAAAATAAGTGTTGTTGAGAATTTCACAACGTGATGTATCAGAGTTATTGGTTTACGCAATAATTTTAGTCGCTTAAGAATTTTGGCTTATGTTGGAAAATTTCTCAGTAAAGCGATGAAAAAGAAATCTAGAATTGAACATATAAGCACGAATAAAATGATAATGCAGCATACAGCTGTTTCGAAAATACGTCGGATCCGCATCGTCAGTGCAAACGAACCAACAAACCCGAAATCCAAAACCTGAATGATACATCCCCCTTTTTTTTTTTGGACTTCGGGTTTGCGGGTTTGTTGGTTCGCTTGTACTAACGAAGGGGATCCAGCGTATCCTCGAAACAGCTGTATGCTGCATTATCATTTCATTTGTGCTTATATACGTTGCTCAAGTTTTCTGTATCCATCGCATAAAGTGCATTTTACTTATTGAATAAGCGATAAAAAGGTCGAGGATATTTAATTCTTTAAATGGTGAAATCACAACGTAACTTACTCGCAAATAAAAAAATCTGATGTGGGCAGCACATGACTTTCCTTATATAATGCAATGAATTTACTACTTTTACAGTTAAAAAAAATGTTATTCTTATAGTAGATACTTACATACGCTTTCCAAGATATTGAATTTTCTTCAATTAGTCGTCATTTTGATTGATTTAGCGTCATTTTTATCCCTTTGGCGAGATTTTCGTTAATTTGGCAACATTTAAAAAAGTCGCCAAGTTGGCGACATTTCGCCAAATTCGTCGCCAAAATCTCGCCAAGCGTTATGGACGGAGAAATGAGTTATTCTCACAGCAGATAAATGACTATTGGCGTTCAAATACAAAAGTATTACTCAATGTATCTTTTCTCGTGAATGGAACGAGTTAGATCCATGAGAATGATGTCACCAAATTTATCGCATGATATTACATATGAAAAGTGAACATGTTTTTTAAGAGTTATTTTTTTTTATTTTACATGATTTTTTGATGAATTTATTTGAAAAATGTGCAATATCTCGAGAATGGTTAAAGCTAGCGTTCTACAGTTTATGTCAATCGTTTTCTAAGGAAAAATTACATAAGAAATGTCTATTTACGTAACTTTATTAAAGGTTTTGATTTTTTTCAAAATTTCTCTCGAAAATTTAGGGGGTGGGGGGGGTTCTGAACATTCGATTGTGTTTAAAAACAATAGGCTTCCAGTATTCACGGATTGTGTTTTTGTACCAGATTTCATTCGAATAACTCCATTCGTTCGTGAGATATCGTCTCCATAGGCTCACTGATACACACACACACACACACACACACACACACACACACACACACAGACGTCACCTCAAAAATGTTCGATTCGTTATCAGGGATGCTTGAAACGTGCTCTCCCGTCGAAAACTCGTATTCGAATTTTCGACCCCGTCACAATACTTTCCTTATACATTATGTATATAAGGAAATTAATAACAAAAGAAGTTGATTGTTTTGGGAACACTCGTGTTTCCTTCAGTGCAAACAAGAGAAGAGTTTAACGTCAAATTAAAAAAAAAAAATTTTAGCACTTTAATTCTCTGATTTACGACAGAACAAAGCTTAATTTCTTTCTTTCTATTTCATTATTTTTTTCCCACTTTATTTACTTGTCCTCATTTACTGTCTTTCCTTCTTGTTTATAATTATCCTTCTTTTTTGTCTCACGAGATGGCACCTCTATTGCTGTAGTGTTGCATTTTCATTAACGGGTGGCTCTTATTTGGTGTTAAGATATTAGCTTGCTCGCACTGAAGAAAAAAACTAAGATTTTCTGAAAGGATTATCAGTTTTTCGACGTTTTATTTGGTGTTAAGCCATTAGCTTGTTCACACTGAAGAAGGAAACCCAATCGTTTCCGAAACGATTAGCTGCTTTTCAACACTTTATTTGGACAATAATTTACATTGTAATTTCTTATTTGTTATTATGCAAAATGTCACGTTATGTATTTATTTTAGTACTAGTATGTAAGCCTGTCAAAGATAGAGAAAAAATTAACGCCCTTACATTTTTTTCAACTTTTTTTAATAAGTTTTACTTTGTCTATATATGTGGACAGCGCTTAGCGTCGAAAATAGCTAGTCTTAATCAAAACTTGGCTTAGGTAGGTTCTACCCCGTGGTCGATTGATACTATATATGTGCAAAGCTTCAACCTTCTAAGTCACCGGAGGACGTCTGAAGAGTCGGGAAAAGCTTTTCAAACCCCCATTTTCCCCATCCCTGATAGGGAAAGAAATCGAAAATCCGGCTCCGTCAGGTTCTGTTCCGTTGAAGATATTATAAATTGGCAAAGATCCAGCCTTCTGGATTATCCGACTCTGTTATGTTTTTCCATTGTCTATAGTCTATACTAAGTGTGCAAGATTCAGCCATCTAGGTCATTTGACACTGTTAGGTGTTTTTGTTATCGATACTACAGTGATTTCCAAAAATTAAGCACGCAATGCAAATTTTCATTTTTCGAAAGCGTATTTGAGTTTGAGTGGCTGAAAATCGCAGCGGATGTAGATGGCAGTATACAAATATCGTACGTTACAGACAATAACGACTGACTGTCCGGATATATGCTATTTAGGCAGTCGTTGAAGATGCCAGCATTCTGAAGGGTTTGAGGGGGTGCATTTAAATGCTGATACGAAGGGTTTATTACTTTTGCAGGATTATTTTTGATGATATTCTTGTTTCTATGGTTGAAAGAAGACGAATGACAGATATTGAGCTGTAGTACTATCGGACGCATTGCAGCAGGACAGTCAATCAAAGATGTCGCTATTTTCTTTGGCGTTGATAATTCGGTAATTTCTCGATTATGGAAACAATTCGAAACCAGTCAAACAGTTGTCCGGAGGCCTGTGTACGGCCATCCAATGGTTAGCACCCCTCTGATGATCGGTATATTGCTATAGTAGCCAAGCGGAATCGACGAGCTACCTCCACAACTGTTACATCCATGGTTGCAGCGGCACTTGGTAAGACAATATCTGCCAGTACTCTGCGCCAAAGGCTCCACGTGAAGGGACTGTATGCCCGAGTACCACGTTTTTGTGTTCCACTAACCGTCCAAGCCAGAGGAGCAAGATTAAAGTGGTGTCGTCATCATGTCAATTGGACTTTCCCAGATTGGTGCAACGTCCTGTTCACGGACGAGTCCAGATTTGTCCTGGAATCAGGTGATAAGCGTGTAAGGGTCTGGAGAGAACGAGGCACACGCAATCAGGCCAAGAACATCATCGAACATCACGCATTCAGAGGTGGCAGCGTCATGGTGTGGGCTGGAATTTCAGTGGGATATCGCACAGAGTTACACATCTTTAAAGGTGATTCTGTGATGACTGCGCGGTATCGGGATAATGTCCTAGACCCCATTGCGAGAATCTACGCTGCAGCAGTTGATCATGATTTCCTCCTTATGCACGATAATGCCTGTCTCCATCGAGCTAACATCGTTGACGAATATCTGGAAAGTGATGGCATTTCTCATATGGAGTGGCCGGCGTATTCCCCCGACCTTAATCCCATTGAAAACTTTTGGGATGCCCTCGGGCGTGCTGTCTCTGCACGTTTACCTCCTCCAGCCAGTCTCATAGAGTTGGAAACTGCCCTATTGGAGAAATGGCCATTGCTCGCATTTGCGATGGTTGATCAGCTCATTGAAAGCATGGAAAATCGTTGTAAAGTTTGTGTGAAGGTCCGGGGTGGTCACCATATTAATGTAAGTTTTGTTTGGTTTGTTTGCCTTTAAACATAATTTTGTTAATGACCCAAATGTGACATCATCATATAACTTACAAAAAGTAAATATTTTTTCATCGTTGTACACAATTCTTGTTTCCTTTAATGCATAAACAAATTTGCTACCTTCATGTACAATTTTGAGTTAATCAAAGCTTTGCTTTTTCATTTTTATTGATTTTACCGTCCGTGGTTAACTTTTGAAAACCAGTGTATGAGCGTGCAAAGATTCGGCCTTCTACTTTACCGGGTGTGGGTGATTTCTAAAGGATCTGAAAATATTTTATCGAAAACTTCCATTCTCTCTACCATGGGGGGGGGGGGAGGCGTCAAAAATTCAGCGCCGTTAGGTTCTGTCATGTGATCTATATTATAAGTTCGCAAAGATCCAGTCTTTTCGGCCACTGGGGAGTTTCTGGAGGGTCTGAAAAAACAAAAAGACGTTAGACAATTATATAGATTTCATCAAAAATATTTCTGGAACTCAAGACGATGCCTTAGAAATTATTGATAGTCCCTGCAATATCAAGCTAAGTGGCAACTCTAATCTAAAGGCAAGTTGGAGAGAAAAGTCACTATGTTTTGCTTTATTCTTTAATGTTTCAGAATCCTATTTAAATGCCCTCTCGTGGTCGCGATAAATTTTCTGAGAGACAAACATTTCTCTCGCAATTTGTAGGTGTCAGAGATTGCCCTAATGGGATTTCTCATTTATTATCCTTGCTGAAAGGCTTTGTTACAACAAACGAGGGGGCAGTTTTCGTCCTCGAATGAAATACAGGATTAATTTCATCTCTTTTATTCTTAATTTCCCGCAAATGAGAAAAGGCCGTTATGTCTAATTACTTGACATCTGCAGCTTTGTGTAATTTGGCTAAAATTCCCATTTGTAAATGTAGGAATATTTATCATAATTTAGCTGAAAGTCCCCAAGTTTTGTTTTCGTTGTTTGAGAGCGTTTGTAATATTCAGTGTATACAAACCCGTGTCCCAACATTCTGTTACCCGTGTCCCAACATTCTCTTGTGTTGCCATTTCGTAGATCGAGAATGTATTTTTAAAATATGCAGTTTCCATTGGGGATTCCCAATTTTTACTTTCCCTATATACATAGGGAAAATATTGTGATGGGGATAAAAATTCGAATTCGAGTTTTAAACGGAAGAGTATGTTTCAAGCATCCCTGATTTAAACGGTTTTATGTGTATGTATGTTTGTGTGTGTGTGTCCGTGAGTATGTGAATACGATATCTCTCGAACGAATGAAATGTTCAGAAGAACCCAAAAATTTTCGAATGAACATTTTGAAAAAAATCATTAAAAAATCAAAGTCTACAATAATTTTACATGAATAATCATTTATGTATTTTTTTATTAGAAAACGAATGACACAAATTTTAGAATACTAGCATAAACCGTTCTTGAAATATTGCACGTTTTTTTTTAAATATATTTATAAAACAATTAACTAAAATTTAAAAAAAAGTATTAACTATTTTGAAATATGTTCACTTTTCATATATAATATTATGCAATAAATTTGTTAACATCATTCTCGTGGATCTAATTCATTTCATTCACGAGAGATGCTACTTTGTGTAATACTTTTACATTTTGACTTTAAAAATGACGCTAAATCAACGAAAGTGACGCCAAATTGATGAATTAATTAAAATATTTTTATATATAGACTATATTACTTATTGAGGATGCTATCAATATTGATAGTTATAATTGCTCTAAATATAAGTAAATAGAGTACTTAAATACTTCTATATGTTGTCATCAATAGTTTTACATATTTTATCTGTACATTAGGGGTCTGTGCCTATAGTCGCCCTTTGTTTATTACAGATGGGGATTTATGTAATTTTTCGCTATTTTTAACACTTAAATTTTTTTGTTTTAACAAAAAATTTCAAATTCCTCACTTATAGTACTTTGTTTTGAATGTGCTTAGTGTAATGAAGATCAAATTGATTTTTTTTTCAGTTAATTTTATAACCTTAATAATATTATGATTCAAGCAAACTCTAATATATTTATCTAATTTTACGACCTAGTACATACTATCATTTAAGCAAGTTTAATACATATAGCTAATTCTTTGACATTGATAATACTATCATTTAAGCAATCAAAATATTTATCTGATTGTATGCCCTTGAATGACTGACTATTATTGAAGCAATCTCAATGTGCTTATCTAATTTTGCGACCTTGATAATGCTATCATTCAAGCAATCGTAATATGCAGCTAATTTTACGACCTTTAGATATGTAAATACGGCACGCAATGAATCAAATGTAATTGATTATGTAAATACCGCCCGTGATGAATCAAATGTATGGATCAAATATAATTGCTATCACTTTTTAAAAATTACCCATCACTTTGGAGCACCCTTTTTTAAATATCTGTTATTTATTTTACGTTTTTTTTCCATATGTGTTTTTTTCTCATACACTTTGTATTTTTCATACATTTATATTTTTTATAAAAATTTCACGCACTTATATTCAACATGTCAAAGAAAAATGTAAGAGAAAAGTTTATAGTTTTGAAAGAAATTCTAGATGCCTGTTTACCTATCATTTTTGGACGCAGTACAGATATTTTTGCTCATTTATTTTACTGCAAAATTTTAAATCGGCTAAAATAACTTACGATAAAAATGGTTATCTTCTTGTTGTTATTAGCGTTCTATTTTTCAAGCCAGTCTGTCATCAAAATTTCGATTGAGATCCTTATCTATTCGTATCGATTTCTCTCAACATCAACAAAGGAAGCTTTTCAGATATGATGAGCGTCTTTTCTTTTTTCCTTCTTATCATCTCAGAATCGTCTGTCGGCTTCGGAGTTGCCATTTCCCAGTTTCGCTTTTTATTCGCAATATTCCAGATGCTTCTCGTATCAAGTTTTCTCGTATCTTTTCACTTGCGTTCAGTTTGATGCTTCGTAAAATCAAATTCAACCATACAGCAGCTGTTTTCCAGAGTATACATGACGGAAATATGATATTTCCCTCCCTTTTCTTCGCCGTTGGTACAAATAGCCCGATGCCATTAAACTTTTTTTTTTCATTTTGCTCTCTTTTCGTTGCCATTTACAACCGGACAAACGACCGTCATTCAGATGTTAGAACCGCGGTAATCACGGTGACTCAATATGAAAAACGATCCATGGCACCATTAAATGGATGTAAAAAATGTATGACTCGAATATTTTTTATCCCTCATATCAGCTGTTTAGAGTTTGTTAACATATTACATTTTAGCAGTGGAGCAATTTTTTTTTCTATTCACAATTGTTTTTGACAGTTTCACTTTATTTTTTCTCTTCAAATCCACGCGAATACATTATTTTAAAGAAATGCATGTTATCTTTAATGAAAATCATTATTTTCAACTATGACGATCTGGTTTAAAGTGACCCCCTCCCCCCCGCGATAAGCCAGAGTGTATACGGAGCCAACCCCCTCCGCTCACATTACACGCGGATATTGGCTGGCTTTCGAAGCGATCGCCAAATGTATCACGTGACGTGCGGACTTTCCTTCTCAAGGTTATTTCGGAGCAAGACATTTCTCCTCTTCTATAACGTGGAGGAGGGTGGACTTCGCATTTACGTTCAAGTCATAACTGAATAATATGTTAAAGTTATAGCTCTAAGGCGATGGATTGATTTTTACTTTCATATATATAGGCGAAAATTTGAATTCCAGTTTTTGTCGGGAGAGCACGTTTCAAGCAACTAAACTAACATAGTTTAAACCTTTATTTGGAACTTGCATCTCCTTCAAGGAAAAAATAACAATTTATAGTTTGCGATTATAAAGACTTCCTGACTTGTCAATATATATATATATATATATATATATTATATATACAGGGTGACCAGAAATAAGCGCCCAATTAAGAACTGTTATATCTCGAAAACCACTGTACATAAATCGTTCAAACTTTGGGAATAAACAATACTGAAATACTGACAACCAAATGCCATTGCAGGTGAAGGCAAGCATATCGAACTTGTGATTTCATAAATTTGGAATATATATATTTTTTCCCTGTAATTGGAATAAAACATATTTATTCACCCGTTTTTTTGTCGTTTCATTTTACTTTTGGGGCGCTTTTTTCTGGTCACCCTATATATATATATATATATATTACATATATATACATATATATTATATATATATTATATATATATATATTATATATATATATTATATATATATATTATATATATATATTATATATATATATATATATATATATATATATATATATATATTACATATATATACATATATATTATATATATATATTATATATATATATATATATATATATATGTATATTATATATATATATATTGCTCGTCATGGTTGTACTAATGAAGTGTATTTTAAGGTATTTATGTTTCCTTTATTGTTCCAATCTATATGCTTGTCGTCCATATAACACAAGTTTATAGATAAAATCTATCCTGTGTTTCAGAAACAAGCATTTTTGTGTTCATTTCGAAGGGATATATGGACTTGAAGAGAAATTTTTCGAAATGAACTTATCTTAAGCCTAAAGCTCTTCCATGTGCAAGCTTTTTAGCTTGATTTTTTAGTTTTCCTATTTTCATTCCTCATTTTTGAAATTTGTTGATTGTTTTTGTCTTT